>CM035171.1:110736707-111276707 GCA_020205615.1 Panax quinquefolius | reverse complement strand
ATAATATTTATTCTACAATAGGGATAAGCCTCCCTAGCGATCAACGACTTTCCGTATATAATATAGATTTCAACATTAATCATAAAAGAACCTTTGAGTAAATAGTTACCGCATAATTCAATCCTTCCACCATACAATGTCCCAATTAAATATAAGACATGGAATTACCGCACAAGTCTTATTTTATTTAATTATATGTATTTCGATTCCTAAATGAATAACTCCTAATGAATGCAAATTAGAAACTACTTTCTAATTTCATTCCACCTCGCCAAGGATTCCCGGGTTGTCATTTATCGAATCACATAGACATTTCTCCTTTTTACTAGAAGTGGTAGATTCTTTATCGATCATTCATTATCTTCATATATAACTTATTACACCCAAGCATACCCTTTGATATACTCTAAGAGTCTTAAGGAATAAGTCAAAGTGTAATTCATTATATATAAGATACTATGATGATCTCAAGTCTAAGGATCATTTGTACTACTATCACTACAGAATTCCTATCGACAGTAAGTAAAACTCCATTAGGTATTCCTTAGCGAGTCACGCTCAAAGGAACTTATTCTCTAATAAGCACCTACATACTTGCTTTTGTTGTTCCACACAAATGATCATGAGATCAATCATCCTCATCCAATGAGCAAGCAAACGATGTACCAATCTATCCTGGATTCACTAATCCCCAATTTAGTAATCCAATGATTGGGAACTATTTTAGTTTTAAGCTTTCTAAGAATTTAGATCTCATTAGAATGATCATCATCATTATTCTAAAAGCGCTGCTTAAAACTACGGGTTTATCACATATTATTAAAACAAAGACCATGTAGATAATAAATGCCTTTAATAAATAATTCTTTTATTAATAAATAAATAAGATTGATTACACAAGATATGCTTTATCATCATACATATTGGCTTGTATGCTTTATCATCATACATCCATTGGCTTTGTATATAATACTTTCTTATCTTAGAAGGCGCGCGTGTTTCGTAACAAACACCTTTTGCTAAGTAGAATTATAGAACATATACCCTAAACTTACTTTAGGATGTCCCACAAATCAGACATGTCAAATCTTGTCCCAAGCTTATCCTTTGAAACCTTTTCACATAAGTTGGACAACCCTTATCTTAACATACTTAAGATTAGAATCCTCCCCATCCATAACTTTTATGGAGTCTTGGGGTAAATTTAAGGTTACCATTTTGTAGATATGCGCCCATTTCTAGGACATGACCCTGAGGGATACTTTGAATGTCAGTAAAATCATTATGGACCGTACCATGTCCAACAAAGTACGATTTTTCCTTTCGGATACATCAATCAATTATTACGTGTCGAGGCGTCCATTATGAAAAACCATTTGAGATGATCTAGAAACTTATTTCACAAGTATTTATTCCTTGATCTAATCAAAGAATCTTAATAGTTTGCCAATTTATTTCACTTCAATTCTTTTGAACCTTTCAAATAATTCACACTTGTATTTTAACAAATACACACATTCAACTCTTTGAATGATCATCTCCTTTTCTTATACTAATTTGTTCAATATGCAAAATTATTTTCATGTAAGTCAAGTATACAAAATTTATTAAGTAATATTCCATTCTATACAAAACATTATTATTATAAATAGAACAACAATTGTTTTTAATTATAATACCAAAGATTTCATTGTCCAACAATAAAATGGAAATAATATTTTTAACAAGAACTAGAATACAATAACAACTTATTGACTTAATAGATTTGCCCGTAGGCATTGCTAAACTATAAGTTTCAATGGCTAATATGGCAACCTTTGCTACATTTCCCACATATAGATTACTTATATTTGTTTAGCTTTCTACTTCTGCTTGGTCCCTTCATAAATCTATATTTATGATAACCAAAGTCGGTATCCAATACCCAAGTAGAACCTTGACTTAAAGAAAAATTTATTTCAATCATGAACAAAAAACTGTATTGTAACCGAAACTTCACTAAGCTTCTTTGGTTAGCCTCTGCAAGATGCTTCTTGCAGTTTCTTTCCAGTGTCCAGGCTTATTGTAGTGGAAGCAAACTCCTTTGCTATCCGTATCAGTTTTGTTCTTATTATCCTTTGTTTATGCCTTTCTATTTACCTTCTTTGAATCGTTCTTCTTTTCAGAAGATCCTTTGGCCCCTACTAGTAAGACTTTGTTTTTCTTGGTTGGAAAGTGACTCTCAACAAGTTTTCAATATGGTAAGCAAATCAGCGAAGCTGATATCTAGCTTGTTCATATGAAAAATTCACAACAATTGTGAAAGGAGTCCGGGAGTGAGTGCAAGATCAAATCTTGGCTCAACTCTCCATCCATGACAAAACCAGTTGTCCTAATTGATCAATCAAATTGATTATGTTAAGAAATTTTATCTCAGCATCTTGTGTCATCTGCTATTCTAGATCTAAGAGCTCCTTAGATATCTCGATATCTTTCGGCCCTACTTTCCTCACCATCAACTACTTGATGTGCGGTGAATATAGTAAAGCGTCCATAGTTTCATCTTGACGCCAAGCTCATTACTTTGTAGATGCGAGCATGATGCATTGAGCCAATCACATCATCATCTTGCCACTTTCTAAAAGTAGCAATGTCTTCCTCGTAGGCATTATTCGCAACCATTGCAGGATAGGAGTATTAAGGACATAAGATAGCTTTTTCAAATGAGAACTATTCTCAAATTCCTTAACCAATCCGCTTAATTAGGTCCCAAGCAATTTAACATCTAATATGCTTTCAGTGATATAGTAATTTTAGACATTGTAAAATTCGTAAATGAATTTGTAATTAACAACATTTTAACATACATCCTTTTATTAATTACCAAAATAAATTAGGTCTTGTTTTAAATTGGTATCTCCCATTATTTTCTTCAAACTATATTACCTCACATATATAGTTCGGCAAAAATCTAATTAAAGATTTGCTAGTGAGAATAAGGATCCCATTTCAAATGTATATAGCCTTGTGGTGACACAACAAACTATATATAAATAAATAGGTAGACAACTTTTGTCAATTACATCAACTATGCAACTCCTTGTATTTTGCCTCTTAGATTATTTTGATCAAGTGGTGGCACATCCGAATCAAAATTATCCAAGTTAAGTCCAACCTAGCACTCCATATATTCAAAAAAGAAAAATATCATCCTTGTGGTGACACAACAAAACAATATTGTTCAATTTTCTTTATAAGCATCAAATGTGATAAATTAACCACTTAAATACTTAATACTTGCCTTGTGGTGACACAACAAACTCATATTAAATATTTAATACTCTATTAATTTTATCATGCTAGAAGGCGACGCTCGATATTCCAAATATCTTTGAACGCTTAGGACTTAATATAAAAATTTGAGGGTTTGTTATTAATTTGTCTCATCTTGTTTAGCGCGCATACGCATTATATATATATAAATACGCCGCCATATTAATGAACATGCTGAAGCATGTTTGCATAATATATAATATATATAGTATAAGCATGCACATATAGAATACTATATTCTACTCTTGATTGATTATGGACTTTTATTCTAGTTTGGTTCACTAGAGCCACCAAGTGAACCAAAAGGTCAAACCCTAGGGGTGCAAGAAATAATATTTAAATATAACTATTACATTTAAACCCTGGCTCCATTACAAATCGGGTCTTCAAGCACTCCTTGCTCCTTGATCTCTAATTTTCAAAATTAATTCTAACTATTCCTATTACAAAACTATTTAAAATAAATAGAAACCTTGATCGCCAGATCGAGGGAAGTACATAGGAGGAGATAGAATTTACATTAAGAAAAAATTAGAGAAGACGAGGGCACGCAGAATCCCATTTAATAAAACCCATACATTCATGCATCCAACTAAAATAAAATCCAATCATATTGGTCAATAGTCCATAATCAATCCCATTTATTATCATACACATCATCATATGCATCAATAAATAACATTCATCTTATGAATAATAAATATTTAATATATATATTGATATCATTTAATGGGCAAATTTAGTTAGTATAAAATCTATTTTTGAATCAAAATAAGCTCCTTTATTTTAATCCAAATTTAAATCAAAATAAAACTATTTTATTTTAATTTATCCAATTTTGAATAAAATAAACTATTTTATTTTAATCAAAATCTTTAATCAAAATAAACTCCTTTATTTTAATTAATTATGGAATCCAATTCCATATATATAAAAATCTTTAATTAAAATAAACTCTTTTATTTTAATTAATTATGGAATCCAATTCCATGTAAAAAAAATTGATTAAAATAAACTCTTTTATTTTAATTAATTATGGAATCCAATTCCATGAAAAAAAACTTTTATTAAAGGAAACACGATATATTCTTTCCTATTCACAAATAAACTCCTTTATTTTGAATAATATGAAATCTTATTTCATATTTAAATAAACTCCTTTATTTAAGGAAACTTAGGATTTTCTTTCTATTCACAAATAAACTCCTTTATTTTTGAATAATATGAAATCTTATTTCATATTTAAATAAACTCCTTTATTTAAGGAAATTAGGATTCTCTTTCCTATTCACAAATAAACTCTTTTATTTTAAATAATATGAAATCTTATTTCATATCTAAACAAACTCCTTTATTTAAGGAAAGATAAAATCCAAGTTCAACTCCAATTAGTTATCATGGAATCCAATTCCAACTCTAATTAGTTAGCATGAAATTCTAATTTTAAAATTAAAATAAACCTATTATTTTAAAATTAAAATAAACTTTTTATTTAAAATTAAAATAAACTTTTATTTTAATTATAAAATTATTAAAATATTATATATATATATATATATATATAACCGCATGCCTCCTTTTTTTTTTTTTTTAAATTGTTAACATGCTACCTATTACTATATATATATATATATGGTTTTATATAAAAATATATATATATATATATATATATATATATATATATATATTATAACCGTACATATATATATGTTTGTCACGTAAAATGAGTCACGTGGCTCCTGTATTTGAAAAAAAAAAAATGTGATAAAAGTGATGATGTGGTTTATCCTGTTAACATGAAAAATGTTAACATCACTTTTGAAGGTTATCCTATTAACATGAAAAACGTATACCGCCATTTTTTTTTTTTTTTTTTTAAATAAATTTTATACAATAAAATCATGCCCTATTAAATTGTTCAAAACACATATCAATATACATATCAAATTATAATAATTAATAATTCGCATAAAGGTTTGGCTCTGATGCCACTGTTAGGTTTGTAATATTCATGAAAGCAATCAAATTGCAAAATTAATGCTAAGAGCGTGTAAAATCGAGTTTAAAAATTTACAAACCATATACCCCGGATCACCCTTTATGCACAATTATTAATTAAACGAAAAGATAAAGAATAAATCATACCCTCAAGATCGAGCTTCCTCGTGCACAAGTTCACCTCCAAATCCTTTCGCGTTCAATCTTGAATCCACCGGGTTTGGTTCCTTCCTTTGATCAACGTTAGCCACCCAAATGTTTGGCCTCTAGAGGTGATCCACCAAGGAAGAAGAAAATTCAAGAAGAAGGGTATTGGCTCAAACCCTAGTTTTTCTATCTCTATAGAAAAGGTGTACTTCCCAACAATTGGAATTATGTCAGATGTTGAAAAAGTCAACAACCCCTACCCATAATAAGACTCTCTTATTTATTGATGTGGGCAACCCTCCTTAACAATTAAGAAATTGGGTTTTATTTAATTAATTAAATTCTTTAAATTAATTAGGCTCCCTAATCTTATTAGGGATAATTAATTAAACTCTTTTAATTAATTTAACCTCCTAATCTTATTAGGAATAAATGAGAGTACTTTATATTAAATTAATTTCTAAACTCTTTTAGAAATTAAAATAATAATAATTGTAATAATATTAATAAGACTCCTCTTATTAATTTATATTTAATATTTCTAAAATATTAAATAATAATATTAAGCTATTTAATTTATTCTATCACCATAGATTAAATTAAATATACATAACATATATTATTACGATTATGCCATTAACTTCTTAAATAATTATTCTTCCTTTTTATGGTGTGACCCTTTAGGTTCTCCATATTAAACCTATTGTGAATAAATCAATTAGAACAATTTAATCTTATTTAAATAAATAAATTAAATAATTAATTTATTTAAATAAATAATATTTATTCTACAATAGGATAAGCCTCCTAAATGATCAACGACTTTCCGTATAATATAGATTTCAACATTAATCATTAAAGAACCTTTGAGTAAATAGTTACTGCATAATTCAATCCTTCCACCATACAATGTCCCAATTAAATATAAGACATGGAATTACCGTCAAGTCTTATTTTATTTAATTATATGTATTTAGACTCTTAAATGCACAACTCAAATAATGCAAATTAGAAACTCCTTTCTAATTTCATTCTCGCTTATAACAAGGACTACCGGGTTGTCATTTATCGAATCACATAGACATTTCTCTTCTTTTATTAGAAGTGGTAGATTCTTTATCGATCATACATTATCTCCATGTATAACTTATTATACCCAAGCATACCTTTGATATACCCTAAGGGTCTTAAGGAATAAGTCAAAGTATAACTCATCATACACAAGATACTATGATGATCTCAAGTCCAAGGATTACTTGTACTACTATCACTACAGAAATTCCTATTGACAGCAAATAAAACTCCATTAGGTATTCCTTAGCGAGCCACGCTCAATGAACTTATTCTCTAATAAGCACCTACATACTTGCTTTAGTGTCTCCACACAAATGATCATGAGATCAATCATCCTCATCCAATGAGCAAGCGAACGTATGTACCAATCTATCCGGATTCACTAATCCCCAATTTAGTAATCCAATGATTGGGAACTATTTTAGTTTTAAGCTTTCTAAGAATTTAGATCTCATTAGAATGATCATCATCATTATTCTAAAAGCATTGCTTAAAACTATGGGTTTATCACATATTATAAAACAAAGATCATGTAGATAATTAAAAGCCTTTAATAAATTAATACTTTTTATTAATAAATGAATAAGATTGTTACAAAGTATATGCTTTATCATCAAACATGATTGGCTTGAGTGCATACTACTTTCAATAAGAATCATGAATAAGTAACTCGTGAATAAGAACTCATGAATAGTAACTCGTGAATAGTAACTCATGAATAATAACTTAACTCATGAATAAGAACTCATGAATAGTAATTATAAAAATTGAATACTTTTATTTCATAAAATCTGAGGTCTTACAATCTCCCTCCTTATGAAATTTCGTCCCCCTAAATTTACGTACTGTATTTCAAAGAGTTGAGAATACCTTGCTTTCATTTCGATTCTATATCCCCGTCATCATCATGATTTCTCCATTGCTCATCTCCCGTATTTCGATATCATTCTAGATACAACTTCAAACAAGGGTTAATTTAACAAATTAATATATCACATAATATCCCGATATTATGATCGACCAACAAATAAGCTTAGCTTAGGTAGGACACACTAAGCGAAGAATTTACTCATCTCTCCTCCTAGTTCTAATCTCGATCTCCGCCAAAGATCATATTCCTAAGCTCGATATTAAAATGTGATTTAATTCCCCAAAATAGGTCCATTCCATCCAACCCATTCTCGAGTCGCCAAATATATGGTACGAAAAACAACTACAACTTTATTACAACAATTATCGTAAAAAATACAACAACACATATATCTTTGTGAGTTTGGATAAAATATATATACCAATCAGTAGTACGCCACAATGACACCTTACATAAAGGTATAGTCAAAACTATTTTAGAAATTAGAATCTTTGGGAAGTGCTCAAGAAACCTTCGTATACGGGAGGCCATGCTTTTAGGTTATGGTAGATATCATATGGCCACGTAATTATCCTCGGTTGACCTAATAGACCCCAAAGAAAAAACGAGAAGATTACTATCATATTCTTCCCAATGGTGAGTCTTCTCTTGACATATCATTATCTCCACTGTCTCTAATTGGGTATTATACTCCAAACAAACACCAAGATTATATAGTAGTGCTTGTAAATATACTCAAAGAAGTGGATGAAAGACAACCACGTCTTATGATATACACGAGTTTGTATGTCATTAGACATCTTGTATGATAAAAATGACAAAACACCCTTCCAAAGTTGGGTTCGCCACCTCTTTAGGGAGAACCTCAACAACTATAGACCACACGCTCTATTCCCTTGTTATCCCCGCCAACCCAAATTACACTTTTATTACCCGAAAGGAATTGTGAAACAAAAGGGTGAGCACAACTAGCTCAAGAAAGAATATTATAACTAAAGATACATAAATTATCAATAGTCTTCATCAATAATAAATCGTAGATTTAGAACATATGGTAGATGATAAAACTTTTCAACCATAGTTGCAAAAACGAAAGAATCCATTAAAAGAGTCAAATACTATAAAGTCTATTATCTTCTCACGTTAAAAGTCCACCAACAATATTTTATCCTCAGAACATCAATCAACAGCCTTTTCCACAATCATATGAATAACTCATAATCATAATTGTGATTCTAAATTCTCTTCTCATCCAGACGAAGATAATTTTCATCACCGCTCTTTACCCTCAAACATCAAATATCATGGTTATAATGAAATCACGCCTTATTCATAATCATACTAATAAATTCATCTTTGCACCACGGGCCAAAGATATTCATCAACAGCTCATCTTTACACTAAAGCAAAGATATTCAACAACAGTCATCTTTGCATTACGAGCCAAAGATATTCATCAATAATTCATCTTTGCACTACAAAAGCAAAAGATATTCAACAACAAAATCTTTGCATTACGAGTAAAAGATATTCATCAATAATTCATCTTTGCACTACAAAGCTAAGATATTCATCAACAAGTCATCTTTGCACTACGAGCCAAAGATATTCATATATCAAAGAAATACATAATCATTTCAGAAGTTATATAACAATAATTATAACCATGTTGATCAATTCACCTTTGCACTTAAGCTAAAAATATTCAATTGTAAATTCAATGGTCATGATCATACCAGTCAACAATTCAACTTTCGCACTACTGGCCAAAGAGAACCTATAGTCACGATCGATCATACCAATAATCTACTCATCTTTACACTCAAGTCAAAGAGAAATATCATCATTAGGGTTATAAGAATGTTATATAAAAACAATATAATCAAAAAATGGTTTTAATTTCAAGAGTAAGATTCATAAATCAACGATAATTTGGTCGTAGAAGAAACCAATTTGTCGTGAATAAGACCCGTATTTGTACATAGTACCGTGATACGCATATAGAACCCTCGATACCTAAAAGATAAAGTTTCATAATAAAATTCATATCCATATTTATAACACCTTAATCCAAATGTTATAAATCACTTAGAAATCTCATAATCTAATATTATTAATATTACAATAATATTTTAATCATTTCTAAAACTTATAAACAATTTAATTAAATTGTTTACACTTTACTAATTAATGCATTTAATCATCATAAAATGCCTAACTCATAAGATTTCATCACCAATAACCAAAACCCTCATCAAAAATCAGATATACCTCATATATGATTCTCAAGCCATAAAATCATATTTTCCAATTTTCTTACTTCACATAACATATTTAATTCATTTACTCATAACTAGAATATTTTCATGAAAATACCAAATCAGTTCCAAAAATATTTCTTTTCTGGGATTTATCATAACATAGTCCCATATTGAACATATATTTTTCTCAAAATTTTAAAAATTCATTTACTATTTTTCATATGGCCAAAACCACCGAATATTTAAATATTTATCATAAATTATACTTTTATCCAACAATTCTGAAATTTACACGGTATACTGATATTATATAGATGTACTCCCAATAAAATTTTCATCACTTTTGGAGTTAATCACAAGGAGTTATAAGCGATTACTTTTAAAATAGTATTTTCTCATAAAATCCATAACTCCTAATCTATACATCCAAAAATCACCATTTTTGGACACAATCAACAAAACTCATCAAAATATCATTTCAAATTTTTCCAGAATTTTTGAAGGTCTGGAAAAATACAAAACTGAAAAACATAATCACCCTTAAAATCTCTTACTATCCCTTACCTCAAAAGAAAGAAAGATTGACCGGAATAACGCCGAATCGAACTTCCACCGTATAGCAATACTCAAAGTATACTCAAAATACTCACAAGAATACGCTCGATAATATAGAGAGAAAACTTCAGCTTCGGTGTGATTTTCAATTCTAACCTAAGCACCATATTTATAGAAAAATGCTTAGAACACCAAAGCGAAAAATTTAATAAAATATTAATATAATATATATTAAATTCCTACGCCCACTCTCGACCATGACCATCTAAATTCAGCCACTAATAATGACAAAACAAAAAAAAAAACGTTTTTGTTATTAAAATTAATTAAAACTTTCAAAATCAATTATTTCGTAACTTAACTTCAATAATTCATAATAAATAGTCCTTTTATCAGATAATTGAATCTCATGAGTTTTTATAGGAAATTCATTTCTCTACAACTTTTCAGAAGAAAGTTTTTCCAAATTCCAAACAAAATTGACCGAAATCCACAAACGGACAATTTTACAAGCTATAATCAAATTTCAAATAAAGAAATGGGGTCCACCGACACACAAAAACATGTTTTAAATATTTTTTATAACGAAAATACTTCTCCTCCACATATACTCATATATCCCACATTCATCGTAAAAATATCATCATTAATATATTATTAAAATAATATATTTAAATGAATTATTTTATCGTAAAAAGATAAAATATTAATTTTCAACAATTGTCACTTTTAAAATTTTCCATCTATATCCACATAAAATAAATATTTTTCTCATCATAAAAATCAATAATTAATTATTCACAAATAATATTACATAATCACAATATTGACAACCAGTGCGCCTCAGAAAGAGGGGGCTTCCAATAAGAATTTCTCCTCACTTCTTGCCAAGCAATTAGGTTACCAAACCTCTCCTTGTACAGAACTTTCTAGACATTGCCAATAATGTTATCCAATAATATTATTCAGATAATATGAATTATTGCTCTGATAATGGAAAATATCATGTACGTGACAATTATTGAAACAACAATAATATAAAATATCAACGTAGCAATTATCAAATCAATAAAATAAAATATTGAACAAAGAATTACCGTAACAATTATTGAGTAATGCCTTCTTACGAAAAAAAAAATTTATCATGTTTCATGAATAGTACTCGTGAATAGTAACTCGTGAATAAGAACTCGTGAATCGTAACTCGTGAATAAGAACTCTGAATAATAAGAACTCATGAATAAGAATCATGAATAAGAACTCATGAATAGTAATTATAAAAATTGAATATTTTTATTTCATAAAATTCGGGTCTTACAACTTGTTCAAAGAAAAGCAAAACTCAAAGTCCACTTCAACCGCAGGTTTAATACATTCATTCATTTGAAGTCATTGTACTCGAGATCCTTTGGATGAGAAATTAGCTAGCTGACTATGGGTTTGATTTCAAGTCTATACCTATACACTGTGATAATACAAGTGCCATAGCAATAACTCATAATCCTATTATGCATTCTAGAACCAAGAATATAGCGATAAGGTATCACTTCATTAGGGATCATGTGCAAAATAGAACTATTTCTTTACAATATATCCCTACTAAAAATCAACTTGCTGATGTTTTTACTAAACCATTAGATGAATCCAAATTTAACAAGTTAATAAGTGAGCTAGGCATGCTAAATCTTCAACCATGAATCCATGCTCTAGATTGTGCTAACCATGACAGATATAAAGGCTGCACTCAAAATCGTAGACATGATAAAGGAAAGATCACGATCGTAGAGCTGAACAGTCAACTACCTCAACGATTGCAGCAAAGTGAATCCTGTGATGACAAGCTTTATAACAAAGCAATCTCTCCAAGAGGTGCCTCAGGGACAAACCTAACCCTTGAAACACAGCAAGAGGTTGGCCCTTCCCGAGTTACCTTAAAAAGAATGCTTAGTCAAAAAAAAACTCATCACTAGGATCCGGATAGACTCAACGATCGTAAGACAGACTCGACAATCGTAGACGATGACTTGACGATCGCAGAGATGACTCTTCACTACGAATGTCGATCGACTCAACGACCGCCGCATGCATACGACAGTATGCACTTCTACGAATGCCGATCGACTCAACAACCAATCACGACGGACTCGACGATCGTAGGATGATTCTACGAATGGAGAACCGACTCAACAATCGAAGACTATCTCTCGTGGCGCCCCCAAAATAGGTATACATCACCCATTCACGAGTTGTCAATACATGGTACGTAAAACAACTACAACTTTATTATTACAACAAGAAAACTGTGAGTTTAAATACAAATATTATCTTCTGATAATATCTATACTCAAATAAATCCTCATCACATTTATTGATACATTATTTTACAAAAATGGCGAGGACTACTAAACAACTCTCTAGAACCTTCATTCCATACCCCGACTCAGCATCTCGCTTATATTCTCGCCTCCTGAGAAGAAAAATGGAACAACAAGGAAAAGGGTGAGCTCAACTAGCTCAGTAAAGAATATTATGACTAAGATAATATACAACAAATTATCGTTAGTCTTCAACAGGGAAAAATATAATAGAATACAATAGACAACAAATTTTAAATCAATATTCGCAGCGGAAATAATAATTCATTAGAAGAGTTAAGTAGAGAATGTAAACTACTATCTTCTATGTATGAATTTAAAAGTTCATCGCCTATCTTTTATCCCTGTAACATCAATCAATATACATCTGGAATCAAATATTCATCTTTGCACTACGTGCCAAAAGATATTCATCACCGGTCATGTTCATTTAAACACTGCTCATCTTTGCACTACGGGCCAAAGATATTCATCGAAATCATTCATCTTTGCACTACAGGCCAAAGATATTCTTAAGAAATCATTCATCTTTGCACTACAGGCCAAAGATATTCCATAATATCATCATTTAAGACTGAGGATGATGAAAATATTTTTTAAAGAAACGAATCCAAAGAAACAAAATGACAAGGATTAAGGATTAAGGATTCGTACTTTGTTTTATCCACGTCCAAAAATACCTCAAAAATAATCATAGTGGTGTAAAATTCAAGAATGATCAAAACATGGATACAATCGAGTTAGTATCCGTAATATATGTTTTGGACGAAAAAGAAGAAATTTTATTTTTCTATGAATAAGACCAGATACGTGAATAGAATAGTGCCGTATACGTGAATAGTAACTCTACACCAAAAGATAGAAATTCCACAAAAACATCTTCACGCTTTCATGAATAGTACTTCATGAATAAATAAAATCGTGAATAAGAATCTTCATAATAGTAACTCGTGAATAAGAACTCATGAATAAGAACCCATGAATAGTAACCCCGACATGAAAAAAAGTTCCAAATTTGATAAAACTTCAGATCAACATTTCAAAGATAATGATATTGAAGAAATAATATCATTACTGAAAAAAATAATATCCCTTACCTCGAAAGATCAAGATTTCTAGCTTTGAATCACTGTATAAGTCTTTGAAGGAACTTGCAGACCGCTCTAGCAATACTCAAAGTATACTCAAAATACTCACAAGAATACGCCGATAATATAGAGAGAAAAAAACTTCAGCTTACGGTGTGATTTTCAATTCTAACCCAAGACCCTATTTATAGAAAATGCTTGTAACACCAAAGCGTAAAATTTAATAAAATAATAATATTTCTTAAAAATATTCAAGCCCACCTTAGAAATCTGATTTCAGATCATTTATAACACATGTGAGCCACTCAATTGCAACAAAAACGTTTTTCTTACAAAAAATATTTTAAACTCCCAAAAATCAATTATTTGAGCTTCTTCGTAACTTCAATAATTCATAATAAATAGCCCTTTCATCAGAAAATTCGAATCTCGAGTTTTTATAGGAATTTCAATTCTCTACAACTTTGCAGAAGAAAGTTTTCCAAATTCCAAATAGAAATTGACCGAAATCCACAAACGGCGATTTTATTTACAAAGCTATAATCAAATTTCACCAATAAATGGGTCCAATTTACATGTTTAACATGTTTTAAACATTTATTGCAACAAAAATACTCTTCCTCCTCAGATACTCATATATCCCACATTCGTTGTAAAATATCACATAGTTAATATATTATTAAAATAATATATTTAAATGAATTATTTTATCGTAAAAGATAAAATATTAATTTTCAACAATTGTCATTTTAAAATTTTCTCCATCTATATCCACATAAAATCAATATTTTCCTCATCATATAAATCAATAATTAATTATTCACAAATAATATTACGTAATCACAATATCGACAACCGTGCGCTTCCTCAGAAAAAGGGGGCTTTCAATAAGAATTTCTTCTTACTTCGCGCAAGCAATTAGGTGATCAAACCTCTCCTTAGATGTAACTTTCTAGACATTGCCAATAATGTTATCTAATAATATTATTCAGATAATATGAATTATTGCTTCGATAATGAAAAATACCGTGTAATGACAATTATCAAACAACAATGAATATAAAATATCAACGCAAAGAATTATTAACTCAATAAAATATCGAATAAGAATTATCGTAACCATTATCGAGTAGTGCCTTCACGTAAGAATCAATAATTGGTGCAATACCGTGCTGCTATCGCTCAACAACGCCAGATTAGTGTGTTTTAACCACCGGGTATTCCAACAAGATAATCTGTAATAACTACGCCATATTTAAAAACAACTTATATTTGTCGCTTTTCTTCATCCAATCGCTTTCACATGGGGCCCACACATGGTCAAGTACTATCAGCATTTAATATTCCCCGACAAAGATTTAATATTCCACGACCAAACGAATATTCCCCACGATAATGAATATTTTATAACCACTTGCTTATTTTGAAATATTTGCGTATTTAACCCTTAACTATCCACATTAATCAAATCAACCCTTACTATTTCAAAATAATAAATAAAGGAAATTCCTTTTATTTAAAAATTTCTTGGTCTTACAACCTCCCTCCTTATAAAATTTCGTTCTCGAAATTGACGACGACTGTGTTTTTCAAAAGGTGAGGATACCTCGCTTTCATTTCCGCTTTCCAATTCCCAGTGTCATTTCTCTATAAAGATGATTCCTCCACAAAACTTTAACTTGTGGTATGACCTTTCATGCTGTAGGGACATGCTCCTTCCTATCCAAGATCTTGACAGCTACCTCCTCATACGTTAAGTCTTCTACTATCTCGTCCCGGCTTCTAACTCAATAACGTGGTTCGGGTCTTTCACATATTTACTTAAGTACGATATGTGAAACACATTATGAACACGAGACATACTTTTGAGGTAACGCAAGTCTATAGGCTACATTTCCTACTCGGTCAAGAATTTGAAATGGACCAATAAATCGTGGATTGAGCTTTCCTCTTCCCAAATCTTATAACTCCCTTCCATGGAGCAACTCGCAACAATACATGATCCCCACATTAAATTCCACGTCCTTTCGATGAAGATCCGCATAACTCTTTTGTCGATCTTGTGCCGCTTGTATACGCTGTCAATCATTTGGATCTTTTCTAGGTGAGTCATATCGTATTAACTCGGGTCCCAAAAAATGTTGCTTCACCCACCTCATCCCAACATATCGGAGAACGACATTTTCGTCCATATAATGCTTCAAATGGAGCCACACCTATACTTGCTCGATAACTGTTGTTGTAGAGAATTCCACCAATGGTAAATACTTATCCCAACTACCCTTGAAGTCTAGGACACGAGTCTTAATAGATCTTCAAGAGTTTGAATAGTCCTCTCGATTGTCCGTCCGTTTGGGGATGATATGCCAACTAAATCGCAAACTGCGCTCCATAGCTTTTTGCAAGCTAACCCAAAATCTTGAAGTGAATCTTGGGTCACGATCCAAAACTATGGATACAGTATGCCATGCAACCTCACAATCTCATTCACGCATATACTAGCAAGACGCTCAAGGAATAAGTCTCCGTGACGGCAAGAAATGAGCGAGACTTGGTTAATCTATCAACAATAACCCAAATAGCATTGATGCCTTGAGAAACCGTAGGAAGACCCGTAATCTAAATCCATAGTAATGTGTTCCCACTTCCATTTCGAATCTCAAGTGGTTGCAACGGACCCTTAGGTACAAGATGCTCCGCCTTTACACGCCGGGTAAGTTAAACACATCGAGATAAACTTTGCAATCTCTCTCTCATATTGTTCCACCAAAATGTATGTCAAGATCACGATACATTTTAGTACTTCCAGATGGATTGCAAAATGGCGATTGGTGCCTCCATCATAATCTTGTACTTCAAATCGTAGTCGTTAGGAACACAAAGTCTAGAGTGGACTCAAGTATTCCTTCTTCATCAATTCTCGCTCCTAATAGCTCCTTCTTGTACTTTCTTCTTCATACGCATCATTCCGCCTGCCGGCTTGAGCAACCTTAACTTTTTCTATTAAAGTTGGCTCTATGCGTATACTTGACATCATCGCACTCTCGTCCGCGATATGATCTTCTACTCAATGCGTCACCTACCACGCTCGCTTTTACCAGATGGTATCAATAGTGTGGTCGTAGTCTTCAATAGCTCGAGCCAACGTCATTGCCGCATGTTGAGTTCTTTTTGAGTGAAGAAATATTTAAGGCTTTTATGGTCCTAATATATCTCCACTTTCTCCCATATAGATAGTGCCTCCATATCTTTAAGCGCTGAAACGATCGGCCGCTAACTCTAGATCATGAGTAGGATAATTCCTCTCATACTCTTTGTTGTCATGAGGCATAGGCTATGACTTTCCCACGCCAGCATGAGAACACATCCTAACCCTTTGCCCTCAAGCATCATCAGAGATAATAAATCCATCCGAACCAGATGGTATTGTTAAAACAGTCAAATAAGTCTCCTCTTAAGCTCTTGGAAACTTTTCTCGCATTCTTCGCCTCCAAACGAATTTTGTATCCTTCCGAGTTAGCCGAAGTTAATGGAGTAGCTCAATTCGAGAAAACCCTTCCACGAATCTCCGATAATAACCAAATTAAGCCCAAAAAAGCTACGATTTCTATCACCGACTTTCTATTGATCCCAACTTTGATTGCTTCAATCTTCGCTTGGATCAACAGATACTCCAAGTTTCGATACCACGCCTCAAGGAATGCTACTTCCTCGCCGTAACTCGCATTTCTTCAATTTGGCATATAGTTGGTTTTCACGGCCTTTGAGTACAAGCTTCAAATGGTGCTCATGATCTTCACGGCTTTTGGAATATATGAGGATGTCATCAATAAAGACAACAACGAATCGATCCAAATATTCCTCAATACTCGGCTCATCATATCCATGAAAGTCATGAGAGCATTAGTTAGTCCGAAAGACATGACTAAGAATTCATAATGCCCATACCGAGTTCAAGGCGCCTTTTGAATATCCTCGCCTAATCTTCAAATGATGATATCCGTAACGAAGATCGATTTTTGAAAAGAATTGTGCCCTCAGCAATCGGTCAAACAAGTCATCAATACGAGGTAGAGGATACCTATTCTCGATGGTGACATGGTTCAATTCCCCGATAGTCAATACAAAGTCGCATACTCCCGCTTTTCTTCTTTACAAATAAAACAGAGCACCCCAAGGAGATGTACTAGATTTAATGAAACCGATGTCCAACAATTCCTCGTAGTTGGACCTTTAACTCTCGAAGTTCAATAGAGCCATTCGATATGGGGTTTTAGAAATGGGCTTTGTACCGTGTTCAAGATCAATAAAGAATTCAACTTCACGCTCGGGGTAGACCGGAAGTTCTTCAGAAATACGCCAGAAAGTCAATAACAACAGAATATTATTCAAATTTGACGTGTCTTTATTCAAATCCATAACATGGGCTAAGAAAGCTTGACATCCGCTTTTTAATAAACGAATAGCTTTATGATTAGATATGACGTTGATCGATTTTAATGGTTTAGTTGTTTGAATTGCATAACCAAGTTGGTTAGAATATGAAGACTAACAACCTTACGAAAACAATCAATTTTGGCATGATGAGTAGTTAACCAATCAATCCCTAAAATCACATCAAAAGCAAGTATCTTTAAAGAGATAAGGTCAATGTAAGGTAATGGTGCCAACTTGAATCAAACAAGATTTATAAACAAAGGATGTGATGAAAGTTTCTCCTAACTGAGTTTCCACAGATAGGTCAAAGTCTAATTTCTCCTGAGTCAAGTTTAAACGCTGAGAACATGCAGAGAGATAAATGAATGGGTAGCACCCCAGATCAAGTAAGGTATAAACTTCGCAAGAATTTATAAATAGCTTACCCGTGATCACCTCGCTTGGGTTCCTCGATTATGACCACCACAACAAACGCCTTCCCGAAATCGCTGACTTTGACTTTTCTCGGATGATCTTTGAGTCACCGTCCCCTCACTGAACTAGGTTTCGCTCATCGCATAATCTCGAGCGATATGTCCTTCCTTTCCACAATTATAGCATACCTTGAATCGTTAGGCGCTTTGGACCGATATGTCCTCTTTTCCGTGATTTGTAATATACGACCGGTGGTCGTTCTCCTCCCTTAGAACCGATTCTTCACGCCAAGACCGCTGCCTTCACATGGTCGTTGTTAAATCTCCTCTTTTAAAATCTCCTCCCGACTCGCTTCTTCTATTTTCACGGCCATGATTACCACCAGAGTGGTTACCATTTCATCCGTCTGCTTTTTTCTCCGCAGTTATCATTATTCTGCTGATCGCTATCTCTCGATACGATCCTCGGTCAGGTCCTCAATTGACCGTACTCGCTATCTCGCCTAATAATTGAGCCTCGCTTACAACATCTCGAATAAAGAGAAAATTTATGAGAAATGAGATATCGACGACGCCGGGTTTCAAACCTCTAAGAAACATCCACGCATACGCTCCTCATTCTCCACCAAATGAGGTGCAAACTCGATAACTCGCAAACTTTGCCTCGTGATTGAGACACCGCCATGTTGTTTTGTTCCAATCGATGAACTCCACTTCCTTCATACGACGAAAACTTTTTCGGAAAGTATTTGTCATTAAATAGCTTCAAACGCTTCCCAAGACATACGCCGAAAAGCGGCCGATGGTACGCTTCACGCACTCCCACCAGATGAGTCTGCTCGCTCGCCACTTTTAACATAAAGGTGGCGAATGGAACCTTCTTCTCTCCGCGCATCCCAAGACATCGAATATCTTGGTAATTTGTTTGACCCATGTTTCCGCCATGATCGGATCCGCTTTCCTTAAATTCGTGGTCCCAACTTCGAATCGCTTGGTGTGACAACCCGTGAATTGTTATCATTTCTCCTCAGATTTTGAACACGAGTCTCCTCGTCCGATTTTGCATGAATCGCAAAAAAACTTCTAAACATCCCCTCGCTCATCATCTCGCTTCAATGGTGTTGTTCACAGAGAGAACATTGCCAAACTGCTTGTACGCTCTCCTCGCTGGTGAGTATAGCATCTCCACTGTCTCATTTCCATTGTTAATATTCTCAATCGACATTCTCAAATACCGCTATAAAACAAGGGTTAATTAAGGAAATCAATATATCACATAATATCCCTATATACTAACCAACTAACAAATAAGCTTAGGTAGGACACACTAGCGAAGGATTTACTCGCCTCTCCTCCTAGTTCTATTCCCCGATCTCCGCCAGAGATCATATCCCTAAGCTCGATACTAATCGCGACGCCCCAAAATAGGTATACATCACCCATTTTGAGTTGTCAATACATGGTACGTAAACAACTACAACTTTATTATTACAACAAGAAACTGTGAGTTTAAATACAAATATTATCTTCTGACAATATCTATACTCAAATAAATCCTCATCACATTTATTGATACATTATTTTACAAAATGGTGAGGACTACTAAACAACTCTCTCTAAACCTTCATTCCATACCCCGACTCGCACTTGCTATATTCTCGCCTCCCGAGAAAAATGGAACAAAAGGAAAAGGGTGAGCTCAACTAGCTCAAGAAAGAATATTATGACTAAGATAATATACAACAAATTATCGTTAGTCTTCAACAGGAAAAATCTAATAGAATACAATAGACAACAAATTTTAAATCAATATTCGCAAATGAAATAATAATTCATTAGAAGAGTTAAGTAGAGAATGCAAACTACTATCTTCTATGTATGAATTTAAAAGTTCATCGCTCATCTTTTATCCCCAGAACATCAATCAATATACATCTGAATCAAATATTCATCTTTTGCACTACAGCCAAAGATATTCATCACCGGTCATGTTCATTTAAACACTGCTCATCTTTGCACTACGGCCAAAGATATTCATCGAAATCATTCATCTTTTTGCACTACAGCCAAAGATATTCTTAAGAAATCATTCATCTTTGCACACTACAGCCAAAGATATTCCATAATATCATCATTTAAGACCGAGGATGATGAAAAATATTTTTTAAAGAAACGAATCCAAAGGAAACAAAATGACAAGGATTAAGGATTAAGGATTCGTATTTGGTTTTATCCACGCCCAAAAATACCTCAAAAAATAATCATAGTGGTGTAAAATTCAAGAATGATCAAAACATGGATACAATCGAGTTAGTATCCGTAATATATGTTTTTGACGAAAAGAAGAAATTTTATTTTTCTAATGAATAGATCAGAGATCGTGAATAAAGTCATTGTGATACGTGAATAGTAACTCCGACACCAAAAGATAGAAATTCCACAAAAACATCTTCACGCTTCACATGAATAGTACTCGTGAATAAGATTCTCATGAATAAGAACTCATGAATAAGAACTCGTGAATAAGAACTCATGAATAAGAACCCATGAATAGTAACCCCGATATGAAAAAGTTCTAAATTTGATAAAAACTTCAGATCAACATTTCAAAGATAATGATATTGAAGAAATAATATCATTACGAAAAAAAATAATATCCCTTACCTCGAAAGATCAAGATTTAAAATAAAATACCGATATAGTCTCAAGGAACTTCACAACCGCCTAGCAATACTCAAAGTATACTCAAAATACTCACAAGAATACGCTCGATAATATAGAGAGAGAAAAACTTCAGCTTAAAGTGTGATTTTCAATTCTAACCCAAGCACCCTATTTATAGAAAATCGCTAGAACACCAAAGCGTAAAATTTAATAAAATAATAATATTTCTTAAAAATATTCAAGCCCACCTTAGAAATCTGATTTCAGATCATTTATAACACATGTGAGCCACTCAATTGCAACAAAAAACGTTTTTCTTACAAAAAATATTTTAAACTCCCAAAAATCAATTATTTCAGAGCTTCTGAACTTCAATAATTCATAATAAATAGCCCTTTCATCAGAAAATTCAAATCTCACGAGTTTTTATAGGAATTTCAATTCTCTACAACTTTGTAGAAGAAAGTTTTCCAAATTCCAAATAGAAATTGACCAAATCCACAAACCAAGCGATTTTACAAAGCTATAATCAAATTTCAAATAATAAATGGGGTCCAATTTTACATGTTTAACATGTTTTAAACATTTATTGGAACAAAATACTCTTCCTCCTCGTATACTCATATATCCCACATTCGTTGTAAAATATCACCGTTATATATATTATTAAAATAATATATTTAAATGAATTATTTTATCGTAAAAAAGATAAAATATTAATTTTCAACAATTGTCATTTTAAAAATTTTCTCCATCTATATCCACATAAAATCAATATTTTCCTCATCATATAAATCAATAATTAATTATTCACAAATAATATTACGTAATCACAATATCGACAACCGTGCGCCCTCAGAGTAGAGGGGCTTTCCAATAAGAATTTCTTCTTCATCAAGCAATTATTAGGTGACCAAACCTCTCCTTAGATGTAACTTTCTAGACATTGCCAATAATGTTATCTAATAATATTATTCAGATAATATGAATTATTGCTTCGATAATGAAAAATACCGTGTAATGACAATTATCAAACAACAAAGAATATAAAATATCAACGCAAAGAATTATTAACTCAATAAAATACTTTGAATAATTACCGTAACCATTATCGAGTAGTGCCTTCTTCACGTAAGAATCAATAATTGGTGCAATACTGTGTGCTATCTGCTCAACAACGCCAGATATTAGTGTGTTTTAACCACCGGGTATTCCAATAGATAATCTGGTAATAACTACGCCAAGTTATTTAAAACAACTTATATTTGTCGCTTTTCTTCATCCAATCGCTTTCACATGGGGCCCACACATGGTCACATTGTGTGGTCGCATTTAATATTCCCCGACAAAGACGAATATTCCACGACCAAACGAATATTCCCCGACGATAATGAATATTTTATAACCACTTGCTTATTTTGAAATATTTATGATTTAACCCTTAACTATCCACATTAATCAAATCAACCCTTACTATTTCAAAATAATAAATAAAGGAAATTCCTTTTTATTTAAAAATTTCGGGGTCTTACAATCTCTACGATCGTAGTCATCCTGAGGATATCTCAGCACTGAAGACTCAAAGGGTAAATCAGTACATTCCTAAACAGTCAAAATCGTAGAGCTAAGCAAAATGCAACACCTATCCCACTAAGTCAAAAAGAGAGAGGGAAGCTACAAGTACAAATTGGAACTGTGATTTTGAAATCTGAAGTTCAAAAGATTATCTCTCATTCTCTCTCTCTCTCAAAGCAAAACCCTAACTCGCATAAAAGCTCAAAGAAAGATCTCTCTTCAACTAAAGAATCAATGGTCGCTTCTAATGTGATTTCTGACTCTGATGACTGCTTTTGATTGAATTCAAAACCGCTTCCACCAAAGTTTCACAAGATCTTAGCCTTACTAAAGAAGGCGTGTCTCAAGAGGCGTTCAAAGACTCGATACACTCTCATCTATCCTAAATTGGTGAAGGAGTTCTACAAAAATGGAGTGTACGAAAACAACACCATCACCACACGAGTTAGAGGATTTGAAATAAAGCTAAGGGAAGAAGACGTCAATCTGGCCCTAGGTTTCAAGAATGTGGGGCATCCATTTCTAGATAGTATAAGATTTCAAGAGGGACTGAAGAAGATGCATCACAAGAAGAACCCCTCTGTGAAAGGCTACAAAAAGAAGGAGTTCCCTCAGAGGTATGGATTTTTGGCTGACATTATTAGGAAATGCATCTACTACAAGAGCTCAAAGTCATGACTTCGAAGAAATGAGGCTCACTTAAGCTCATGATGCCTATAGTATATGGAACTCAACTCAACTATAATGGTCAGATTGCTCGAATGGATCGGCAAGTGAATCGTAAGCTCGAAGAAATCAAAGAGCACCCCAAAGATGCTGTATGGGAGGTTCATTAGCATCATTCTGCAATCTGCATTGGGTGACAAAATTGGGGATAATGAAGGAGAAGCCATCAACCCAAACCGAAGAATGACACAGCAGTTGTTCAAAAACTGGGAAAGGAACCCTGCTGAGTTCGTTCGAATGATGACAAAGTGAAGTGGGAGATCTGAGGAACAAAAGAAAGCAGGCTTTCAAGGAGGAATGTATGTTGTCAGAGAAGTTGAAGAAGAAGGAGAAGCAGATAAGGGAGAACCCTCTACCTTTGCCAGAAAAAGCAAGGGCAAAAGGAAGCTGAGAGCAAGACAAGTTGAAGAGCCTCAAGGATCAACAACTAACATTCCTGCAGAGTCCTCTGACATAGAGACTCTAAGGAGGCTAAGGAAGATGCAACAGCAAGAAGAAGCTGAAGAAGATCAAGCCACCATTTCACAAATCGTAAAGAAGAACAAGACTGGTCATAAGTCCAAAAGACCAACAGTGTCTTCGATCGTAGAGACTCTGCTGTTCTCTAAAAATAGGCCAAGTGTGGCAGAAATGGAGGAAGTTGCTTCAAGGAAAGTGGCTGATCAACGAGGCAAAACAAAGACTCAAGAGAGTCCAGAAATGGTGACTAAAACCAGCAAAGCAAAGAGAAGGCTGGTCAAGAAGTATATTCTTGAGAATGAGAAAGTACTGAAGAAGAAAGCCAAGAGCATGGCTGCAAAAGTAGAACTGCCCCAAGCAACCGAAGAGGAAAATGCTCCAGCTGAGGGTGAGAACTCTGAAATTTTCATGATTGAGTATACACCACCGGTGGGGGAGGCTTCTTGATGAAGAAGAGAGTTCTAGTGAAAAGGGACTTTCTGAACATGTAAGAAGATGTACCACCGAGGGGGAGTTTCTAAACCTCCAAGAAGATGATCATATTGAGGGGGAGCCTCACAATATCCCAATATCTGAAGAAGAGGTCCTTGTTCAAGATGAAGATGAACCAATGCCAAACATTCCAGAGGCCATTGAGATAATGGAATCCTCAAATGGAGATAGTGAAGAGGAAGAAGATGATGATGACCTACAAATCATTTATGAGGGCAAGGATGGATATAGAAGCTATCTTTACAATCAGATATTCTCTTACCTACCCATGATGGCATACCATCGAGCTCAAATTCTGAAATCATGGGACCACATGTTCTGGAGCTTCAAGGAATATTCAGCAATCACAGTTCTGGCTCACAGATTTCCAGGGGAAGTCATCTTCGCCAAAAAGATGATTACAGACCATTCCTCATCAAATGCCAAACCTGAGGTATTGACTATCCCTACAAGCTTTAGAGTTAATCACCTGCCATCATCTTCGTTTAGCCAATTCTATGAATTTCCTAAATAGCTGGAAGTGATTCTTAACCCATTAAATCAGTTTCCAGTTGCAGAATCCCAAAATTTTGTAACTGAAGAACCAGAAGAAATCAACCTTACCCTGCTCCCTCAAATAACCAACTCTACGATTCCAGACTCAAGCCAAATCGTAGAGTCAAACATTAAAATCTTAGAGTCACCAATCCCAAATGTCCAAACCCAAGCTCCTCCAACTGATATACCATCCTCCTCATAGCAGGACTATTTCAGTCTTGATCTTGCTTTGTACAACTTGCAAAGCTCAATCTCCACCAAGAACCCCTCAAATGGACAATCCTCAATCAACTGATACTTTCCCACCGCCCCACCAAGGATGATCTCGAAAGAAACTTCGAGAAAATGATCAAGTCCATCGAAGCAAGCACGAATCTCACTCGACCTTCCGAACTTCGGTCAATTAAATGATACAAGCCGCAAACAAATTCCCTAGTCTGATGAATACTGAGCTCACTACGGCTAAGGGAAATTATCAAAGAAAATCAAGAGTATATCGATGAGATGAGATCCATTTCTAGGTTCTTTGCCAAACAAAGAGAGGCTATGCTTGAGATACGAAAAAACCAAGATCGTCGATATCAAATTATCTTTGACAATATTCTCAACTGAAAGCTTACATTTATGACTTCCGTAAATCTTATGCCAATCGGGAGAAGCATAATGATACGATTCTTACAGTCCTCCAAAACAAAGAAGCTAGAGCTGAAAAACAGATCAAGGAGAATAGGGAGGACATTGCTCAAACTCAAAGCCAACTCAACGAGCTTGTCCAAGGAGTAAATAGGCTGTCTGCCGATATTCGAACCCTTGATGCTGACATAAAGGGGGAGAATAAGAAAGGGAAAGGAGATCAAGAAAGCCAAGGCAGAGGCAGAGGAGGTCATGCAATTCCTGCAAGACCATCACATCATCAGACTCAACGATCTGGTCAACAGGC
This sequence comes from Panax quinquefolius, assembly GCA_020205615.1. NCBI lineage: Eukaryota > Viridiplantae > Streptophyta > Magnoliopsida > Apiales > Araliaceae > Panax > Panax quinquefolius. The sequence goes on along the minus strand of CM035171.1, from coordinate 111,250,783 downwards.
AATTGTATCAGCTATTCCTCTGAGTCATCAGGAGCCAACTCCTATCTCGCAAGACGTGACTATTGTACGCATCCAAATGCCAACTAGAGATCCTGTATTCATGCGCAAACATGAAGAGAATCCAGTTCTAAGTCTAAGTGAGCTGGAAGAGTTAGCAAGAAATGAGGAAGCTCAAAGGAAGAGAAGGGCTGAGGAGTATGCAAATCCACCTCTACACAAGAGACCAAGAAAAAAGAGATAAGTTAAGAGTTTAATGTTTTATTGATGTAATGCTATATTTTAATATCTTCTGATCATCAATAAATTCATACTCATTCTCTAGAAATTTCAGCTGCTCACTGAAATACTAAGTCATGTTAAATTCCTGTAAATGCATCTAGTCACTAATAATCATGACAACAAATCTCCTTGTTTATGTCAACATCAAATAGGGGGAGATTGTTGGGAGAATGCATATTATGATTTGATGTTTTAATGCATGTGTTCATGATTATTTGTAAGGTCCTTTAAAGAATAAATGTACAAGGACTTAATGATAGATCAAAATTGTTAGGTTGATCTAAGCTTTCAACGTGTATCATTTTGTTCTAGAATGTATAGATAGAAAGATCAAAACTGTTAGGTTGATCTTGAGATGTAATAGATTAGTCTTGAAGAAATCGTAGTGCATCAATCTGATCAACATTGCAGAAGTCAAGGCAGAAAACGTAGAGCCTGAAGATCGTAGTGTGCCTGCCTTGAAAGGGGACTCTTCAGAAATTGTAGAGTGGTCCCAACGTTCACCAAGCTAACTCCACGATCGTGTAGTGTCTTTGAAGGAAACGTGAAGTTTATAAGTCAACGATCGTAGTGTGCTCTCGGGAACGTAGAGTCAACAACACCACCAGAAGAGAAGATCGTGGTGCATGAAAGTTTAAGAGAAATCGTAGTGTTCTCATCGATAAAGATCGTAGTATGCAAGTCAAAGCCACTACGATCTTAACCGTAGAACATCACGATCCAATCATAAAGCATCATCTGTCTCATGTCAAAAAACGTCAAGCCTCATGAGTTGTTAATTCAACATACGAGGAATGGATCCCAGATGCTGCAGTGCTCATCAGTCCCAGAATATATGAAATATCCTTAGTATGCAACAAAGAAGCATATTGAAGAAGCTAAGGATAGTACTATGGATAAGAGGGACAAAACACCTTTTTAGGTGGTAGGTGAGAAAGTAGCCTGCAGTGTTAGTGAGCTAGAATGCAGAATTCTGAGATGTGCAAAAATGTCTCCATCGCAGCACAGAAAGTTCAGAAGCATTTAATGCCACAATGGATGGATCCAACGAATAGTTTTCAACATCACATATATACAGATCAGACAGATGAGAGAGGGTGACAAGCAAGCAATCAAACATTCAACGTGAAGAATTCTCTAAGGCTCAACTCTACGATCTGAGATATTGAAAAGCTTGCTCAGCTACTTAGTTCTTAACGAACCAGTGCTTACACAACAAACTGAGTAGCAACCTTCAGAACGCAACAACAACAACTATCAATCAACTGAAGAAGAGTACCAAGTCTGCTGGACTTGAAGAGTTCAGAGTGAATCAGTAAGAAAGCCAAGTCTCATTGGACTTGAAGAGTTCAAGAGTGAACTAGAGAAGTTCTGGATCACCGGTGCAGAAGGAATCAATGTGATTCGGAAGATTGTAAAAGACATCCTTAGTGGATATCCTACTGCTGAGTAGAAGAGTGGACTAGGAGCTTCGAGTGCTCAACCACTTAAAACAATCGTGTCATCTATATCTCGCTATAACTGCTATATCTCGCTATAACCGTCTTTACTCGCCATAACTCCTCCATTGCTGTTAAGAAGATTAAAACAAATACTAATTCCGCCAAGTTTTAATCACTATCTAAGAACAAGTTTAAAATAGAAAAGATTTTCAAATATCTATTCAACCCCTTCAGATAACTTGTGCTTACTAAGAACTAACATATACAACATTTAAAAGTAATTACACTATTAGTGCATCAAAAAATAATTACAAAAATAATACACTTTCCCATATTTATTTACAATATTAGTGCAATTATGATTCCTTAATTTAGGAAATTAGTATAGGATTCAATTCACAATAATAAGGAAACCTAAAATCAAGGAGAAATAATGTCATAATTAATAATTCTAATTCAAATATCTTGGATCTAACAACAAAAATAAATTCAAATTCAAAAATAATAATTCAAATTCAAATATTCAAAATTTGGCAACGTCATCTTCCTCATCCCCTTCGCCAGTCATCTTCCTCCTCCCCTTCGCCAGTAAGACCCAATTTCATGTCCAAAAGAAAATAAGAACACTGAATAGTTAGGAAAGAAAATAAGAACACGGAGCCGGCGATCAATCTCTTCAGCAGACATCGGTGAGGTGTCCGGATAGGCCATCGGGAGGGGAAGCGTCATCAATCGCCATCGATCGTAGTAGCTCTCTCACCATGTGACCACCTCTCTTTCAAGACCGACCTAGGTGTATTTTTTATTACTGCATTTGCTCTCTTCTCAACTCGTCGGGACACCGCTTGAGTCGAAGTTTATTCTCGTCATTGCTAGAGGCGCTCGAGATCGTCGTAAAGTTAAACCACCATCTCGAAAAGGAAGGTCCAACCGAGGGCTTGCCATGACACAATGAAGGCGACGGATAAAGAAGGAGAGAGAGCGGGAAGAGTTTGTGTAACAATGAAGACTGAGTTTGAGTTTCACAGAGAGAGAGAGGAAGAGGAGTTTACTTATTAATTACTTAATTTATTAAGTAAATCAATACTAATCCCCTAAATTAAGGAATCTAATTGCATACTAATTCCCTAAATTAAGGAATCATAATTGCACTAATATTGTAAATAAGTATGGGAAGTCTATCACTTTTGTAAATATTTTATGAGTGCACTATTGTTATAATTATTTTAAAAAATGTAATAGATTATATAATTGATCCTTATATTAATTGTTAATTAGCTCATGTGTACAGCCTATCCCACTTTTTTCATGAACTAGAGAAAATCTCATTATTTCATTAAATTATTGTGGCATGAGATTTTATATATGTTGAAAACATTCATATTATTCTACTCATTTTATGATAAATTTGGATACTCGAATACCAATAAAATTTTAGAAGCTACAGATGCAACACAAAAATTAAGTTCACTTTTCATTGAACTATATATACTATATATGCGTACGTTTTTTTAGTAGGAGTACCAAACTCTGTTTTTCACAAAATAATATGACAATGAAAATCTATATGATCAAAAGTCGCAAAACTTCAAAACAATTACCCTTGTTATCGACCATTCTTATTATTATGATCGACATCTCTCCACATGTCAGAAGCTATACCAGTCCTCCATTCATTAACATGCTCTCGTTGTTGCTCTTGAGTTTCAAAAATTTGTTCCAAATTATCTCCTTGATTGACTGGTAACGATGAAGATGGTGAAGAGTCGTTATTTAGTTCAATAGGAAATTCATCTGAACGACACTCCTTATAGAGAAAATTGTAGAGTCCTACACAAGCCAATACAAGCTCTGCTTAAGTTTTATAAAGAAATGGAGGTGCATACTTTAAAAATTGTGAATCTCAATTTAAATATACCACATATTCTCTCAATTACGTTCCTTAAGGAAGCATGACGAAGTCACTACCCTGACCAACAAAATCTTGAAGATGATATCGAACACCTAAAAAAGGAGCTAAAATTACCAATACCAGCTTCAATAGGAGCCACTAATGAAGGTGCCCTATTATGTGGTCATAAAGTATAAACTAGTACTATTTCAATCTTTCCTTTAAAGCAAAGTGAATTGATAAATCAGTTAAATTCAAAAATCTCCAAATCAAAAATATAATCTATCATCTTTAGCATATGATTCCTCAGAGAATGAATACTACCATCAAAATCCCTATGAGGGTATATAAAATAAATAATAAACAAAAAACATTCGTATAATGAACCTAGATTGTGACGCCCCCAAAATAGGTATACATCACCTATTCTGAGTCGTCAAATACATGGTACAGAATACAAATACAACTTAATTATACAACCGCCGTAAAGTACGACAAAAACATAAGTCGTGAGTTTTAATACAAATATTGTCGCCTGCAGGCAATATACAAACTCAAATTCAATATTATTACATTTATTTTCCACTATTTCACCGAATAGTGAGGACTACTAATGCTATCATCTCGTCCGTCACACTCCGCTCCCCGACTAGTCCCCTCGCCACGTTCTCATTTTCCTCAAGAACAACAATAAAAGTAAAAGGGTGAGCTCAACTAGCCCAAGAGGAAATATTATGACTAAGATAATGCGTAATATATTATCGTTAGCCTTCAACAAGTGTTAAACCGATACAATATAACAACCATCAAGTTTAATCTGCAATGAACAAGCAATCCATTAAAAGAGTCAAGTAGAGAATAAAATCTACTATCTTTTATAATTTAGAAGGTTTTGATCACTTTTATCACTTGGGATTCACTTTTAATAAATAATCCACATCATCGAATCACCCCGCACTACTACTACCAAGGATATTCTTTAAGATCACGACCATAATTATCCACGCACTACACGCCCAAGAATATTTGTGTATTCAATAATGGTCATGATCATGCCAACAATCGTCCATCAATGCTCTACGGGCCAACGAGGACTTTTTCCATATCATTTGTAACATTACTACTATGATTACAATCAATAATCCCTCGGTCATAATCATATACCAAGTCCATCTACATGCACTATAGGCCATGATGATGACTTTCAACAAAATATAAAATACGAGGATGATGACAATGATATAAGAATTCAATAAAACAAGTTCAAGAATTAATTTATCCGAGGAACTAATAACGTCCAAATTGTTAACACGATCATCGCTTTGAGAGTAAAATTCAAGAATGCTCGTAAGAATATTTCCATAAAAGATATCGGATGAAACGCAAATATCAAGGATATTCCACTAATTTCATGGAGTATAGAAGTCAAAACTTTAACCAACCGAGTATAATAAGGAATGGAATAACAAAAGAAATCACCGGCACGCGATAGAATCGAATACGCAGTTATTCCAATGTAATAATAAATAATCTGAATCGTCCCGCCAGAAACGCATGCATCGAAATATTCCAACAAAATAATAAAGACTTTAATTAGGTCCGTAAAACGCATGCACGTGATATTCAACAATGTAATAATAAAGATTTAAACCAGTCCCAAAGAAACGCATGCATACGATGTTCCAACAGAATGATAAAGAATGGAACAATGTAAGAATTTCACCAAGTATAGGGTAGCCCAGATATACAAAAGTTATTCCAATGTAATAATAAAGAATGGAATAATGTAAGTTCTCTTCATGGATAAGAAAGAAATAATACTCCTTACCTTAGAAAAAGCCGGATAATCGGAATAGTGAGGTAGCAGACTTCTCTTTTTCTTTCTATAATTTCTCTCTATAATAATCGCTCTAATTAATTAATATGTGTATCTCTACATTCCGAAAATTGAATACACCCCTTTAATTAATTATAATAATTTCCAACCTCAATATGTGTGTCAGCTTCAACAAAATCTAAGACTTAATTGAATACACCCCTTTAATTAATTATAATAATTTCCACCATTAATCAATATTATAATATTGTATTATATTTATGCAGAATAGTATGATGTTGTGCTTCGCGAATTTGTATATACTATATAAAGCCCTAGTAAAAACTAACATAATTAATTATGAGCAAAAATCCTTCGAACAGAAAAAAGAAGTCATATATTAGAAGGAAAAAAGGAGTACTGATTACGACAGTAACAGAGCTTAAAACGACCAGTATATGTAACAGAAGGCAGTGACAGCGAGTGGCGGCATCGGGTTCCCTTTTTTAATTATTGGAATAGTTTCGTTACTGGCGATTTGAATTTCCACCTTTGTGTTTAATACTTAGAAGTTTTTAGAGATGAGTTCAAATTTTGAATATGAGTTAATAGTTATAACTCTTTTTCTAAAGCTGGTCAAACTCTACCAATGGATAAAAATCTAAAAAATCTATAAATTTTTGAATACCAAAATATTTTTATAAACTTTATAAAAATCTCAATTCCATACCTCATAACTTTTAAAAACATTATAAAAGTTATAATTGAATATTAGTAAACTTTTATAAATTATTTAAATGTCTTAATTAAATACAATCAAAATATACGGCCTCTTACACTCTGTTTCTGAGTTTTGAACAGAAAAGAAAAGAATAGAAAACTTAAATTAGAACAGAAAAGAAAAGAATAGAAAACTTAAAGTTTTCATTTGGGTTGTTTCTGAGTTTTTAATGAAAAAAGATAAAAAATTTAAAATTGAGAACATTAGTTGTAATTTAAAATTTATTATATTAAAAGTTGAGGATAATATGAGAATTATAAAATATTACTTATTCTAATTTCTTTTCCGCTCAAATCATCGCCAATTTTGATTTTGAAAACTTTACTCGAAAAGTGGTCAAATTTTCTATTCATTTCTTTTCTTTTCCGTTTATTAAAAAACTCAGAAATATAAGAATTCGAAATTTTTTTTAATTTTTTCTGTCTATTTTTTTTTTTCTGTCCATTTTAAAACTGAGAAACAGAGCTTAAGTGCTATATAATTATTGCCCTTTCCCTTTTTTCAGTTTCCACGCCACCTAGAGCGGGTTATTTCTCTCCAGCTCCTTTTAAATCTCTCTCCTTATCTGTTAGTTGTACGCCTGCATACGAACGCGATCAAATCAATCAATAATTCAACACGCCCCGCCCCCCCGCCATTGATATGGAAAATCAGGAAGCTGAAGATGCGAGTGAGGATTTTCCCGAAGAATTTCTGTGCTGTGTGTGCCTGTAAGGAATTTACCCAATCCAATATATACAGACTTCGCTTTTTCATATTGCTTTGATTGTAATTTGAATTTTCTAAATTTTTGAGTATCCTGGCATAAAAACACACAGAGAGAAGTTTTTTTTGTTTAGTTTGTAATTTAAGTTGATGAATCTGTTGAATTATACTGATTAAATGCAAAAGTAGCCCTCTTGGTTGTACCATTTTTTGCAAAACTCACCCTCTTAACTTTTATTTTTGCAAAACTCTACCTCCAAGACAAAACTCAACCTTTATGTACTTCAACTTCTTGTTAAAATTCCTCGCAATAGTCAAATTGTTTTATCTTATTCGTCTCTAGAATACTCCTTTTATTTCACTCAAACGACTTTTACCAATTAGTAAAAGAAGATTCTCAAAATACCATCACACTTGGAACCCTAGATTCTCACCCCCTAACGTTGCTATGTGTCAATTGATTATTATTTTATTTTGTTAAATGTCTTGCGCACTAGACTCGTATTAAAATATCATTTTTATTATTGGTTTTTAAAATGTGCCATCATCATTAAACATTTCGTTCATTGATTTCGTCCCTTGTTACGTACTAACACTACAAGAAAATGCATCAAAGACAACCCAAAATAAAAAAAATAATTGATTGACATATAGCAGAGGTAGAAAGTGAGATATATGAATTTGGCGATGTAATTTTGCAAATATATCTGTTTGTATTGTGAGAAATGTTTTGCTAATTGGAAGTTGTTTGGTCAAATAAAAGGAGTATTCTAAAGCTAAGATTCTTAAGTAATGAATTGGAGTGAAATAATATGAGGATTTTTAACAAAAAAATACATAAAGGGTGAGTTTTGCACAATTCATACATCTTAGAGGGAGAGTTTTACAAAAATTAAAGTTAGAGGGTGAATTTTGCAAAAGAGTTGCAAATAGGAAGGTTAATTTTGCATTTTAGTCAATTATAGCAATGGTGTAACACTCCAGTCCCACAACGAAATATATTGGAAAAATTTGTCTGTATATAAAGAATTAAGTAACTACCAATAGTACTTTCAGTCATGACCTTTTGGGTGAGCCTGTAGTGGACTAAGATGACCCAAGAATATACTATAGGGATGGATTTGATTTGATTCGGACTTGAAATTTGACCCGAGATTTGTTCCGAAGTCGGGATTTGACTCGGGTTGTTTCTTATGGTATCAGAGCCGACTCTCAAATGCTCGGGTCGGGTCATCCGATCGGGTTGCCGAATGTGGGGACACGGAAGCTGGTGGTATTATCCCACAATGGAGGGAGGTTCGGAGGTGGGGACACGAAACCAGTCACTATTTCCACAATGGCTAGAGATGCAAAGATTTGTGGACCGTGTCTGATCGATTCTGACGGGGACGTCAGAAATTTAAGTGGAGGAGTTTGTAACACCCCAGCACATCGAAAAATATGGGAAAAATTTGTCTGTATATAACTAATTACCAATATTACCTTCAGTCATGACCTTTTGGGTGAGCCCGTGGTGACTAAGATGACCCAAGAATATACTATTGAACTAGTTGTTTAAAGCCTTATTTGGATGAATTTGATTCTATTCGGACTTGGAATTTGACCTTAGATTTGTTCCAAACTCGGGATTTGACCCGGGTTGTTTCAAATGGGTGCCAGAAAATTTATGGAAATGAATTAGAATTAGGCGAACTCCAAAAGTTATAAGAGAGTTTTTATTATGTTTGTTTGTTTATTTGGAATGTATGGAAAATCATAGATGGGTAGCAACTTAATTTTTCAGTAAAGTATCCCAGATTTTATTAGTATAGGCTATATAGAATTCAAATTATTCATTTGAAAGGTTTTGGTAATTTTTCTCAAACACAACAAGGCCTTTTCTTGTTGCCATCCAAGTACCTTTCTAATGCTTGTAATTGTCCTTGGTTTTTGAAGCATAACTACTTCCCTAATATATATATATATATATATATATATAGAACTAGGATCAGGTCTGGGAGTCTGGACTTGATTAAAATACGGACCGATTTTTATTTTTTTTGCTTTTTTTTAAACAACTAATTTTTTTTTTATTATTTTATGGAACTGGAATTTTTCCATAATATAATGTTTTGGGTGTGATTTGGATACATACAACAAAATATGTATGTACAGTGTGTACATACATGTTTTGTTATATGTATTCAAATCACAACCCAAACACTGTATTATGTAAAAATTCAAGTTCCATAAAAAAAAAAATTTAGTTGTTTTAAAAAAAAAAAACAAAAGAAAAAGAAAAATAAAGGGCCCGGATTTTAAGCCTGTCCGGGAGTCCGGACAGGATCCTATCCCTATATATATATATATATGCCTTGACCAAATCATTTATCTCCCTATTGGTAGTTCTGAGATTTTTCTTTTTCACATAATGTAGCCCCCAGCGTGCGAATTATAACGTTTTTATGTTCTCTTGTACTTATTGTTCCACCATCTGCTGCATCCTTCTCTATATATGATATGCTTATATTTTTATTTTTATTTTGCTTAAACTCAGTTACCACCGTAATCCTTTTTGTTTGACTTTAGAAGCAGCTCTTTCTTTTCTCCACGATTGCTATCAATTTATTAACTGATATTGATTCTATTTGGTTTTCAATTATTTTAGTGTATGTGAACGCAGTTTCTTTACGTTTTGTAGGGATCTCTTCTACAAGCCAGTTGTATTGGGTAAGAAGGCACTGTAAAACCTACATAGTGATTGTTATTTCATCACAAAAATTTAAATGCTTTTGTCTCTGTTTGCAGCCTGTGGCCACATCTCATGCTTCTGGTGTGTCTTTAAAGCTATGGATACATGGCAGGAGTCATACTGTCCTGTGTGTCGGCACCCATATAATTATTTTCCTAGTATTTGTCAAATGCTTCACTTTGTGCTTCTGAAGGTGTACCCTCTAGCCTATAAAAGAAGAGAAAGACAAGTGATAGGTGTGTTTATTGAACACTAATTGATTCCATATCTCAGTACTATTTACTAATTAATTAGTTTCAATGATTGATCTTCCATATATATGCTCATTAGGGAAGGATTTTGACGTTGTTAATGATTTGATAATCCGCAAATTTGCATGTAATTGTCATCTTAGTAATTTGCCTCATCTTTTTTTACTTTAATCCCTTTCTTTTTCCTTTATGGGACTACCTTAGTTTCAAAGAATTTCAATTCTTACCATAGAATTCTAGCTGATATGCAATATACTTGTTACATTACACATCTCTAAAACTCCGTTCACTTTATAACCTTTTTGGTTCTTGAGACTGGAAGAATTACATGGTAGAGATGCTATACAAGTTGGACGTGCTAATAGTTGTATTTTTATTAATGAAAGAACAACGTTACTTTTACTTGTGCAACATATATGCAGGTTTTTGAATGTACAAATATGCAAGTTAAGTTAGAAAGAGTTCATTAGTTTATCAATCTACTTCCTTCTTAAACAGATTCTTGGACCCGCTCCTGATTCGTCAGAGCCGTTCAGAAAAAGAGAATTGATGTAGGAGTTGAATAAGTTAGAATTTCAAATCCCTAGAAAAAATTATGAGCTGGTCTCACAAGACTTCAATGTCCTTTGGCCCACAAGAAGATGTCCTTGGTAGGTTAAATTATGTTATTGGTATTTCTAATTTTATTATTAAGTTTCGTAGTCTTAGTTGGTTAAGTCATCATATGCTCATAGCTGTTTTGTTATTTGGAATTGTCTTCTGTTATAGTTAGAAGAGTTAGTCTTTTTAATAGAGTTAAAATCTCGAATTTTGTTAATTGAATAACAGAAAGTGTGTTAAAAGCTTTGTGCTTTTTGTGTTTCTACCGATCTTTTGCAATGGTAGGTTTGTCCTTCTTGTTTTCTTTTTTCCTCTTTATCTTCTAATACTTATTGTTCTCTTCGAGCTCCATAACATTTAATTTTTGACTTAGACTCGAGCATGTTATTCCCTGATGAATTCTTCTGTTATTAACTTAATATTTTAATTTCTTACAATTCATCTTAACTAGATTGTTTTGTATAACTATAGGTCATCTCTTTAGCTATGCGTTTAACTCCTCATATTAAATTCCAAGGGTACCTTGCAGTCAACTGTTGTACACCTTCCCATTGTTACAGCTTTGGTTAAAAATGCATTCTGTTCTGAATTTGTAGTGTTATTATCTGTCTCATTGTAACTGCTACTCTGGTTAAGCACATAGTACACTTGAATTAGAATTGTTGATTTTGAGTATATTTTCTCCTGTATTTGTAATATCTAATATTACTTCATTTCCTACTTTATTGCTTCAGAGGAAGAAAAAGAATTTGGTGTCTTCTCACCCCAGTTTGACAATTATTTATCTGAATCAAATTCCAGTAAAGAGTTCAATACCCTGGGAGGCACTTCTCCGCATTCTGTCACCACTTCACACACCAAGAATCCTTCATCCAAAAATTCATCAGAAGTTAATGATAAAAATCTTATTACAACTACTCCTGCAACTTCAAGTAGTGTAGGTAGTATCAGTGCGGTCTCGCATGAAAAGAGTGTGTTTGAAAATAGACTTGTCAATGGATGTTGCAGTCAGGTGCTTATGACTGATTTACTCTGTGCTGTATGCAAGCAACTGCTCTATCGACCTGTGGTTCTTAATTGTGGCCATGGTAATGAACTAAATCTTCAACCTTTCTCAGTTGACGTACTGAAAGTTGTTTAGTAGGGAATAATTCAGTATCATCCATGCCTCAATTTTTATTGTTTCCCATGTTGCAGTATATTGTGAAGCTTGTATCATCTACCCAAACAATAAATTATGTGAATGCCCAGTTTGCCAGTCCACGCATCCAAATGGGTTTCCAAAAGTTTGTTTAGTTCTAGAGCATTTCTTGGAGGAAAATTTTTCTGAAGAATATGTAGCACGAAAGCTTTATGTACTTGAGCATGCTGATCGTCAGTATGGAAGTCCATCAACATGTATGTCCAATTTAATCATTATTTGTTTCTGTTGAGCTTATGATTTTGTTTAGATCACTATTCAGACTTTAAGTTGCGTGTTCTGTTGAATAATTTGCATGAATACTTGGAGACACATATAAGTAGATATGCTGTAGCACGAGTGTAGGATTTGTCCCACTCTTGATGCCACTTTAAGAAGTGTGAAATGAGGAATTGTCCCTCATTTCTCCGAATATTAGTTGCACTTAAGTGATGTCAAAGTTGTAGAAGTAGGAAAATCTATCTGTGGAAGAAAGGTTAGAATGTCTGACTTGGCTTTTGGAGATGTTGAAACATAGCATCATAGCACTTTTAGCAGAAGTAAGAACGAGGAAACTAGGAGACACGCTTTATTACTACACAAATATCATCATGCAAGTTCTGTTGTTGCTTATTACCTCAAACCCTTCTCCTTTTCTTACACCCTGAGAAACCCCTGAAACTCCTAAACCCAAAAACTATAATTTTTAGTCTCCAGATCCTCGTTAAACTATCCTATATTGAGCAGTGAAACTAAGGACAACAGTGATTAGTTATGGTTATGAAGTATCTATTCGAAATGAAATTCTTCCCTTGCCACAAGTTGTCTTGCGTCAATATCAAACGCAATGTGGCTGTCCATGCAAACACTATCCTAATAATGTACCTCTTTTGACTTGACAGAAAGCACACCTCACCTCTTTTTTTAAAATTGTTATACTTCTTTTAACTGTAGTTGTAGGATACAATATTACTTCTTCTCTATGACGCAGTTCTTCATTCTATAAATAGCTTTTAACTTGATGTATCCAAAGCAGTAAAGGATTAGGCCTTAAGCCTTCAATTTCAGTTTCTATGTAATTGTTCAAAATTGATTTTTTTTGTGTTGGGTAATTATACCCAGTTTCTTGGCGGTGCAGAAAATGACGCCCTTTACTCATAAGTAATTGGATCATGGATACCAGACCCAACTTGTTAATTTTTTTACATTTTTTCTCTATTAAGAAAAAAACCTTTATATCGCAAGGCACATCGCAAATAAACACCAAGTTCAAATTAAAAAGTCACAAAACAAAACTTGTGTTAACTCCAAAAGCAAAATTCAAATTCAATACATAATCATAGTCATCCCATTAAAATATTACAACTTTGATAGTGATCGGTGCTCTTGTAATGGCAGGTGTATGGAGGAAAAATTACTTAAAAAACACTAATTTGAAAGTTATAATATAATAATACTTTATTTGAGAATTTGGAATTCAAATATTATGTGGAAGGAAGCAGAAATGTGTATCACGGTATCACCCTAATTTCTAAATTATAACCTATTAAAACATCCAACTTACAATAGGAAAAAGTTTCTAACATAGAACGGGAAAATGGTAAAATAGGAAAAAGGTTTCCAACTTAGAATAGGAAAGGGATAGCTTCACACTTAATTTATTGTTAATTATATAATTTATTTGTGTATGAATGGGCGTGGTTACCTATTACTTAGGTCAAATTGGGTTGAGTAATTTTAACCATGGGTAAAATAACCCGTTTCTTGCCATTTCTTAGTAGGTGCAAGATTGTGTACCCAAAAATCATTTTTCTATCGTACTCTTGGGTATGAGTTAAGTTTTTTCCAGGTCTAATTATGATGTGGACTCCAAGTCAATAACAAAGAAGAGATTTTTTATATTTATTATTTGCAGTTTTTATTATGTTTAATATAAAAAAAGTTGATGTGATTTTTATGTATTTTATTTATTAGTGAGAATTTAGGCCATTAATTAGTGATTAGCAATTATTAATAAGGGTATTTTAGTCATTTAGTATATTTATTATTCCCCAAGTAATATTAGGGTTGTGTCTATTAAAATAGTGATGTAATTCCCACAAGCCATTTAGATCACATACTATTGATATTGAAATTGATTATTATCATTCATACCGTAGAGGTGTCCTATTGTTGAGGTATTTTATTTATCTTTAGTGTTGATTCGTGGAGTTGATACTCTTGAGAGACCTTAGAGATTTAAATGTGAAATTTAAATCCTAGTTTATTTGTCATTTAATTTTTCATCCTAAATATGTCATGCATGATTCTTTGTATCAGAGCTCAAGGTTTCTTCATCAATTTCTTATTTTTTTGGGAGATAAGAGTTCCACCCCCACCCCCCCACCCCCCACCCCCCACCCCCCACCCCCCACAATAAAAAAAAAGATGTTCATCACCTACCAGAGTTAATCGTTCATCATCACGAGTCACCGCTCATCATCGGAGTTTCAAGTTAATCGTGATTCACTGTTCAAAATGTTGCCGCGTGTTTTGCCTCTGTCTAATATAATATGAGTGGTAACTTTAATCTCTAACTTGTAAATATCTTACCAAAATTACAGTTTGCTCCCCCATAGTTTCATCTAATATTTCAGTTTTAGTAAGTAGTTTATATACTTTTCACTTATATCCTTATCATTTTAAATCAGCACCTACACTTTCTGCATTCATACTTTAGCCCTTATTTTCTATTTTCTTTTCAGTTAGGTCCTTAAGTTATCAACAAAAAAAGAAGTTTTATTTTATTTATTTTTTATTTTATAACCCATTGTCCCAAACATATCTCAAGTCACTAAAGAATTGCTTGCGGAACTAACGACAAATATTTGGTTTCTCGACGGTGAAAGTGATCGAATACACTACCTTACTAATACATGTGGCCATAAATATTTAAAACCCAAGCAAGAAGAGCTTAGATGGGATATGGTTAATACACAAGATTACCTGGGAAAATTACAACGTCAATATTAAGATGAACAAAGAAAAGCTGAAGCAAGAAAACATCAACAAGTTAAAGCAAAAGGACTTCAAAAGGCTACATATGAAATGCTTTTCTATATGTTCTTCTATAAAAGATAACATCTCTTTTATAAAAGATGACATCTCTTCTATAAAAGAAGGGCTTATTGACTTGCGGGCACATATTCAAGCAGAGCAAAAGAAAGAAAGAGGATGTTCCAAATTTTGGGCCTACAGACAGTAGTGATGTGTCCATGGAATTTCTTGAAATTTCAAAAGTTGAACCAGAGATTGTGTATGAGCAACAAATTGAGAAATACTTTAAAGTTGCTTATGAGTTGTTCGTTACCGAAAAAAGGATGATTCGAGAAGTTGATCCAATCCAAGTTGACATTGTTGACTTCGTTATTCCAGAAAGCTTATTTGCACCACCTTTGAATTCAAAAGTGATGCTCTCATCAATTCTATTTCTAAATATTTTTGAACCTTACCGCGTGATTATGTTGTCAAAAGTGTTCCAAAATGTTCTTCCGTTGTAGAGGAGTTTGTTGCTTATTCTATCATATTATAAAACTCGAGGTCAAGTTTTCTCCTACAAGAGGAGAATGATGGGGACTCCAAGTCAAGAACAAAGAAGAGATTTTTTATATTCATTATTTAGAGTTTTTATTATGTTTAATATAAAAGTAGTTAATGTGATTTTTATGTATTTTATTTATTAGTGGGGATTTAGGACATTAATTAGTGATTAAGAATTATTAATAAAGATATTTTAGTTGTTTAGTACTTTTATTATTCTCCAATATTAGGGTTTTGTCTCTTTAAATAGTGATGTAATCCCACAAGTCATTTAGATTACATACTATTGATATTGAAATTTATTATTATCATTCATACCGTACCGTAGAGGTATTTTATTCATCTTTAGTGTTGGCACTTTAGTATATAAACTCCCAGAAGAAGTCGAGTCATCGACACGCTTAGTGGGTTGAGTTTCTTTAGGACTATTCTTTTGTCTTAAAGCATTGTCGAGGGGTAGAGAACAAAGTCGTTGATGCGTTGAGTATGGTATTTATTCTCCTTAACACTTTGAGTGTGAAGGTTATTGGGTTTGAGCGTATTGTCAATGAGTACCCTTGTCTAGACTTTAGAGAGACATATTACCTTATAAAATTCTAGTGTACCACCCTTAGGCGATTTTCGTATTCATGATGGGTATCTTTTTTGGTCGCAATAAGACCATTGCGATTGTGAAGGATAGATTCTTTTGGCCTAGCCTCAAGAGGGATGTAGCTCGTATTGTTTTTTAGTGTCGTACATGTCAAACTGCTAAGGGTAGGAAACAAAACATAGGGTTATATATGCCTTTGTCTGTACCCCATGCTCCTTGGGAGGATATTAGCATGGATTTTGTCTTGGGGTTACCGCAGACCCCTAGAGGTCATGATTCTGTTTTTGTTGTAGTGGACCGTTGATGATACATTTTATTCCATGCAATAAATTGATGATGCTTCACACATTGCATCAATTTTTTTTAGTGAGGTTGCGAGGCTACATGGTTTGACTATCTATAGTTTCTGATCGGGATGTCAAATTCATGAGTTATTTTTGGAAAACTTTATGGAAGAAACTAAATACCACTTGTGTTACTCGGACTTGGGTGTGGGCGTGGGTGTGGGTGTCAGGTGCGGATACGAATCTAGGTGTCGGATACGTGAAGTCAAAAAATAGAGGATACGCGGATATGGGTCCAAATTTGGACACGGGTGCAGAGATACGGTATGTTATGATTTTTAACAATAATATTTATACTATCCAAATTCATATTGACATGCATTTATCATGAAACTTCAGGGGCTGAAGTGCAAAAATATAAAGAAACAGGGGTAGAACTGAAACTACTAAAACTCTAGGGGCTAAAATAGAAGAAAACAAAACTATAGGGACTGATATATAATTTTTTGCTATTTTGAACTTTCAGAAAACCTGGGGGACTAAATTAAAATATTATAAAAACTATGGGGGTACCCAATTGTAATTGTTTAGGGATATTTTAAATCCAGATCTGAGCAGACTCGTTCTCGTTGGAGAAGAGAAGAAAAAGGATCTCGTTGTTGGAGAAGAGAAGAAAAAGGCTCAGATACTCGTTTTCGTTGGAGAAGAAGAAAAAAGCGACGATTGTAAGTTTCTCCATCTTTTTCTTCGGCAAAAAGCACATTTACCCGCCTGTGGTCGTCGACTTATAAGCAATTGGCCACTGAACTTTAAAAATATGCAATTGGACCACTGTGCTTTCTAAAACTGAAAATTCAAGCCATTCCGTCCAATTTCTTGGACGGAAGTCAAATAATTACACACGTGGCATTGAAAAAAATCAAAATATTATTATTTTCTTATGTGGCAATACAAAAAAAACAAAAAAAACATTGATTATGTGGCAAAAAATGATTAAAATAATAATAAAATTAAAATAAATAATAATTAATTCATTTTAAAATAATTAATTTTAAAAATAAAAATAAAATAATTAATTTTAAAATAAAATAATTAAAATAATAAAATTAAAATAAATATTTGGAATTAATGATTAATAATTAATCATTAATTTGTAAAATGATTATTTTATTTTTATTTTAAAATTAATTATTAATCTTTCCGATTAAAAAATCATTAACTTGTAAATAAATCATTTTTGCCACATAAAAAATTACGCTTTTTGTTTTTAAAAATTTTGTTTTTAAAAACAAAAATGTAATTTCTTTTAACTTGTAAAATAAAATTACATTTTTAAAAAATGATTTTTTACAAGTTAATGATTTTTTAACTTAGGAATGATTAATAATTAATTTTAAAATAAAATAAAATTATCATTTTACAAGTTAATGATTAATTATTAATTCCAAATATTTATTTTATTTTATTATTTTAATTATTTTATTTTAAAATTAATTATTTTATTTTTATTTTTAAAATTAATTATTTATTTTAAAATGAATTATTTTAAAATGAATTAATCATTATTTATTTTAAATTTATTATTATTTTAATTATTTTTTTGCCACGTAATCAATGATTTTATTTTTGATTTTTTTTGTATTGCCACATAAGAAAATAATAATATTTTGATTTTTTTATTAATGCCATGTGTGTAATTATTTGACTTCTGTCCAAGAAATTGGGCGGAATGGCCTGAATTTTCAGTTATAGAAAGCACAGTGGTCCAATTGCATATTTTTAAAGTTCAGTGGTCAATTGCTTACAAGTCGACGACCACAGGCGGGTAAAAGTGCTTTTTGCTCTTTTTCTTCAGTCTTTCCTCTTTCTCCTCTTTCCTCGTCTCTTCTTATTCTCCTCCGAATGAATCACCTACCGTATCCGGATTCTGTGGCCGAATCCCGTTCGGATCCCGCACCCGTACCGGTGTCGTGTCATGTCGACACGGGTACTCCGCCAAAAATGGCGAGTCTGAGTATCTCAGAATACCACACTTAAGTTTTCCACTGCCTATCACCCACATGTTGATGGTCAAACTGAGGTAGTTAATAGGAGTCTATGTGATTCGCTGAGATGTCTTATAGGTGATCATGTGTCTAGTTGGGATAGAGTTTTACATATGACTGAGTTTGCCTATAATAGTTCGGTTAATCCCTCTATTGGGACGAGTCCTTTTCAAATTTACATTGATTATCAGCTTAGGAAACCTATCGACGTGGTCCCTCTTCCCTCTGCGTATAGAGCTAATGAGTCTACTGAAACTTTTCCACGACACATTCATGTTTTGCATGATAAGATGAGACAAAAAATTAATTTGAGTAATGAAAATTATAAGTCTGTTGCAGATGTTCATCGCTAGTACCAAGAGTTTAATGAGAATGATCATGTGGTGTTTCGGTACCGTGTCGAGAGGTTACCTCTAGGCACATGAAAAAAGGTGCATGTTAAGCGGATGGGTTCATTTCGTGTTAAAAAGATGGTCAGTGCTAATGCTTACGAGTTAGATCTTCCTAGTAATATAGGTATTTGTCCTGTATTTAATTTGGGCAATCTTACTACATATCATGGGCCTTCTAATCCGTCGACCACATCTCCTGCTTCTTCGTCTACTAACCCTGTTGAGCCTTTACTTATTCCTCCTTTACCTGTTCCACCTGCACCTCCTCTTGTTTTTTCACAATCTACATAGATGGTATCGAGGATGTATTGGATGAAAGGTTTGTGTCGACTAGGCGCGGAGGTTATCGTCAATTTTTGGTTAAGTGGAGAGGCAAGCCTGGCAGTGATTACACGTGGATTGGTAGGGACGAGTTTCATTGCATTGATTCTGCATTGTTGGAGCATTACGAAGATTTCATTTCGACAAAGCCAAATTTTTCCCAGTTAGGGAGAAATGATGGGGATCGATTATTTAGTTCCCTTGTTTATTTAATTATTATGGAATTGTTTTGATTAGTTGGAGTGTTTTTGTCGTTAATTATTTTCTTGGTCTCCAACTCCAATTTAGGATTGTTTTGTTTAAATACCAATGTAATCTTCACACGAAGGACATTCTGAATATTGATATTATTATTGGCTTTTCTTATATCGTGGAGATATTTATCTATAGTTAATAGGTGCCGAGTTGAGACTCTAAACCCTAGAATTTAAGCGCAGATATATCTATCAATTAATAACAAAATTCATTTTACAAAGGTTGTCCTACATCATTTGTGCATCAGAGCTTAAGGTTTCTCCATCAATTTCTTATTTTTGGGAGATCTTGGATTTCCCAAAAAAAGAATTGTTCATTGTCGGTCGGAGTTATTGCCATGCTCATCGCCGAAGTCACTGTTCATCGCCGAGTTACTATTCATCGCGATTCACTGTTCAAAAAAATTAAAAAAAGAAGGTAGAAGAGAGAAAAATTGTTGTCGTGTTTTGCCGCCGTCTAATATTATGAGTGGTAACTCTAATCTCTAACTTGTAAATATCTTTACCAAAATTACAGTTTACTCCCCTATAGTTTCATCTAATATTTTAGTTTTAGCCCATAGTTTTATATACTTTTCACTTATACCCTTTTATCATTTTAAATCAGTCCTTACACTTTCTGCATTCATACTTTAGCCCCTGTCTTCTATTTTCTTTTCAGTTAGACCCTTAAGTTATCAACGAAAAAAAGTTTTATTTTATTTATTTTTTTATTTTATAACCCATTGTTCCTAACACCCAATGTCTCAATCCACTAAAGAACTGCTTGTGGAAGTAAATGAGTATATTTGGTTTCTCGACGGTGAAAGTGATCGAATACACTACCTTATTAACACATGTGGCCATAAATATTAAACCGAAGCAAAAAGAGCTTAGATGAGATATGGTTGATGCACAAGATTACCTTGAAAAATTGCAACGCGATATCAAGATGAACAAAGAAAAACTGAAGCAAGGAAACTTCAACAAGTTAAAGCAAAAGAACTTCAAAAGTCTACACATGAAATGGTTTCTATATGTTCGTCTGTAAAAGATAACATCTCTTTTGTAAAAGATTACATCTCTTTTATAAAAGATGACATCTCTTCTATAAAAGGTCTTATTGATTTGCGGGCACATATTCCAAATTTTGGGGCTACATACAGTAGGGACGTGTCCATAGAAATTCTTGAAGTTCCAACAGTTGAACCAGAGATTGTGTATGAGCAACAAATTGAGAAAAACTCTAAAGTTGCTTTTGAGTACTTTAGAGTTGTTCGTTATCGAAGAAAGGACGATTCGATAAAGTTATCCAAGTTCACATTGTTTACTTCGTTTTCCAAAAAGCTTATTTTCAATATCTTTGACTACAAAAGCGATGCACTCATCAATTTTCTTTCCAAAAAAAATTTAGCTTTACCGCGTGATGATGTTGTCAGATGTTTTCCAAAATGTTCTTCTGTTGCAGAGGAGTTTGTGACTTGTTCTATTATATTATAAAACTTGAGGTTGAGTTTTCTACAACAAGAGGAGAATGATGGAGACTACAAGTCAAGAACAAAGAAGCAATTTTTTATATTTATTATTTGGAATTTTTATTATGTTTAATATAAAAGTAGTTGATGTGATTTTTATGTGTTTTATTTATTAGTGGGGATTTAGGACATTAATTAGTGATTAAGAATTATTAACAAGGGTATTTTAGTCGTTTATTACTTTTATTATTCCCCTAGTATTTGGATTTTGTCTCTTTAAATAGTGATGTAATATCCACAAATCATTTACACTAAATACTATTGATATTGAAATTGATTATTATCATTCATACCGTAGAGGTATCCTACCGTAGATGTATTTTATTCATTTTTAATGTTGATTCGTGGAGTTGATACACTTAAGAGACCCTAGAAATTTAAACGTGGAGTTTAAATCCTAGTTTATTTGTCATTTAATTCTTCATCCTAAATTTGTCCTGCATCAAATTACATAGTAGATACTTGTCTGGACTCTGGACTCTGGACAAGAAGAATTATGAAACATTACGTGGTTAATATAGTCAAATCACATGGTCCTCCAAGTCCTCCTTTACTTTTTTTCATTGTTCATCGTCCTACCTTTCACTTACCTCTTTCCATAATATTTGGGAAGTTAAGGTTCCTAGGATTAGGCATTTGTATGGTCTTGAAAGACTCGATATGAATGATTTGTGCCAGAGACCTAGACCCTACAAGTTCTTGTCTCCACATATTTCTGTTATGTGCAAAAAAAGCCTGAAATCCTATGGCCATCCCTTTCTCGCTGCATTATGGCTAGTAGTTGTTGAGGTCCTTGTTAAGTTACGTGGTTAGAAATGATTCTGCCCTTTTCCCTTCATAATGTTTTGCATACTGGGTTTTGGGTTTTTATTTGTAGGGAGTGTAATATTTGTAGCAATGTGTTGATAACCTCTTTGGGATTTGAACCAAGAAAATTGTGAGAATTATTCGGATACCTATCTCCTTTTGGTTTTTCTCTAGGAAAATGTGTCATTTTTGGCTTCTCTCAAGGCATTGGCGATGGGGGCTTTGCGGAGGTAGCTATTTCTGATATACACAAGAATTATAAGGCTGTTCTTTGTTAAGGATACGTATTTTCCACTTTGTATTAGTTTTGACGAGTTACTCATCTTCCATCAATGTTCCTCTTTTCTCTGTTGTAGACTTCTTCTTTTATCTAAACAAATATATAGTCAAATGTAGCATGGTGATGTTCCACAAATTTTCGGCATATCCTTTCTTTCACCTTATGTCAACTTCACCATGATATTGACCTTGTGCCCTTTATATGATCTGTAACTTTATCAGGTTCAACTCAAGCTCAACAAACTGATGCTCAAAGTTCATATAAACCTGCTACCACTGACCAACCACGGTGGTTGTCTGGCCAGGGACCCAATGTTCATTTTGGAGTGGGCTGTGATTACTGTGGGGTAATATTGTTGTTTATTCTTTTCTTGCTCCCAACATCCATTTGAAAGCAAATATATAAAAGTTGTTTGGTTGTTCTTACACTTTGGAGAAAGCATCTTAATGTATGATTTTCTTGCTTGATGCAAGTTCTTACATTTTCGAGAAGGCATCTTAATGTATGATTTTCCTGCTCAATAGTAGTTCTTACATTTTTGAGAAATTATCTTAATGTATGATTTTTTTGCTTGATATGATCAATAGATAACCTACATGTTTTGGTGATTTATTCCTAGGCCTATAATATGATATTTTCTTTGTAGTACTGGGTTGTAGAGAGGATTGGATCCATTTTCGATTGATAGTGACTTGGACAGTTAGATTTATTTTCTTTATCCCCAACCCGCGCGGGTGTACACTGTTTTAACCGAACATATGCAAAGCATGTTTTTTTTATTGTTGTAATGAGAGCAGTTCAGTTGGTTACAGCCTCTAAGAAGCCAAACAAGATTCGAATATGAAGCTCTATTTGATTGGAAATCTTTATGTATATTTGACACTAATAGCTAACAAACATTTGGCCATTGTTTTAATATAACTCCTAAATGAACAGAACAGTGGTTGGAACTTGTTACACCTAGGCTTAGATTGTGTGATATGGTTCTATGGATTTATTTTAATATTAATTACCTCGTATTACAAACTAAATGCATACCCAACTTGTATTTATTTGATAGGATAAAAATTGCATGACAATGTCATATCAAAGAACTACTTTGGTTTACTACTTATTTCTTGATTTTTATGCAGCTGTGTCCAATAACTGGGAACCGATACAAATGCACAGATTGTAGAGAGGAAATTGGCTTTGACCTCTGTGAAGGGTGTTATAATAGTTCCTCCAAGCTTCCAGGCCGCTTTAATCAGCAGCATACATCAGACCACAAGTTCGATAAGATTACTGGTGGCCGTTCTTTAATTTTGAGCCTGCAGGCTGAGCATTCCGACGAGGATGATTTGGAGGAGTACCCAGAAAATGTTTTCCACCCCTACTCGTCAGATGATAATCAACGGGATGCAGAAGCTGGTGAAGCTATCCCAAATTCCTCTAGCGATCCGTCAGAGAATCAACAAGGCTTCGACTCAACAGCCTAAAAGATTTTCAAGTCAGGTGGTGTTTGTTTACCTTTTAATACCTCTTAACAGCTCCACATCTAATTCGGTAAGAAGGTAAAGTTGTTTGGTAAAATTTTGTTTGTCTTGTAATCGGTAAAAAGAATATATAATTCTAAATCATTAAAAGTTGTCTCTTAATGAAAAATTTAAATATATAAAGTCTCTATATATTGTATTCTTTCCTTTCTAAATTTTAAGATCTTTGAATAGTTTGTTTGAGATATTTTTAAATTTAAAAGTCATTCAGATGTTTAATACTTTTTAGTTATCAAACAACTTTTTAAGTTTAAATGTTATAAAAAATAAACATATGTTAAACATTCAGATCTTAATTACTAAATTTTATCAAACAATATCTTAGTTTTAAAAAATGGTATTAGTTATGAAAGCATTTTTAGGTTGCTTGCATATGTATATGAGATGCCCGACTATTTTTTTTAATATCGATTTTAGGTTTGATTTTGCTTGAAGTGGATGAGTTTTAAAAATTTACAAAATGAAAATGGCAAAACTATGAATTTAGCCACTATAGTTGGTAAGTTTTACTTAATGCACAATTGAACTTTTAATTTTTTGAATTATTCCATTAAACAAATTAAAATTTTACAATTGGATCAGTCTGTTAACTGAAGTTCAGTTCTGTTAAATTGACCGTTAGCTTTTTCTTCCGTGGCATTTTAAAAGAAAAGAAAAATGACTTAAAAAAATAATCCAAACCCACTGATAACACTAGCAGAACAACCAATTGAATTTCAACAATAGATTCCTTCGACGATTAAACCCACCGGATCAGAGCTACAACCAGGGGGATCAAGCCTTCTACATAAAGGTGACCACATCTTCCATGCCCTGCAAGACCTTTGCCCAAGCCCCCAATTGCCTCGAAAGCTCAATCTCAGACGCCTCACCCCCTGCAATCAGAAACTTCTTAATTATTCACTAAACACCTAACAACACACAAGGCGTCATGCAAGCTCCGCTATGCCTCGTCAAGAACCAAGAACCAAGAACCAACTGATTTGACCCATGAACCAACATTGTGGTTGTTCTACCCATTTCGTTAATCCCAGTAATCTTCACAATTTTCCCATCTCCAAGT
The DNA here is from genome assembly GCA_020205615.1 of Panax quinquefolius. Lineage (NCBI taxonomy): Eukaryota > Viridiplantae > Streptophyta > Magnoliopsida > Apiales > Araliaceae > Panax > Panax quinquefolius. The sequence continues at coordinate 111,226,441 of CM035171.1, read as the reverse complement.
GAAGCCTCCTCAACCAAATCAGCAAATCCCAACTCCTCTGCACGAAAATGCTCAATATTCGCAATGGGTCAACAATTCAATGTCTTAGTAATAAACTCAATCTCATCACGCTCCACGTCCTTGATCACCAAAATCTTCGTCTTGGCCAAATAATGAAGTGATAAATCCGTAACGGCATCCCTCAAAATACTCTTCTGGATCAACATCACATTACACCCAGTTGCCTTGATCTTCTTAATCATACCCAAAATGTAATTCCTCTCTTCCTTCAATATCCTATCCATCTGGGTATAATCCGAAACAACAATAGACTATCAGTTTTTGGAGGGGAAATCTGAAACTGTATAACAATTTTTGTATTTTCGACCCGGGTCGAACCTCCAGCAACGCACCGGCGATAACGACGACGGTGGTGGTTCCGTCACCGGCAACGATGTCCTGGGACTTAGAAAGTTCGACCAGGAACTTGGCGGCAGGCTGGAGGACTTCCATCTTGTGGAGGATAGTGGCATCGTCGAGCTGCTGAAGTTCGTGGTGTGTCTACCTCCTTTGCAGCAGCCGCGCGCGGCGGTGGCGTTGGTTTTGATGGCGGTGATGGCGGCGAGGGTTTTGGCTCTGACGGCGTCGCTGTGGAGGTGGACGGTGGGGAGAGATCTCGGGTGGGGAGAGATCTGGGGAGGAGGGTTTGAGAATCTTCAGTCCATTGAGAGATTGGGGTGTAGGGAGAGATCTGGGGAGGAGGGTTTCATACCGGAGAGGATTGGAGAGACAAGAGTAAGAGAGAGAAAGTAAGAGGAAGATGATAAAGGGAGAGTTAGAGGAGTGAGGAGAGAAAAATAAAATAAAAATAGGTACGTCAGCTTTGGTCCTGGATTATGCTGACTCAGCTTAGCGATCGTATTTATCTTTTCTATTATTCATATCATCGGTCAGTGATAGGTCGATTATTAGTAGAATATCGTTGATGTGCATCCCAACGACAAGATTTTGTGCGACGACTATCAGCGACCGCACTCGATCGCGGATAGCGGTCGCTGATAGACGGTCGCTGATAAGCCTTTTCTTGTAGTGGTCATTTTGTTTTATTTTTTTTTTCTTTTTAACGTCTATGTAGATAAAAATTTAACGGCCGTGACTTAAAAGTTGACAGAATGACTTAATTTTAAAATAATAATTAGTTCAATGATGTAATTCAAAAAATTAAAAGTTCAGTAGTGTATTAAATAAAACTTGTCAACTACGATGGTTAAATCATTAGTTTTGCCAAATAAAAATCTATTAAAGTCTTTATTTTTTTATGTTTTTTATACGATAAATTGATATGGGCACAAGTAAAATTTGATATTTTCACGAGTTCTTCACTTCTTTGTCGCACTAGTGGAGGGTCTATTTATTACTCATACGAGAGCTTTTGTAAAACTATCATTTTTATTTGTATAAATATTAATTTTCAAAACAATAATTATTGTCTTTTTTGGGAACACCTCGAACATCAAAATGCTAAATTGCTTACCTCCTTTTTCTCTATTCAATATTTATGCAGGTATATTTAAAAAGAAAAAGAGAATATAAGGGATTTAGTATGTAGAAAGTTTCTAAAAAGAGAACACTATTTTTATATGTTTATTATATTTTCACATAGTTTTTTCCTCACATCGAAGGCTAGACTCACTCTAACATCGAAGTTAATTTCATGCAGAAGCTTCATTTCATACCCAATACAATCTTGACATACAAAGTGAGGGAGGTGATCTCTCAGATTTTAAAATTCATCTCATGCTAACCACTCCCTAAAAATATTAGTTCCTTCTAAAATATTCTAGTGATAGGATAAAAATACATAAATATCCTAAATAGATTTGTTGTTTTTATAAAGTTAATCTATATTATAGAGGCTTCATAGAAGTTTTGGAGATTTTGTGTCACATTATTTTCTTCTTCTTCTTCTTTTCCCTTATAATTTAATTAAAATTATATTTTGTTTTTTTATATTAATGTTTTATTTATTCTACTTAGTACGTCAAATTTTATAAATTTTTTTATTTTATCTCATATAGTTTATACACGCAATAGGTGTATCACGGTGCTAGTAACAAAAGAAATATAATGACTAACTTTAGGGCTGAGCAAGAAACCAAATTGAAACTGAAACCGCACCAAAAACCCCATAAATCACACCAATTAAAATCGCACCAACGGTTTCGGCATATGTGACGGTTTTAGGTAAGTTGAAAAACCAAATTTACGATTTCGATTTGGTTACTAGTCAAAATCGCACGCATAAAACCGAAATCACACCAAATAATCATCATGTTTTCTCAAATTTGCTACAAGTATATATAATTTCTCTACTATAAAATATTCTCATTTTATTTTAGAAGTCATATATTGCAGGGTTGAATGAAGAATCAATTATATTTGCAAATCAAGAGTGACTTGGTGTGACGCCCCCAAAATAGGTATACATCATCTATTCTGAGTTGTCAATACATGGTACAGAAATAACTACAACTTTATTATTACAACAGTAAAACTGTGAGTTTGAATACAAATATTATCTTCTAGACAATATCTATACTCAAATAAATCCTCATCACATTTATTGATACATTATTTTACAAAAATGGTGAGGACTACTAAACAATTCTTTCTAAAACCTTCATTCCATACCCCGACTTGCATCTCGCTATATTCTCGCCTCCCCGAGAAGAAAAAAATGGAACAAAAAGGAAAAGGGTGAGCTCAACTAGCCCAAAAAAGAATATTATGACTAAGATAATATACAACAAATTACCGTTAGTCTTTAACAGAAAAAATCTAATAGAATACAATAGACAACAAATTTTAAATCAATATTCGCAATGAAATAATAATTCATTAGAAGAGTTAAGTAGAGAATGCAAACTACTATCTTCTATGTATGAATTTAAAAGTTCATCGCTCATCTTTTATCCCCAGAACATCAATCAATATACATCCGAATCAAATATTCATCTTTGCACTACAGCCAAAGATATTCATCACCGGGTCATGTTCATCTAAACACTGCTCATCTTTGCACTACTACTAACCAAAGATATTCTTCAGAAATCATTCATCTTTGCACTACGTGCCAAAGATATTCAATAATATCATCATTTAAGACCGAGGATGATGAAAATAATTTTAAAGAAACGAATCCAAAGGAAACAAAATGACAAGGATTAAGGATTAAGGATTCGTATTTGTTTTATCCATGTTCAAAAATACCTCAAAAATAATCACAATTGGTGTAAAATTCAAGAATGATCAAAACATGGATACAATTAAAGCTAGTATCCGTATTAGATATTTTGACAAAAAGAAGAAATTTTATTTTTCTATGAATAAGACCAGATATCGTGAATAAAGGTCAGATACGTGAATAAGAATCTCCGACACCAAAAGATAGAAATTTCCCAAAAACATCTTCACGCTTCATGAATAGTACTCGTGAATAAGAACTCGTGAATAAGAACTCATGAATAAGAACTCGTGAATAAGAATCGTGAATAGTAACTCATGAATAAGAACTCATGAATAGTAACCCCAACATGGAAAAGTTCCAAATTTGATAAAAAGTTTCAACCAATATTTCAAAGATAATGATATCAAGAAATAATATCATTTGAGAAGAAAATAACATCCCTTACCTCGAAAGATTAAGATTTAAATTTAAATAATGGGTATAAGTCAAGAAGGAAACTTGCACCGCCTAACAATACTCAAAGTATACTCAAAATACTCACAAGAATACGCCGATAATATAGAGAGAGAAAACTTCAGTTTAAAAATGATTTTCAATTCTAACCTAAGACCCTATTTATAAGAAAATGCTTTAGAACACCAAAGCGTAAAAAAATTTAATATAATATTATTATTTATAATAAAATTTCCTACGCCAACCTTCCAAGAACTAAATTCAGCTCATTCAACCCACATGTGTAACACACATAATGAAAAAACGTTTTTCTAATTTTAAATATTTTAAACTTCCAAAATCAATTATTTTGAGCTTCTAACTTCAATAATTCATAATAAATAGCCCTTTCATCAGAAAATTCGAATCTCATGAGTTTTTATAGGAAATTCAATTCTCTACAACTTTGCAGAAGAAAGTTTTTCCAAATTCTAAATAGAAATTGACCAAATCCACAAACCAAGCGATTTTACAAAGCTATAATCAAATTTCACCAATAAATGGGGTCCACCGGCATGTTTAATATGTTTTAAACATTTATTGCAACAAAATACTCTTCCTCCTCGTATACTCATATATCCCACATTCGTTGTAAAAATATCACCATTATTATATTATTAAAATATAATAATATATTTAAATGAATTATTTTATCGTAAAAGATAAAATTTCAATTTTCAACAATTGTCACATTAAAATTTTTCTCCATCTATATCCACATAAAATCAATATTTTCTCATCATATGAATCAATAATTAATTATTCACAAATAATATTACGTAATCACAATATCGACAACCAGGCGCCCCTGTGAAAGAGGGGGCTTCCAATAAGAATTTCTTCTTCTCTGCCGCAATTAGGTGACCAAACCTCTCCTTAGATGTAACTTTCTAGACATTGCCAATAATGTTATCTAATAATATTATTCGATAATATGAATTATTGCTTCGATAATGAAAAATACCGTGTAATGACAATTATCAAAACAACAAAGAATATAAAATATCAACGCAAAGAATTATTAACTCAATAAAATATCGAATAAGAATTATCAGAACCATTATTGAGTAGTGCCTTCACGTAAGAATCAATAATTGGTGCAATACCGGTATAGCATCGTGTTTTAACCAACGGGTATTTTAACAAGATAATCTGTGAATAACTACGCCGCTATTTTTAAACCACTTATATTTGTCGCTTTCTTCATCCAATCACTTTCCGTTATGGGCCCATACATGGTCACATTGTCGTATTTAATATTCCCCGACAAAGATTTAATATTCTACGACACCAAACGAATATTCCCCACAACAATGAATATTTTATAACCACTTGCTTATTTTGAAGTATTTATGATTTTACCCCTAACTATCCACATTAATCAAATCAACCCTTACTATTTTAAAATAATAAATAGAGAAAATTAAATTTCATTAATAATAAGTTGGGGTCTTACAACCTCCCTCCTTATGAAATTTCGTCCCTCGAAATCGACGACGACTGTGTGTTTCAAAAAGGTGAGGATACCTCGCTTTCATTTCCGCTTCCAATTCCTGTGTCATTTCCTCTATAAAGATGATTCCTCCACAAAACTTTAACTTGTGGTATGACCTTTCATAGGTAGGGACATGCTCCTTCCTATCCAAAATCTTGACAGTACCTCCTCATACGTTAAGTCTTCTACTATCTCGTCCGGTTCTAACTCTATAACGTGGTTCGAGTCTTTCACATATTTACGAAGTACAGATATGTGAAACACATTATGAACACGAGACATACTTTGAGGTAACGCGAGTCTATAGGCTACATTTTCTACTCGGTCAAGAATTTGAAATGGACCAATAAATCGTGGATTGAGCTTTCTCTCTTCCCAAATCTTGTAACTCCCTTCCATGGAGCAACTCACAATAATACATGATCCCCTACATTAAATTCCACGTCCTTTCGATGAAGATCCGCGATAACTCTTTTGTCGATCTTGTGCCGCTTTATATACGCTATCGAATCATTTGGATCTTTTCCAGAGTCATACGCATCAACTCTGGGTCCCAACAAAGGTTGCTTCACCCACCTCGTCCCAACATACCGGAGAGCGACACTTTCGTCCATATAATGCTTCAAATGGAGCTACACCTATACTTGCTCGATAACTGTTGTTGTAGGAGAATTCCACCAATGGTAAATACTTATCCTAACCGCCTTGAAGTCTAGGACACGTAGTCTTAATAAATCTTCAAGAGTTTGAATAGTCCTTTCGATCGTCTCCGTCTGCTTTGAAGATGGTATGCCGAATCAATCAGAAATCTGCGCCCATAGCTTTTTGCAAGTTAACCAAAAATCTTGAAGTGAATCTTGGTCACGATCCAAACTATGGATACAGCATGCCATGCAACCTCACAATCTCATTCACGCATATACTAGCAAGACGCTCAAGTGAATAAGTCTCCGATCGGCAAGAAATGAGCAGACTTGGTTAATCTATCAACAATAACCCAAATAGCATTGATGCCCCGAGAAACCGTAGGAAGACCCGTAACGAAATCCATGGTAATGTGTTCCCACTTCCATTTCGTAATCTCAAGTGGTTGCAACGGACCCTTAGGTACTAGATGCTCGCCTTTACACGCCGACAAGTTAAACACATCGAGATAAACTTTGCAATCTCTCTCTTCATATTGTTCCACCAAAATGTATGTTGAAGATCACGATACATTTTAGTACTTCCAAGATGGATTGCAAATGGTGTATCGTGTGCTTCCATCATAATCTTGTACTTCAAATCGTAGTCGTTAGAACACAAAGTCTAGAGTGGACTCAAGTATTCCTTCTTCATCAATTCTCGCCCTAATAGCTCCTTCTTGTACTTTCTTCTTCATACGCATCGCCTCGGCCTGCGGGCTCGAGCAACCTTAACTTTTTCTATTAAAGTTGGCTCTACGCGTATACTTGACATCATCGCACTTTTCGTTCAAATATATGATCTTCTACTCAACGCGTCACCTACCACGCTCGCTTTTCCGGTGATGGTATCAATAGTGTGGTCGTAGTCTTCAATAGCTCGAGCCAACGTCATTTCGCCGCGATGTTGAGTTCTTTTTGAGTGAAGAAATATTTAAGGCTTTTATGGTCCGAATATATCTCCACTTTCTCCCCATATAGATAGTGCCTCCATATCTTTAATACAGCTTATTGCACGCTAACTCTAGATCATGAGTAGGATAATTCCTCTCATACTTTTTAAGTTGTCGCGAGACATAGGCTATGACTTTCCCACGCTGCATGAGAACACATCCTAACCCTTTGCACAAGCATCGTCAGAGATAACAAATCCATCCGAACCAGATGGTATTGTTAGAACAAAAGTCAAATAAGTCTCCTCTTAAGCTCTTGGAAACTCTTCTCGCATTCTTCGCCTCCAAACGAATTTTGTATCCTTCCGAAGTTAGTCGAGTTAATGGTGTAGCGATTCGAGAAAACCCTTCCACGAATCTCCGATAATAACCAATTAAGCCCAAAAGCTACGATTTTGACACCGACTTTTTGTTCTAACTTTGATTGCTTCAATCTTCACGGATCCACGGATACTCCATGTTTTGACATCACGCGCCCAAGAAATGCTACTTCCTTGCCGAACTCGATTTCTTCAATTTGGCATATAGTTGGTTTTCACGAAGCCTTTGAGTACCAAATTTCAAATGGTGCCCATGATCTTCACGACTTTTGGAATATATAAGGATGTCATCAATAAAGACAACAACGAATCCGATCCAAATATTCCTTGAATACTCGGTTCATCATATCCATGAAAGCCATAGGAGCATTAGTCATCCGAAAGACATGACTTAGAATTCATAATGCCCGCATCGAGTTCTAAAGGCGCCTTTAGAATATCCTCGCCTAATCTTCAAATTGATGATATCCATAACGAAGATCGATTTTTGAAAAGAATTGTGCCCCTCAAATCGGTCAAATAAGTCATCAATACGAGGTAGAGGATACCTATTCTCGATGGTGACATGGTTCAATTCCGATAGTCAATACAAAGTCGCATACTCCGCGCTTTCTTCTTTACAAATAAAACAGAGCACCCCAAGGAGATGTACTTGATCGAATGAAACCGATGTCCAACAATTCCTCGTAGTTGGACCTTTAACTCCTCAAGTTCAATAGAGCCATTCGATATGGGGTTTTAGAAATGGGCTTTGTACTGTGTTCAAGATCAATAAAGAATTTAACTTCACGCTCGGGGTAGACCGAAGTTCTTCTTGAAATACGCCATGAAAGTCAATAACAACAGAATATTATTCAAATTTGACGTGTCTTTATTCAAATCCATAACATGGGCTAAGAAAGCTTGACATCCGCTTTTCAATAAACGAATAGCTTTATGATTAGATATGATAAGATTGATTTTAATGGTTTAGTTGCTTGAATTCGCATAACAGTTGGTTAGGAATATGAAAACTAACAACTTTACGAAAAACAATCAATTTTGGCATGATGAGTAGTTAACCAATCAATCCCTAAAATCACATCAAAAACAAGTATCTTTAAAGAGATAAGGTCAACAGTAAGGTGATGGTGCCAACTTGAATCAAACAAGATTTATAAAATGCTGGATGTGATGAAAGTTTCTCCTAACTGAGTTTCCACAGATAGGTCAAAGTCTAATTTCTCCTGAGTCAAGTTTAAACATTGAGCACATGCAGAGAGATAAATGAATGGGTAGACCCCAGATCAAGTAAGGTATAAACTTCGCAAGAATTTATAAATAGCTTACCCGTGATCACCTCGTTTGGTTCTCGATTATGACCAAATCCACAACAAACGCTCTTCCCTAATCGTTGACTTTGACTTTTCTCGGGATGTCTTTTGAGTCACCGTCCCTCAATGAACTAGGTTTCGCCACATCGTATAATCTCGAGCGATATGTCCTTCCTTTCCACAATTATAGCATACCTTGAATCGTCAGGGGCGCTTTGGATGATATGTCCTCTTTTCCGCATTTGTAACATATATGACCGGTGGTTGTTTCTCCTCCTTAGAACCGGCTTCTTCGCCAGACCGCTGCCTTCACATGGTCATTGTTAAATCTCCTCTTTTAAAATCTCCTCCCGACTCGCTTCTTCTATTTTCACGGCTATGATTACCACCAGAGTGGTTACCATTTTGTCCGTCTGTTTCTTTCTCCACCGGTTATCATTATTCTCGCTGATCGCTATCTCCGGTACGATCCTCGTTGTGGGTCCTCAACGACCGTATTTCGTTATCTCGCTTCTAATAATTGAGCCTCGCTACAACATCCTAATAGAGAGAAATTTATGAGAAATGAGATATCGACGTATGCTGGGTTTCAAACCTCTAAGAAACATCCGCATCATGCTCTTCATTCTCCACCAAATGAGGTGCAAACTCGATAACTCGCAAACTTTGCCTCGTGTTGAGACACCGCCATGTTGTTCTCGCTCTAATCTAATAAACTCCACTTCCTTCATACGACGAACACTTTCGTGAAAGTATTTGTCATTAAATAGTTTCAAACGCCTCCCAAGACATCTTTGAGTCGCGGCCGGATGGGTACGCTTACGACTCCCACCAAGAGTCACCGCTTCACCAAACATAAAGGTGGCGAATGGAACCTTCGTTCTCCGCATCCCAAGACATCGAATATCTTGGTAATTTGCTTGACCCATGTTTCCGCCATGATCGGATCCGCTTTCCCTTAAATTCGTGGTCCCAACTCTTTGAATCGCTTGGGTTGTGGATAACCCGTGAATTGCTATCATTTCTCCTCAGATTTTGAACACGAGTCTCCTCGTCTGCGATTTTGCATGAACCGCAAAAAGCTTCTAAATATCCCCTCGCTCATCATCTCGCTTCAAAGGTGTTGTTCACAAGAGGAACATTGCCACTGCTGCAGTGCTCTCCTCGTTGGTGAGTACAAAGCGCCTCCACTGGTCTCATTTCCATTGTTAATATTCTCATGACATTCTCAAATCATCACAAAACAAGGGTTAATTAAGGAAATCAATATATCACATAATATCCTTATATATCGACCAACTAAAAAATAAGCTTAGGTAGGACACACTAGCGAAGGATTTACTCGCCTCTCCTCCTAGTTCTATTCCCCGATCTCCGCCAGAGATCATATCCTAAGCTCGATACTAACCGCGACGCCCCAAAATAGGTATACATCACCTATTCGAGTTGTCAATACATGGTGCGAAACAACTACAACTTTATTATTACAACAAGAAATCGTGAGTTTGAATACAAATATTATCTTCTAGACAATATCTATACTCAAATAAATCCTCATCACATTTATTGATACATTATTTTACAAAAATGGTGAGGACTACTAAACAATTCTTTCTAAAACCTTCATTCCATACCCCACTGCACTCGCTATATTCTCGCCTCCTGAGAAGAAAAATGGAACAAAAAGGAAAAGGGTGAGCTCAACTAGCCCAGTAAAGAATATTATGACTAAGATAATATACAACAAATTACCGTTAGTCTTTAACAGGAAAAAATCTAATAGAATACAATAGACAACAAATTTTAAATCAATATTCGCAATGAAATAATAATTCATTAGAAGAGTTAAGTAGAGAATGCAAACTACTATCTTCTATGTATGAATTTAAAAGTTCATCGCTCTATCTTTTATCCCTATAACATCAATCAATATACATCCGAATCAAATATTCATCTTTTCACAAAACCAAAGATATTCATCACCGTCATGTTCATCTAAACACTGCTCATCTTTGCACTACTGACCAAAGATATTCTTCAGAATCATTCATCTTTGCACTACAGCCAAAGATATTCAATAATATCATCATTTAAGACCGAGGATGATGAAAAATAATTTTAAAGAAACGAATCCAGTGAAACAAAATGACAAGGATTAAGGATTAAGGATTCGTACTTTGTTTTATCCATGTTCAAAAATACCTCAAAAATAATCATAGTGGTGTAAAATTCAAGAATGATCAAAACATGGATACAATTAAAGCTAGTATCCAGAATAGATATTTTGGACAAAAAGAAGAAATTTTATTTTTCTATTGAATAAAGGTCAGATATCGTGAATAGTCTCCGTATATGTGAATAGTAACTTTCAGACACCAAAAGATAGAAATTTCCCAAAAAACATCTTCACGCTTCATGAATAGTACTTGAATGAATAGAACTTTCGTGAATAAGAACTCATGAATAAGAACTCGTGAATAAGTAACTCATGAATAAGAATCATTAATAAGTAACCCGATATGGAAAAGTTTCAAATTTGATAAAAAGTTTCAACCAATATTTCAAAGATAATGATATTGAAGAAATAATATCATTTGAGAAGAAAATAACATCCCTTACCTCGAAAGATTAAGATACTTCAAATTTAATACCGGGTATATAGTCTTTGAAGGAACTTCAGCACCATCTAACAATACTCAAAGTATACTCAAAATACTCACAAGAATACGCTCGATAATATAGAGAGAAAAACTTCAGCTTTACGGTGTGATTTTCAATTCTAACCCAAGCACCTATTTATAGGAAAATCTTTAGAACACCAAAGCAGAAAATTTAATATAATATTATTATTTATAATAAAATTTCCTACGCCAACCTTCCAAGAACTGAATTCAGCTCATTCAACCCACATGTAACACACACCATAATGAAAAAAAACGTTTTCTAATTTTAAATATTTTAAACTTCCAAAAATCAATTATTTTGAGCTTTCTAACTTCAATAATTCATAATAAATAGCCCTTTCATCAGAAAATTCGAATCTCATGAGTTTTTATAGGAAATTCAATTCTCTACAACTTTGCAGAAGAAAGTTTTTCCAAATTCTAAATAGAAATTGACCAAATCCACAAACGGGCGATTTTACAGTGCTATAATCAAATTTCAGTCAATAAATGGGGTCCACCGACATGTTTAACATGTTTTAAACATTTATTGCAACAAAAATACTCTTCCTCCTCATATATTCATATATCCCACATTCGTTGTAAAAATATCACCATTATTATATTATTAAAATATAATAATATATTTAAATGAATTATTTTATCAGAAAAAGATAAAATTTCAATTTTCAACAATTGTCACATTAAAATTTTTCTCCATCTATATCCACATAAAATCAATATTTTTCTCATCATATGAATCAATAATTAATTATTCACAAATAATATTACGTAATCACAATATCGATAACCGTGCGGTTCAGGAAAGAGGGCTTTCAATAAGAATTTTTTCATCTTGGCGCAATTAGGTGACCAAACCTCTCCTTAGATGTAACTTTCTAGACATTGCCAATAATGTTATCTAATAATATTATTCGGATAATATGAATTATTGCTTCGATAATGAAAAATACTTGTGTAATGACAATTATCAAACAACAAAGAATATAAAATATCAACGCAAAGAATTATTAACTCAATAAAATATCGAATAAAGAATTATCGTAACCATTATTGAGTAGTGCCTTTCTTCACGTAAGAATCAATAATTGGTGCAATACTGCAAATACATCTTGTTTTAACCACCGGGTATTTTAACAAAGATTAATCTTGAATAACTACGCTCGCTATTTTTAAACCACTTATATTTGTCGCTTTCTTCATCCAATCACTTTCCATTATGGGGCCCACATTGGTCGGTCATACTAGTCGCATTTAATATTCCCCGACAATCACGAATATTCCACGACCAAAACGAATATTCCCCGACAACAATGAATATTTTATAACCACTTGCTTATTTTGAAGTATTTATGATTTTACCCCTAACTATCCACATTAATCAAATCAACCCTTACTATTTTAAAATAATAAATAGAGAAAATTAAATTTCATTAATAATAAGTTGGGGTCTTACACTTGGTATTTCCTAAATCAAATGTGATAATATAGTACTCCTTCCGTCCCATTATAAAAGTCTTTATTACTATTTTGGGTAGTTCCATATTAAATGTCCATTTTCCTTTAATAAACAAATTTTTACACTTTTTTCTATTATACACGTAACATTAAATATCTCATACTTTTTTTATTCTAATTCTCTCTCCATATTTAATGACATTATTATGGGGCAATTTTGTCATTTCATTCATCTTTTTAATATGCATAAAAAATTCACCATGACTTTTATACTAGGACGGATGAAGTATTAATTAACCATATAATGGTTGATGCCTGGATCTATTTTACTAAATTAGCTCAATGATTGTGTTCACTGCATAATACGTTTGCGTAAATGGTTTTGCTAACTATTTTACGGGTTTGTTATTTCAATTGGTTTTGAAACTGAAACTGCACTAAATGAAATCAAACCGCACAATTCAAAATCGCACCGCACCAATCATAAATGATTTCATGTGACCTAAGCGATTTTGTGTGCGATTTGAGCTTCAAACCACATCATGCTCACCCCTAACTAACTTATGTAAAGTGCTTAATTACTTTTCCATTAATATATTTAGTGCACCATTATTAGTACCAACAAACATTAGAGAGCATGAATAATAATTTAATCAAAAGAGTAAAAGGACAAACACGGTATAAATGAATAACGGAAGTCGTGTGGGTTATGAGATTAATAGGCTGACATCTATGTATGTAACGGATGGCACCTTAAACAAAGTTATCCCGTGAACACTTAACATTGGATTCTTTTTTTGTGATTATTTGAAGTAAGACCTTGTTTGGCAGTTGGCACATAGGAAAAAGGTATAAAAATGAAAAAAGAAAAAAAAAAATATTATAAAATTGTATTGCAATACAAAGAGGGGAGTGATTAAAATAAAGTTAACTTTAATCAATTGACTAATACAGTGTCAACATACATGTGGGATGTGATTTTTCTTTATATTTGTCAGTACTGTATTGGTCAATTGACCAATTTACCATGAAGTTAACTTAATGATAACCGAATCTGACAAAGAGATTATTACTTTTATTGGGTTTTGTTTCACATAAAATTTAAGTGGACATGATAAATCAATTAGATGGAGAACCTTGAGATAATTTTGTGATAAATTGCAAATAACATATAATAAAACAAAATTATAAAAGCGGCTTACTTATTATATAATTTTAAAAAAAATATTATTAACACTTATTAATTGACAATCAAAAATCGACACAAATAACATACTATCTCCATCTTGTAAAAATTGATTTAATTTGACTTTATCAGTTAAAATGACCGTTTTTATAATTAAAATTTATACTTTTTTTTTTTGTAAATACAAGTGGAGAAATTATAACAATAAAAAATTATGTCGAATTATTTATCATCTTTCATTTTTATAGATTTGAAAATATAAATAAATGTATTTAATTCTTAATTCTAAAATTAATTACTAATTTGATCAACAACAAAAAAGCAACGTCTTTGGGGACAGGTGGTACTAGTTGTGTCGGTTAATGACGTTCACAGACGAGAGCATGGTGCAGCTTTGGGAATCCGTGCGCGCTGCCCCTCCGACTCCGACGGAGAGAGGGAGGGAGAGTGGGTGGGTTTGATTATCAAGAAGTAATCGGCAAGTATTCAATTCGCTCACACGTTTGTACAGCTCGCCACAGTATATATTTACAAAAATTACACCATACTACGGTGAAAACGAGGCGGCTGAGATATATATATATATATATATATATATGGAAAAATATATATGTACGTGCTTCCTCCGTTCCAGGATAAAAATTTTGATGAACTTTTTACGCATATTAAGAAGAGGAATAAAATGACAAAATTACTCATAATAATGTCATTAAATATGGAGAGAGAATTAGAATAAGAAAAGTTAATATGTTATATTATTAAATCAATAATTGAGACGACAAGTTATAAATGATTAATAATTGTTGAAAGATTAAATATGTGTTGATTAAAAATAAAATGATTTGTGGTAATATTTATTCAATCCTCGATGTATATAAAGAGTCTATTATGAGACGTTTGTGGTAAGTTTGGTTATTTTATGGGGGGCATATAAATAATCTAAGAGTTTTTTCAAATCGATAGTAATTATCTTCGTCGATAGTAATTACCTTTACTGCAGACGTCAAACCACTTTACTGCCGTTTACATATTACGGTGCGTCGAATCAATTGTCGTTTTCACATTACAAGTGCGCCAAACCACTTGGTGTTTCACATTATAGGCGTCAAACCACTTTTCTTTTCACATCACCAAATAAGTCAATAACTTTCTTTTTCACATTTCAAGTGCTAAGCTAGAAATCTTTCATAAATAGAGGCCTAGTGCTTCATTATTTTCACAAAAATTCATTCAAGTTTATAGAGAGAAAGTATAGAGAATAAGAGAAAGAAGAAGTATTCATTCTTTACACTTTCGCAGTATTCAATCTCCTACTAATATAAGGGGTGTTATTCTTTCTTATTCATGAAGAGAATCATTGTTATTCCATTTCTTTATTATTTTGTTAGAATAACCTGTATACACGATTTACCCTATACTTGGTGACATTCTTCTATTATTCTGTTGGAACATCCTGTCTGTGTGTTTTACACCGGATCTGGTTCCATCTTTATTATTATTTTGTTGGAACATCCTGTCTGTGTGTTTTACACCGGACCTGGTTCCGTCTTTATTATTCTGTTGGAACATCCTGTTGGTGCAAATTTTGCTTAACCTGATTTCGTTATTATTATTCTGTTGGAATAACCTGTGTATGCGAAGTATCACATGCATGGTGATTTCTTTTGTTATTCCATTCTTTATTATACTCAGTTGGTTAAAGTTTTGACTTCTATGCTCCATGAAATTAGTAGAATATCCTTGATATTTGCGCTTCATCCAAAGATCTTTTCATGAAAATATTCTTCGATCATTCTTGAATTTAACTCTCTAAGCGAGATCGTATTGATAATTTGGACTTTATTATTTTCCTCGGATAAATTAATTCTTGAACTTGTTTTATTGAATTCTTATATCATTGTCATCATCCTCATGTTTATATTATGTTGAAAGTCATCTGTGGCCTCAGTAGTGCATAAATGGACTTGGTATGATTATGACCGAGTGATTATTCGTGTAATCATAGTAGTAATGTTACAAATGATGTGGTAAAAGTTATCATTGGCCTGTAGTGCATTGATGGACGATTGTTGGCATGATCATGACCATTAATGAATACACGAATGTCCCCGGTCAGAAAGGTCATGGATAATTTGTGGTCGTGATACTAAAAGAATATCCTCGGTAGTAGTGCATGGGTGATTCGATGATGTGGATTATTTATTAAGTTTGAGTTCCAACGATAAAAAGTCATAAAAAACTTTTTAAATCATAAAAGATAGTAGATTTTATTCTCTACTTGACTCTTTTAATGGATTGCTTGTTCACCGCAGATTAAACTTGATGTTGTTATATTTTATCAGTTTAACACTGTTGAAGGCTAACGATAATTTATTCTGCATTATCTTAGTCGTAATATTTCTTCTTGGGCTAGTTGAGCTCACCCTTTCTTTCACTTTCTTCTCTTGAAATGAGAACATAAGCGAGGACTAATCGGGGAACGGAGTGATGGTCCAGAAGGATAGCATTAGTAGTCCTCACTATTACGTGAAATAGTGTGTTAATAATTGTAATGAGGACTCCTTTTGAGTTTGTATAATCTCTAGTAGACAATAAATGTATTCAAACTCACAGTTATGTTTTGTCGTATTGTACATGACAGTTGTATTAGTAAGTTGTATCTGACGACCCAAGATGGGTGATGTATACCTAATTTTGGGGGTGTCACATAATCAACATTGTAGTAATAAATTACTCTCTCCATTCTTAAAAGATTGACGTTTAAGATTTTGACACATGAATTAAGAAAGTACTCCCTGCATCCCATTATATTTGACGTTTTAGA
Organism: Panax quinquefolius; assembly: GCA_020205615.1. NCBI lineage: Eukaryota > Viridiplantae > Streptophyta > Magnoliopsida > Apiales > Araliaceae > Panax > Panax quinquefolius. The sequence goes on along the minus strand of CM035171.1, from coordinate 111,209,807 downwards.
GTATTTTTTTTCTTCCCAAAATATTTGACGTGTTCTATAATATCAAGAATATTTTGCCTATTTGTTTTCCTTCTCTACCCTTCCTTCTCCACCACCATTAATGGTTATTTTCTCTGTGACAGTTCCCGTGTTTTACCTGCTACTAAAACATTACCTCGGAGGTCAAAGAGAATTTTCCGAAGACTGTATCGTCGCGGCTACCTGTTAGGTTTGTAATATTCATGAACGCAATCAAATTGCACAAAATAGCAGAAACGTGTAAAAATCAGAGTTTAAAATTTACAAACCATATACCCGGATCACCCTTATGCACAATTATTAATTAAACGAAAAAGAAATAACAAGAATCATACCCTTGAAGATCTGAGCTTCCTCAGGTACAAGTTCACCTCCAATCCTTTTCGCGTTCAACTTGAATCCACCGGATTTGGTTCCTTCCTTTGATCAACGTTAGCCACCCAAGTGTTTGGCCTCTAGAGGTGAACCACCAAGGAAGAAGAAAGATTCAAGAAGATGGATATTTGGCTCAAACCCTAGTTTTCTATCTCTATAGAAAAGGAGCGTACTCTCCAACAATTGGAATAACGTATGTTTGATATCTGATATAAGACTCTTCTTATAAAGATATCAGGTAACCCTATTTAATTAAAATAAGGTATTATTTATTTAATTAAACTCTTTTAATTAAATGGGCTCCCTAATCTTATTAGGGATAATTAATTAAACTCCTTTAACTAATTTTCCCACCTAATCCTATTAGGAATAAATGAGAGTACTTATATTAAATTAATTCCTAAACTCTTTTAGAAATTAAAATAATAATAATTGTAATAATATTAATAAGACTCCTCTTATTAATTTATATTTAATATTTCTAAAATATTAAATAATAAATATTAAGTTGTTTAATTTATTCTATCACCATAGATTAAATTAAATATACTTAACATATTATTACGATTATGCCATTAACTTCTTAAATAATTATTCTTCCTTTTATGGTGTGACCTTTAGGTTCTCCATATTAAACCTATTGTGAATAAATCAATTAGAACAATTTTAATCTTATTTAAATAAATAAATTAAACGATTAATTTATTTAAATAAATAATATTTATTCTACAATAGGGATAAGCCTCTCCTAGCGATCAACGACTTTCCGGATAATATAGATTTCAACATTAATCATAAAAGAACCTTTGAGTTAATAGTTACTGCATACAATACAATCCTTCCACCATACTGATATCCCAATTAAATATAAGACATGGAATTACTTGTCGTCTTAATTTATTTAATTATATGTATTTCGACTCTTAAATGCACAACACCAAATAATGCAAATTAGAAACTCCTACTAATTTCATTCTTCCTTGGCCAAGGACTACTGGGTTGTCATTTATCGAATCACATAGGACATTTCTCTTCTTTTACTAGAAGCGGTAGATTCTTTATTGATCATACATTATCTCCATGTACGACTTATTATACCCAAGCATACCTTTGATATACCCTAAGGGTCTTAAGGAATAAGTCAAAGTATAACTTATCATACATAAGGTGTTATGATGATCTCAAGTCCAAGGATCACTTGTACTACTATCACTACAGGAATTCCTATTGATAGGCAAGTAAAACTCCATTAGGTATTCCTTAGTGAGCCACGTTCAGTGAACTTATTCTCTAATAAACACCTACATACTTGCTTTAGTGTCTCCACACAAATGATCATGAGATCAATCATCCTCATCCAATGAAATGAAAGAACGTATGTACCAATCTATCCTGGATTCACTAATCCCCAATTTAGTAATCCAACGATTGGGAACTATTTTAGTTTTAAGCTTTCAAAGAATTTAGATCTCATTAGAATGATCATCATCATTATTCTAAAAGCATTGCTTAAAACTATGGGTTTATCACATATTATAAAACAGCATCATGTAGATAATTAAAAGCCTTTAATAAATGAATACTTTTTATTAATAAATGAATAAGATAGTTACAAAGTATATGCTTTATCATCAAACATGATTGGCTTGTATGCATACTACTTTCAATCTCCCACTTGCACTAAAGCCAATCGCCATGGTATATATCTCATACTTTTCTTCTCTAAGTGACGATTATCCTGCTGTTGGATAAGATTTAGTTAATGGATATGTAATGTTGTTCTTGAGAGTCCACTATCTCTATAGTGGTTTCCCATCTTTCAATGATTCTTATAATCAAATGAAAGTGCCACAACACATGTTTAGATCCAAGATGAGACTTAGGAACTATTCTTAGCTCTGTAATGAACTTATCATCCAAACAATCAACTTGCAGCTTCATTTACAGCTATATACTTTGTCTTTATCACTAAACCAACAACTCTTTGCTGTTTGGAATCTTTCCAATTCACTGCACCACCGTTCAAAGTAACGCTTTACCTTAAAATGAATTTTCTGTCGGCTTGGTTTGTCTGAAAAATTTGAGTCTGTTAAGCCCTCTAGTTTTAATTCTGACCCACCATGAACATGATCACATCCTTAGTTCCAGTTAAGTACTTTTAGATGTTTTTCACTGTCTCATAGTGAACTTCTCCAGAATATGACTGATCAACATCAGGTCTCGTACATTTCATTGTATACATGATAGTTACTCATGCGATCTCTCTTTTGGAGTTTATGGGGACTATTAAGAGAGATACAATCCATGGTTCATCAACATGAGACATCTCTTGGAGTTTGCCATGCTAAACGACTTTAGCATCAAATGAATATACGTTCCTTAGGTTAAGTCGAGCATCCTTTTAAATCTATCTATATAGATTTGCATCCCCAATTAAGATACTCTTCCCAAATCATTCATGGAGGAATGTTTAGACAACTTTATCCTTACTGATTGTAGCATTGGTATGTTATTCCTCATCCGTAGTATATCAACATATAATACTAGAAATTTCACGACGCTCCCACTGACCATTTTGTACACACTAGAACTCTTACCTCATCGTATGTAACTCGGATCATCATCTTCTATGATCGTGCCTCATCATCATCATTATCCATGATGAATCCATACCTCCTAGGTATCTTGATCTTATTCCAGATTCTGACGATTTGGTTGTGGTACAATAGGTCTATCTACGGTTTCTCTTATTTGACTTATAGTGATTTGTGGTTCTTAAACTCTTCAAGATCTATTATCCTCCCACTAGCCCTTCAATGATAAACATCTTTATCTTAGAAAGCGACATGTTTCTCAATAAACACCTTTTGCTAAGTAGGATTATAGAACATATACCTTAAACTTACTTTAGGATGTCCCACAAATGCATACATGTATCAAATCTTGTCCCAAGCTTATCCTTTGAAACCGCTTTCACATAAGTTGACAACCCTTATCTTAACATACTTAAGATTAGGAATCCTCCTCCCGTCCATAACTTTTATGAAGTCTTGGGGTAGGATTTTGAGGTTACCTTTTAGTAGATATGCTGACCATTTCTAGGACATGATCCTAGAAGGATACTGGAATGTCGGTAAAATCATTATGGACCGTACCATGTCCAACAAGGTACGATTTTTCCTTTCAGGTACATCAATTAATTATTGCTTATCAGGAGGCGTTCATTATGAGAAAACCATTTAAGATGATCTAGAAACTTATTGCACAAGTATTTATTCCTTGATCTAATCAAAGAATCTTAATACATTGTCAATTTGTTTCACTTCTGAATTCTTTGAACCTTTCAAAGAATTCACACTTGTATTTCAACAAATACATACATTCAACTCTTTGAATGATCATCTCCTTTTCTTATACTAGTTTGTTCAATTTGCAAAATTATTTTCATGTAAGTCAAGTATATAAAATACATTAAATAATATTCCAGTTCTATACAAAACATTATTATTATTATAAATAGAACAACAATTGTTCTTAAATATAATACCAAAGATTTCATTGTCCAACAATAAAATGAAATAATGTTTCAACAAGAATCTGGAATACAATAACAACTTATTGACTTAATAGACTTGCCTCAGTAAGCGGTCTAAACTATAAGTTTCTATGGCTAATGTAGCAACCTTTGCTTCATTTCCCACACATAGGATTGCTTATCTTTGTTTAGCTTTCTACTTCTGCTTGGTCCCTTCATAAATCTATATTTATGATAACCAAAGCCGGTAGAACCTTGACTTAAAGAAAATTTATTTCAATCATGAACAAAAACTGTATTGTAACCGAAACTTCACTAAGCTTCTTTGGTTAGCCTCTGCAAGATGCTTCTCATGATTTCTTTTCAGATGTCTGGGCTTATTGTAGTGGAAGCAAACTCCTTTGCTATCCGTATCGATTTTGTTCTTATTATCCTTTGTTTTTGCCTTTATATTTACCTTCTTAGAATCGTTCTTTTTTTCAGAAGATCCTTTGGCCCCTACCAGTAAGACATGGTCTTTCTTGGTTGGAAAGTGACTCTCAACATTTGTCAACATGTTAAGCAAATCAGCGAGGATGATATCTAGCTTGTTCATATGAAAAATTCACAACAATTGTGAAAGGAGTTCGGGAGTGAGTGCAAGATCAAATCTTGGCTCAACTCTCCATCCATGACAAAACCCGTTGTCCTAATTGTTCAATCAAATTGATCATGTTTAGGACATGTGTCTGTACTGTAGTGTCGTTGGTCATTCTAGATCGGAAGAACTCTTTAGATATCCGATATCTATTAGTCCTACTTTCCTTACCATCAACTACTTGATGTGCAGGAATATAGTAAGAGCATCCATAGTCTCATGCTGACGCTGAAGCTCGTTACTTATGGATGCGAGCATAATGCATTGAGCCAATTGTCCATCATCTTGCCACTTTCTAAAAGTAGCAATCTCTTCCTCAGAGGCATTGTCTACAACCATTGCAGGGATAGGCGTATTAAGGACATAAGATAACTTTTCAGCCGTGAGAACTATTCTCAAATTCCTTAACCAATCTGAGTAATTCAGTCCGGTTAATTAACATCTAATATGTTTCGCAGTGATAGTAATTTAGACATTGTAAAAATCTGTAAATAAATTTGTAATTAACAACATTTTAACATACATTCTTTTATTAATTACCAAAATAATTTAGGTCTTGTTTTAAATTGGTATCTCCCACTATTTTCTTCAAACTATATTACCCTCAATATATATAGTTCGAAAATATCTAATTAAAAATATGCTAGTGAGAATAAGGATCCCATTTCAAATGTATATAGCCTTGTGGTGACACAACAAACTATATATAAATAAATAGGTAGACAACTATTGTCAATTACATCAACTATGCAACTCCTTGTATTTTGCCTCTTAGATCATAATGGTTAAGTGTGTGCACATCCGAACTAAAATGATCCAAGTTAAGTCCAACCTAACACTCCATATATTCAAAAAAGAAAAATATCAACCTTGTGGTGATACAACAAAACAATACTGTTCAATTTTCTTTGCACTTGTGGTTGGTGAAAAAATATGCTGAATTTTATTTCAAATGTGGTGGGTGGCAATAAGTAGCGAGTAAAAGCCATCGGTGTAGCGAGATCAAGTCCGCTTTTGCTGCGTGTTAACATTTTCCTATAAATAGAGGGCTAAGTTAGAATTGAAAATCACACCAGAATTCATAAGTTTTCTCTTTTTCTCTCTAGATTATCGAGTGTATTTTTGAGTATTTAGATACTTTGTGAGTTCTTATTCATCGGTCTGAAGTTTTCTTTCATAATCATATCCAGATATCCAAAGTGAAGTCTTTGCTCTTTTTAAGGTAAGGGATAGTAAGGGATAGTAAGGGATATTAAGGGATGCTATATTCTTCATAATGATGTTATTCTTTCAATATCATTATACTGAAATATTGGTATGGATTTTATTGTGGAATTTTTACCTTTTTGAGTTGGGGTTACTATTCATGTATACGACACTATTCATGTATATGACACTATTTACGTATATGACATTATTTACGATATACAGATCTTATGTATGAATCTGAATACTATTCACGATTCTTATTCATGAGTTACTATTCATGAGTTACTATTCACGAGTTACTATTCACGGGTACTATTCACGACAAAAAATTGGTTTCTTTTTCTGACCAAATTATCATTGATTTATGATTTTTACTCTTGAAAATAAATGCAGTTGTTGATCATATTATTTTTATTATCATATATAACATTTTTATAACCCTGATGTTGAATTTCTCTTTGACATGAGTGTAAAGATGGGTAGATTATTGGTATGATCATGACTATGGGTTCTCTTTGGCCAGTAGTGCAAAGATGAATTGTGATTAGTATGATCATGACCATTGAATTTACAATTGAATATTTTTAGCTTAAGTGCAAAGGTGAATTGATCAACATGGTTATAATTATGGTTTATATAGATTTTGAAATGATTATATATTTCTTTGAGATATGAATTTGGCCTGTAGTGCAAATATGAACTGTTGAGAAATATCTTTGGTCTGTAGTGCAAAGATGAATTATTGATGAATATCTTTGGCCCGTAATGCAAAGATGGCTTGTTGTTGAATATCTTTGGCCTGTAGTGCAAAGATGAGTTGTTGATGAATATCTTTGGTCCGTAGTGCAAAGATGACCTGTTATTGAATATCTTTGGCCTGTAGTGCAAAGATGACTTGTTGATGAATATCTTTGGCCCGTAGTACAAAGATGAATTTATTAGTATGATTATGAACATGAACTGTGATTTGGTATAACCATGATCTTTGATGTTTCAGGTAAAGACAGGTGATGAAAATTATCTTTGTTCTGGGTGCGAAGAGGAATTTAGAATCATAATTATGATTATGAGTTATTCATATGATTGTGGATAGGGATTGTTGATTGATGTTACAGGGATAAAACATTTTTGGTGGACTTTTAACATGGAGAAGATAATAGATTTTATGGTCTATTTGACTCTTCTAATGGATTGCTTTCGTTCAAATTTAACTACTATGGTTAAAATTTTTATCATCTACCATATGTTCTAAATCTACGATTTATTACCGTTGAAGGCTATTGATAATTTATTTATCTTTAGTCATGATATTCTTTCTTGAGCTAGTTGTCTTTCACGCTTTTTTCACAATTCCTTTCGGTGTAATAAGAGTGTAGCTAGGTCGAATGGGGTAATGAGGGGAATAGAATCGGAGGTCATCATTTAGTAGTTATATTTGGTGAATCAAATAGGGTGAAAGCGAACCAAACGTTGGAAGGGTGTTTTGCCACTATCATACAAGATGTCTAAAGACATACAACCTCGTGTCATCATAAGATATGGTTGTGTACATCCACTTACTGAGTATATCTACGCGCACTTCCTATATGATCTTGGTGTTTGTTTGAAGTATAATTCTCAATTAGAGACGGTGGAGATAATGATATGTCAAGAGAAGACTCACCATTGGAAAGAATGTGATAGTAATCTTCTCGTTTTTTTTTGGGGTCTATTAGATTGACCAAGGATAATTACAGGCCATATGATATCTATCATAACCTTGGGCATGGCCTCCCATATACGAAGGTTTCCTTGAGCACTTCCCAAAGATTCTAATTTCTAAAACAGTTTTTGACTATACCTTTATGTAGGTGTCATTGTGTCGTGCTATCCAAAGTTGGGATGAGAGTCACAGTTGGTATATATTTGTATCCAAACTCACAGCATATGTGTTTTTGTATTTTGCACGACAATTATTGTAATAAAGTTGTAGTTGTTTTCTGCACCATGTATTTGGCGACTCAGAATGGGTTGGATGGATGGACCTATTTTGGGGTTGTCACATTTGGTATCAGAGCTTAGGGATATGATCTCTGGCGGAGATCGGGGATAGAACTAGGAGGGGAGAGATGAGTAAATCCTTCGCTAGTGTGTCCTTCCTAAGCTTATTTGTTGGTCAGTCATAATATTGGGATATTATGTGATATGTTAATATGTTCAATTAACCCTTGTTTTGAAGCTGTATTCTAGAATGATATCTGAAATACAAGAGATAAGCAATGGAGAAATCATGATGACATGGAAGATGGAATTTGAAATGACAGCAAGATATTCTCAACTCTTTGAAATGTCAGGTACGTAAATTTCATAAGGAGGGGAGATTGTAAGACCCCGAATTTTATGAAATAAAAGTATTCAATTTTTCTATTTAGTAAATAGTTAAATTGATAAAAGTTTAAAGTTAAGGGTGAGATATGCATTTTTTTTCAAAATACACAAGTGGTTATAAAATATTCATTGTTGTCGGGGAATAGTCGTTTGGTCGTGGAATATTCTTTCTGTCGGGGAATATTAAATGCGGCCAGTAGTAGCCATTTCATGGGCCCATAACAGAATAACTGTCGGATGAAGAAAATGACAAAATTGAGTTTTTATAAATAACGGCGTAGTTGTTACCATTAACACTTTGTTGGAATAGTGGGGTGGTTAAAAATACGATGTCTGGCGTGGTTGCCTGAGAAGCACGGTGTTGTTGCAGTATTGTTGAATTATTGATTCTTACGTAGAAGGCACTTTTCAATAATTGTTACGGTAATTTCGCTCAATATTTTATTTTATTGATTCAATAATTCTTTGCGTTGATATTTTATATTATTGTTGCTCAATAATTTTCAACACTGATATCTCTATTATCGGATCAATAATTCATATTATTTGAATAATATTATTAGATAGCATTATTGGCAATGTCTAGAAAGTTTTGTCGAGGAAAGGTTTGGTCACCTAATTGCGGCGCCATGATGAGGAGAAATCCTTATCGAAAAGCCCCTCTTTCCTAGAAGCTACTGGTTGTCATAATTGTGATTCTGTAATATTATTTGTGAATAATTAATTATTGATTTATATGATAAGAAAATATTTATTTGATGTGGATATAAATGATGGGTTTATTTATGTGGTTATAAATGAAGGAGTTAATATTGAGGTATTTTATCAGTATTTTGTCGGATTGGAGGTATTAAAAGATCAAATCGGTGTTATTACAGCTTTATTATGTGAGTTATAATATTTAATCCGACCGTTGGATCTTTGTAATTTTTGGATATGTTTCACATATATAAGTTGAGTATATGTCCACAAATTTTGAACCGTTAAAAATGAGCGTATAATTTGTTATGAATTTTAAGAGGTGACTGATTCAAAAATTAGGTTATAAATGATTTTGGTGGAAAATTCTAATATTGGTGGGCCCCACTTGTGGTTGGTGAAAAAATGTGCTGAATTTTATTTCAAATGTGGTGGGTGGCAATAGTAGCGAGTAAAAGCATCATCGGGTGGCAGTCAAAGTCTGCTTGGCGTCTTAACATTTTCCTATAAATAGAGGGCTAAGTTAGAATTGAAAATCACACCAGAATTCATAAGTTTTCTCTATTTTTTCTCTAGATTATCGAGTGTATTTTGTGAGTATTTAGATACTTGGTGAGTTGCTATTCATCAATGCAAGTTTCCTTGATGTCATATCCCTATATCCAAATGTAAGTCTCTTTGCTTTTTGAGGTAAGGGATAGTAAGGGATAATAAGGGATGCTATATTCTTCATAATGATGTTATTCTTTCAATATCATTATACTGAAATATTGGTATAGATTTTATTGTGGAATTTCTACCTTTTTGAGTCGGGGTTACTATTCACGTATACGACACTATTCATGTATATGACACTATTTACGTATATGACATTATTTACGTATACGGTACTATGTACGAATATGGAGTACTATTCACGAGTTACTATTCATGAGTTACTATTCACGAGTTACTATTCACGAGTTACTATTCACGGGTACTATTCACGACAAAAAATTAGTTTCTTTTTCTGACCAAATTATCGTTGATTTATGATTTTTACTCTTGAAAATAAATGCAGTTGTTGATCATATTGTTTTTATTAACATATATAACATTTTTATAACCCTGATGTTGAATTTCTCTTTGACTTGAGTGTAATGATGGGTAGATTATTGGTATGATCATGACTATGGGTTCTCTTTGGCCAGTAGTGCAAAGATGAATTATGACCGGTATGATCATGATCATGACCATTGAATTTATAATTGAATATTTTTAGCTTAAGTGCAAAGGTGAATTGATCAACATGGTTATAATTATGGTTTAATTAGGTAACCCTATTTAATTAAAATAAGGTATTATTTATTTAATTAAACTCTTTTAATTAAATGGGCTCCCTAATCTTATTAGGGATAATTAATTAAACTCCTTTAACTAATTTTCTCTCCTAATCCTATTAGGAATAAATGAGAGTACTTATATTAAATTAATTCCTAAACTCTTTTAGAAATTAAAATAATAATAATTGTAATAATATTAATAAGACTCCTCTTATTAATTTATATTTAATATTTCTAAAATATTAAATAATAAATATTAAAATATTTAATTTATTCTATCACCATAGATTAAATTAAATATACTTAACATATTATTATGATTATGCCATTAACTTCTTAAATAATTATTCTTCCTTTTATGGTGTGACCCTTTAGGTTCTCCATATTAAACCTAGTTGTGAATAAATCAATTAGAACAATTCTAATCTTATTTAAATAAATAAATTAAACGATTAATTTATTTAAATAAATAATATTTATTCTACAATAGGGATAAGCCTCCTAGCGATCAACGACTTTCCGGATAATATAGATTTCAACATTAATCATAAAAGAACCTTTGAGTTAATAGTTACCGTCTGATACAATCCTTCCACCATACAATATCCCAATTAAATATAAGGCATGGAATTACACAAGTCTTAATTTATTTAATTATATGTATTTCGACTCTTAAATGCAACAACACCAAATAATGCAAATTAGAAACTCCTTTCTAATTTCATTCTCATTTAAACCAAGGACTATTGTGTTGTCATTTATCGAATCACATAGACATTTTCTTCTTTACTAGAAGCGGTAGATTCTTTATTGATCATACATTATCTCCATGTATTTACTTATTATACCCAAGCATACCCTTTGATATACCCTAAGGGTCTTAAGGAATAAGTTAAAGTATAACTTATCATACATAAGATGTTATGATGATCTCAAGTCCAAGGATTACTTGTCTTACTATCACTACAGAATTCCTATTGACGGTAAGTAAAACTCCATTAGGTATTCCTTAGTGAGCCACGTTCGATGAACTTATTCTCTAATAAGCACCTACATACTTGCTTTAGTGTCTCCACACGAGATGATCATGAGATCAATCATCTTCATCCAATGAAAGCAACCAACGATGTGTACCAATCTATCCTGGATTCACTAATCCCCAATTTAGTAATCCAACGATTGGGAACTATTTTAGTTTTAAGCTTTCAAAGAATTTAGATCTCATTAGAATGATCATCATCATTATTCTAAAAGCATTGCTTAAAACTATGGGTTTATCACATATTATAAAACAGCATCATGTAGATAATTAAAAGCCTTTAATAAATGAATACTTTTTATTAATAAATGAATAAGATTGTTACAAAGTATATGCTTTATCATCAAACATGATTGGCTTGTATGCATACTACTTTCACTACCATGTCCCGAAAGGAACACGACTTGTCGTAAACCTATGGAAGCTCCACCGTGACCCGAAAATATGGTCAGATCCAACCGAGTTTAGGCCCGAAAGTTTCTTTGAAATGCACAAAAAAAATAGATGTGAAAGGGCAACATTTTGAGTTGATTCCATTCGGTGTCGATAGAAGAATATGCCCCTGAATTACTTTTGGCCATTAATAGTCAGATCTCGGTTAGATCCAATTCGTATAATACAGATGACGACCAAGTTTCATGTTAATTGAATTCGGTCAATAAGAGATGAAGAAGAAGAGTTGGGAGTATATATATAATACAGATGACGACCAAGTTGAATTCGGAAGATTCAGTCAGTTTAATTAGGTGCCGACAAGATATGAAGAGATGCCGACCAAGTTGAATTCGGAAGAGTTGGGAGTATGTAAATCTTAACAGATCCGGTCGATAAGAGATGAAGAAGAAGAGTTGGGAGTATGTATGTAGACCAGAGAGGAGAGGAGAAGAATATTAATGATGACCCATCGGTCAGATCCGCTGATGAGGAGATGGAGAAGAAGAGTTGGGAAGAAGAGGCTAAATGGTCAGATCCGGCAAGATGAGATCAAAGTATTAATTAAGGGTAAAATAGTAAATTTGTATCTATTCTTAATCTATGTGAAAATATGTAGAACGTCAGATATAATGGGATGGAGGGAGTATAATTTACCATGTAAAATTTGTTTAAAATTTCATCACTACCCCTTTATGGGATGTTGAAAACTATTAATACAAGAGAGAATTTCTTGGGACAATGAGAGAAGGTATGAGTAATATATGAAAGTAAATAATTTATTCTCCTTAAAAGTTGTAAACGATAAATTTTTTGGAACAATTTTTTCTAAAACGACAATCTTTTAGGAACGGAGGGAGTATCTTTGTAATATATTCTGATCGTCCATCCGATGATTCAACAATTAAATAAATTCTCCATACATAGTTTAATCTTCAATATACCGCAATTTAATAATACGGACATAACAAATGTTCAAAAATACCCTCCATAAGTCTTTAATTACAAGTTCTCCGTCTACAGAATTAAACTTTGGAATATAAAAATAATAAAAAAATTGGCATCCACATTATTAAACTACGAATCCAAAAAAACCTGAATAAAAAAATTAGTATCTGCAGTATTAAACTACGGAGATTGTAATTTTATTATTTATTTTTGATAATCGGGAGTTTCTCAACCGCAATTGGATTAATCTCCACGAACTCGGGTCACTCTTTTTATACGGGCTTACGCCTGCGTTCCCGTGGCCCCATGAATCATTTCTGGCCTTGACAAATTGTTGCTGATGAGAGTCGAACCTAAGATATCCGGGTTTACGACTCATCCCAATGCGACCTTGAACTACTAACATGTAATTTCTCTCTCACCATTTCCTTCTCTTTTCCCATGTGTGAAAACCTAGATTAACCCACCAACTCATTTCCAATTATCCTAGGAAGGCTGGGAATTCCGACCGATCCAAAATATTTTTTTCCCAAGATATTGTATACTCCCTCCATCTCAGGATAAAAATCCTAATCGACTTTTTGCGCATATTAAGAAAGATGATAAAATAACAAAGTTGTTCATATTGAAATTCTCATTTAATTGCATAGTTTTTTGCACATGATTAGTGATATTCCATAAATATGTATAAATAATGTAAATATGACAATTAATACTAAGGGTATTATAGGCAAATTATTGTAAAAAATATACTATTTAAGGTAAGTAGATATTTAACTTGGGACTACTTAAAATAGTAATAAAGATTTTTATCTTGGGACAGAGGAAGTAATATTTTTTTCAACTGAAATTTTTATAAAATTCAATAATTTTGGAGTAATTAGGATACATATAAAAAATAGTGTTGTGTGCAATACTATTTTTTATATATATCTAAATTACTAAATTCTTTAAAAATTTCAGTTAAAAAAAATAATATATATTTTTTGGTTGTCAAAAAAAAAATGGACCCATCACTAGACCGATGGAAATTCCCAACTCGTTTCTTTCCCACCATTTCTCTCCACACGTGAATGCAGCAATTTGTTATCTTCCCATCTTTCCCAAGTTCAGGTTATACCCTATCTTCTTCGTCATCGTTCTAATCAAACCATCTCTTCAATCATGGTGAAATTAGAAAATTTTAAAGGAATCAAAATCAAAGGAGGCCAACAACAATATGGGGTGTTTATAACTTATACTCCTTCCGTCTCAGGATAAAAATTATGGTGGACTTTTCACGCATATTAAGAAGAGGAATAAAATGATAAAATTGTCTATAATAATGTTATTAAATATGGAGAGAGAATTAGAATAAGAAAAGTATGAGATATTTAATGCTACGGGCATAATAGGAAAAAAAATGTTTAAAAGTTTGGTTATTAAAAGAAAGTGACATTTAATACGTGAATACCTAAAATAAAAATAGTAATAAGAACTTTTTATTACTGGACGGAGATGAGTAGATTACAACAAATACATGCACACGTTTGTAGAGAGATATACAAATATGCACTCATCTTATCTCCGTTTTCAAACTGTCTGCAACTAGATCTATTACTTAGAAACGAAGAACAATATGTGTTTTTAGTTTAGACATGCATGCATAATTCAAATAAACCAAATTATTTTTATGAGGATTCCCCTAAAATCAATGTGAAGTTGATGATGAAATAGGGAGATAGGGTGAGAGACGAAGGGCAGGAAAATGACTTAAATCGGTAAGTTTTTTTTCAAGATTTACGGGGATGTTTTTCAGAAGATTCAAAGGAAACTGAAAATTGGGTGATAAAGTGTTTTAGAGTGAGAAATTAGATTAAAGAATGGAGGAATTGAAAAGTTGAAGATTAATTATAAATGTATCATTACTGTCTCCGTGATTAAAGTGTGGGCGGGAATATTAAAAAATAATACTTCCTCCGTCTCTATTTAAATGATATTTTAGAGATGAGCACAAGCATTAAGATAATGATTGAAAAGTATTAAATATAGTACTCAATTATCTATAATACTTTTAAATCTTTTGTTGGGATAAGAAGAGTTTTGTTGGAATAAGGAGAGAGAGTTTAAAGTATCAAAAAAATAGGAAGAATAATGAGGGGTAATTTTGGAAAAATTGTCATTAATTCTCATAGATTTGAACAAACGTCAAATAATTAGGGACAAATGAAAAACTCTAAAACGTCATTTAAATAGGAACGGAGGGAGTAGTAATTTTAATATTATGACAATATACTGAATATTTTGAAACTTACAATCCGCACTATTAAAGTGCGAATTTTGGAGGGCGTTTTGGTAATTTTTGAATCCACGCTTTAGTTGTAAACTGCGGACGAGAAATAATTTTTACCGTCAAATTTGTGATTGGACAGTCGTAAGGTTAAACTTAAATTTATAGCATTAACTATGGAGCATTGACAATCCACTTCTTAAAAACGGATTTGATATTTTCATAGTTCCACAAGTTACTGTTTACACTAAAAGTAAGGTGGTGTTTGATTGCATCTTAAAAACTCATCTCTTAATGCATTTTAACAGCTCACATTTTTGTATTAAGAGATTTTTTGAATAGTTTAGACTCATATTTATATCTTAACTATTCAGATGATCTCTTAATACAAATATGTGGGTTCTTAAGAGGCATTAAGAGGTGAACTGTTAAGATACATTAAGATTCAATCAAACACCACCTAAGTGAGTCTCACCTTTAAGCGAGAGAAAAACTTGTAAAGCTATCATTTTTATTTATGAAATATCACCTTCGGATGAAACGAGTTGAGGTGGACGATTTTTGCCCAGTTTGTAAGACAGGAGTGGAGTCCGCAACTCATGCGTTTATGTCCTGCCCTTTCGCTAAGAATTGCTGGCAGTTGTTGGTCGCCCCTCCAATTCCGATTGGTGTCCATGATGTTTTTCAGTGGGTAGTTGCTATTCTTGGCAGCTCCTCGAACGATGTTGCTGCTATGTTTTGTATGGTTCTTTGGTGTATATGGCGTAATAGAAACGAGGTTCTGTGGAATGGCAAGGCTCAGCAACCTATAAGCCTTCTCAATCTTGCAGGATCATTTCTTCACCAATGGACAACAACTCAAGGACCTCTGATTTATGGTTCTCTACCGGGAGTTGATGAAGGTTTGATTCGCTGGGTTAAACCTAGACCTGGGTCTTTTAAATGTAACTTTGATGGGGCTATTTTTTCTGGTTCTAATCGGCTTGGATATGGGTGGGTGCGTGGTTCGGGATGACAGTGGCTCATTGGTTGCTGTTGGTCATGGCAGTTTGGTCGGCCCCTCCAATCCGGAGCTTGCAGAAGCGCTGGGTTGTAAAGAAGTTCTTAGTTGGTTGAAGGCTCGTTCGATGTCAAAGGTTATGATTGAGTCGGATGCTTTCAATCTTGTGTAAGCTCTAAACTCTACTGTTTCATATCCAGGACCTCTTGGTTTAGTCTTAGATGATTGTAAGGAGTTGTGTTTAGCAATCGATGTTAGTCGTATTCGTTTTGTTAGGAGGTCAGCGAATCAGGTCGCTCATTGTTTATCACGTGCTTCTGATTCGGTGTCTGATGCTCAGGTTTGGGAGGGATCTCCCCCAAATTTCCTTTGTAATTCACTACTTTTTGATCTACAATAAAATTCCCCATTTTCTTTCAAAAAAATAATAGAATTCTATCTTTAATTGAATTTCGTGCTAAAATTGCAAGTAATTTATTCTTAATGTTTTGGTAACCTTTCTTTCTATTTCGGAAAGGTATGAAACAACTTGGGTCAAATCTCAAGTCCCGAACAAATTTCGGGTCAAATTCCAAGTCCGAATTAAATCCATCAAAATAAGGCCTCAAACTACTAGCCCAATAGTATCTTCTTGGGTCTTCTTAGCATACCACAGGCTCCCAAAAAGTCATGACTTGAAGGTACTATTGGTAGTAACTTATTTTCTTATATGCAGATAAATTTTTCTCCTATCTTTCGATGTGGAACTGGGGTGTTACAGTATTACTCCATTTGTTCCCAAAAGGATGAGCAAATTATAATTTGTACACATATTAAAAAAAGAGTAAAAATAGAGGAAAGATAATAAAAAGATTTCAAATTTATCGTTAGTGGTCCTACATGATTATATAAAGTAATGAGTACTTTTTTTTATTATTCTAATAGATTTCACTAAATGACATATTTGTCTTTCATTTTATGTACTTTATCTCATTTTTTGGGATAAAAAATCTGTAATTTTAGTCATCCTTTTGGGGACGAAAGGAATATCAAAGAGTGATTTTTTTTTTATAAACTCCATAAAGAGTTAAAAACCATAACAAAATATTTTTTATTTATTGTTTATATATCTTTAAGGAGGGTAAAACTTGTCCAAACTAGTACTAGGCACCCAATAGGTTTACCCTCAAGAATTGAATCATAATAAAATAAATAATTGTAAAGCCTATATATAATTGTAGAATCCTAACATATATTTTCACAAGAGATAATACATCAACAAAAAAAAATTTAACCTCAAAACAATAATATACTCATCACAATACTAAATTTTTAAATATAAATCATGTCAAATTCATTTTATTTAGAACATTAGAAGCAAGAAAGATAACAATAATAAATTTAGAAAATTATTAAATTCACAACACTTTTTGTTATTTCCACAACAAAAGTGCCGCCGTAGATGTATAGCGACGGTGAAAACCGTAGCTATAAGATCTATAGCGACACTTTTATTATGAAAATAACATTTTCTGTTGCGAATTTAATAGTTCCCTAAATTTATATAGTTGAGAGAATATTAAGATTAAAAAACAATTACTCGGTTGGACAATCTCTATCTGGTATTCATTCACGTAAGTAATACGGCAAGAATTCTTAACTAGTGTTTATAATCATTCATATTTAAATTTGGATAAGAGTCTATATTATCCAACTCATTATTGACTATTTAAAAAAAAAACGAATGACTTAAGATTTACCTCGTACGTAAGGGTGTATATGAACCGTATCGAACTGAGTATTGAATTATTCAGATTTGGTTCATAAAATTTATCGATAATAAAATAAGATTTGATGGAGGCTCGTTTAGTTACCGAGTCGAGCTTGATCTCGAATCGAGCCCAGACAGTTTGAACTTTACGAACAAATATGATCCGAGTATCAATACAAAATTATTATTTGAGAAGGTTCGAGTAATTTATCGAACTTTAAAATTTGCTCATATTTAAATCATTTATATTTCGAATCGAGCTCAAATCAAATTTTTAATCGACCGAACACGAATTGAGCTCGAACTATTTGCTCATTTTACGGTCTTACTCGTAAGCACAATAATTATATGAATGATGAAACCTATATGCCATCTTATACTGCAACAATGTGTTACGGATGTTGATTTTATTATTTCTTTATACTTTACTTCTATCGTAACACAATATTATAGATGGAGACTTGATTGTTTTTTGAGAATCGGTGTAAAAGTATAAATGTACTGCGAAATAGTATTGCATAGGTCACAAGACTCTTGAGGAGGCCTCTAGACACTTGCAAGACTTTGTATATTTTTTTAAATCAAGAAACGAGAAAAATAGTATGTGGGCCCTATTATTTAAATTATTGACAAAAATTTAATAATTTTGTTGTATTATTTTTTTATTATTATTCGATACATAAGGTAATCAACTATATAAACTATATAATTAAAGAAAAATGATATACATATCGATAAATATTTAATGAAATTAAATTGCGATAAACGTGGAAATGCATGTGATAAGATAGAATAAATTAAAGTGAGACTTTTCCTAATTCCTACATATCATGTGTATGCATATGCGTCGCAATTATAATTCAGCTAAAAACTTTTGTAGTATATAGCATGACTCATAATTAAAAACACAAGTTTAATTTGATTTCACCAATTTTTGATTCAACTTTCCTAATTCATATTAACATAAGCACTATTCAAATTTGTATCAATTAAATATTATCTAAATTTTAAAATATTCCTATCTCTGGGATGAATAGAAAAAAGAATATTTGTTTTCTTTCCTATTCAAATCAAGTATAAAATAGTCTATAAATTTAAATAATTACTACATGTTATATATCCATCAATAATTACTTCATGTGTTCTTTTTTTAATAATTTTATTTAATTTAGGCCTAAATATGAATTAATATCCTGAAATTTAAAAAAAAAAAATTACTTTGGCAATTGTCTTCTCAATTTTTTCAATTAGTGGATTAAACTCTTAATTTTTTTTCTTCTCATTTTTTTCAATTAGATGATCAAACTTTTAATTTTTTTGATTATGTACTCTAATTGATAGTACCACGTCAGCAATTGATGACATGTGTGAGACCCTGAATTTTATGAAATAAAAGTATTCAAATTTTTTTCTATTTTGGTAAATAGCACGGTATTGATTATTAATGCTTTATGTGATAAAATCACTCCGCTTTTGTTTTATTGGTATTATTAATGTAATAAAAGCGGAAAATCTTTTATATAAAAAATGTAATACTTTTATAAAGTTATTCTATAAATAGAATATATTATATTCTATTATGCATAGTGTTTTTCGTAGTAAAATCTTTTTATATATAAAATGTAATACTTTTATAAAATTATTCTATAAATAGAATATATTATATTCTATTATGCGTAGTGTTTGCATAGTAAAATCTTTTATAAAGTTATTAGTTTTATTAGATTATAAATAGAATATGTGACGCCCCAAAATAGGTCCATTCCATCCAACCCATTCTCGAGTCGCCAAATACATGAATACGTAAACAACTACAACTTTATTATTACAACAAGAAATCGTGAGTTTGAATACAAATATTATCTTCTAGATAATATCTATACTCAAATAAATCCTCATCACATTATTGATTCATTATTTTACAAAATGGTGAGGACTACTAAACAACTCTCTAGAATCTTCATTCCATACCCTAAACTAAGACTAATTACATTCTCGCCTCTCAGAGAAAAAATGGAACAACAAGGAAAAGGGTGAGCTTCAACTAGCCCAATAAAGAATATTATGACTAAGATAATATACAACAAATTATCGTTAGTCTTCAACAGGGAAAAATCGATAGAATACAATAGACAACAAGTTTCGGATCAATATTCATATTGAAATAATAATTCATAGAAGAGTTACGTAGAGAATGAATTCTACTATAATCTATGAATTCAACGATCCATCATCAATATTTTATCCTCAGTAACATCAATCAATATTCTTCTCAAATCAAATATTCATCTTTGCTTTCTGAGCCAAAGATATTCATCAATCGATCATGTTCATCTCAACACTTGCTCATCTTTGCACTACAAAAAGCCAAAGATATTCTTCGAAATCATTCATCTTTGCACTACAGAATAAGATATTCTTAAGAAATCATTCATCTTTCACTACTGGTGCCAAAGATATTCTTAAGAAATCATTCATCTTGGCACTACTGTGCCAAAGATATTCCATAATATCATCATTTAAGACGAGGATGATGAAAATATTTTTAAAGAAACGAATCCAAAGGAAACAAAATGACAAGGATTAAGGATTAAGGATTCGTACTTGGTTTTATCCACGCCAAAAATACCTCAAAAATAATCATAGTGGTGTAAAATTCAAGAATGATCAAAACATGGATACAATCGAGTTAGTATCCGAATAGATATTTTGGACAAAAGAAGAAATTTTATTTTTCTATTGAATAGTGTCAGATATCGTGAATAGTCTTAGTATCGTGAATAAGAATCTCGACACCAAAAGATAGAAATTCCACAAAAAACATCTTCACGCTTTCATTTAATAGTACTTTCGTGAATAAGAACTCGTGAATAGTAACCCCGATATGAAAAAAGTTCCAAATTTGATAAAAACTTCAGATCAACATTTCAAAGATAATGATATTGAAGAAATAATATCATTACAAAAAAATAATATCCTTACCTCGAAAGATCGAGATTTAAATTTAGAATACGATTGTATAAGTCTTTGAAGGAACTTGCACCGCTCTAGCAATACTCAAAGTATACTCAAAATACTCACAAGAATACGCTCAAAATATCGAGAGAAAATAGAGAAAAACTTCGGTTTACGGTGTGATTTTCAATTCTAACCTAAGCACCCTATTTATAGGAAAATGCTTAAACACAAGCAGCGTAAAATTTAATATAATATTAATATAATTATACAAATTTTCCTTAGCCCACCTTTTGGTCAAAACACCAGCCACACATGTTAATGATGTCCAAAAAATACAAAAAACGTTTTCTTAACAAAATATAATTTAAACTCCCAAAAATCAATTATTTCGGAGCTTCGGAACTTCAATAATTCATAATAAATAGCCCTTTCATCAGAAAATTCGAATCTCGCGAGTTTTTATAGGAAATTCAATTCTCTACAACTTTGCAGAAGAAAGTTTTTCCAAATTCCAAATACAAATTGACCGAAATCCACAAACGGGTGATTTTACAAGCTATAATCAAATTTCGGTTAATAATTGTGTCCACCAACACACAAAACATGTGTTAAACATTTAATGCCACAAAAATACTCTTCCTCCTCATATACTCATATATCCCACATTCATTGTAAAAATATCACCGTTAATATATTATTAAAATAATATATTTAAATGAATTATTTTATCAGAAAAAGATAAAATATTAATTTTCAACAATTGTCATTTTAAAAATTTTCTCCATCTATATCCACATAAAATCAATATTTTCCTCATCATATAAATCAATAATTAATTATTCACAAATAATATTACGAATCACAATATTGACAACCAGTGGCTTCAGGAAAGAGGGGCTTTCCAATAAGAATTTCTTCTTCTTGGTGCCGCAATTAGATGACGAAACCTCTCCTTGATGTAACTTTCTAGACATTGCCAATAATGTTATCTAATAATATTATTCAGATAATATGAATTATTGCTTCGATAATGAAAGATACCGTGTAATGACAATTATCAAAACAACAAAGAATATAAAATATCAACGCAGAATTATTAACTCAATAAAATACGAATAAATAATTACTTTAACCATTATTGAGTAGTGCCTTCTTACGTAAGAATCAATAATTGGTGCAATACTGTGTGCTTCTTGTTCAACAACGCGATTAGTGTGTTTTAACCAACGGGTATTCCAATAAAGATAATCGGCAATAACTACGCCAAGTTATTTAAAAACAACTTATATTTGTCGCTTTTCTTCATCCAATCACTTTCCGTTATGGGGCCCACATGGCCATTGTCGCTACTGTCGTATTTAATATTCCCCGACAAAGCATTTAATATTCCACGACCAAACGAATATCCCCGAACAACAATGAATATTTTATAACCACTTGCTTATTTTGAAATATTTGCGTATTTAACCCTTAACTATCCACATTAATCAAATCAACCTTTACTATTTCAAAATAAAGGAAATTTCTTTTATTTAAAAATTTTGGTCTTACAACCTCCCTCCTTATGAAATTTCGTCCTCGAAATTGACGTGACGTACTGGTGTTTTGAAAAGGTGAGGATACCTCGCTTTCATTTTCGCTTTTCAATTCCCGTGTCATTTCCTCTATAAAGATGATTCCTCCACAAAACTTTAACTTGTGGTATGACCTTTCTTGGCGTAGGACATGCTCCTTCCTATCCAAAATCTTGACAGTACCTCCTCATACGTTAAGTCTTCTTATCTCATCCTGTTCTAACTCAATAACGTGGTTCGGTCTTTCACATATTTACGAAGTACGAGATATGTGAAACACATTATGAACACGAGACATACTTTCGGAGGTAACGCAAGTCTATAGGCTACATTTCCTACTTTCGGTCAAGAATTTGAAATGGACCGATAAATCGTGGATTGAGCTTTCTCTCTTCCCAAATCTTGTAACTCCTTCCATGGAGAAACTCGCAACAATACACGATCCCCTACACTAAATTCCACGTCCTTTCGATGAAGATTCGCATAACTCTTTTGTCGATCTTGTCTGCGTTTGTATACATTGTCGAATCATTAGTCATACGTCTTAACTCCCGGTCCCAACAATGTTGCTTCACCCACCTCATCCCAACATATTGGAGAACGACATTTTGTCCATATAATGCTTCGAATGGAACCATGCCTATATTTGTTTAATAACTATTGTTGTATGAGAATTCCACCAATGGCAAGTACTTATCCCAACTTCCTTTGAAATCTAGGACACGTAGTTTTAATATATCTTCAAGAGTTTGAGTAGTCCTTTCGATTGCCCATCCGTTTGAGGATGGTATGCCAAACCAATCGTAAATTCGTGCCCATAGCTTTCTACAAACTAACCCAAAACTATGGATACCGGCATGCCATGCAATCTCACAATCTCATTTACGTATATACGAGAAAGACGTTCAAGGAATAAGTGTCTCGTGTCGATAAGAAATGAGCGGAACTTGGTTAATCTATCAACAATAACCCAAATAGCATTGATGCCTTGAGAAACCGTAGGAAGACCCAGTGAACGAAATCCATAGTAATGTGTTCCCACTTCCATTCCGGAATCTCAAGTGGTTGCAACGGACCCTTAGGTACAAGATGCTCCACCTTTACACGCTGGTTAAACACATCGAGATAAACTTTGCAATCTCTCTCCTCATATTGCTCCACCAAAATGTATGTTGAAGATCATAATACATTTGGTACTCCCGTGATGGATTGCAAATGGTGTATTGTGTGCCTCCATCATAATCTTGTTCTTCAAATCGAGTCGTTAGAACACAAAGTCTAGAGTGGACTCAAGTATTCCTTCTTCATCAATTCTCGCTTAAATAACTCCTTCTTGTACTTTCTTCTTCATACGCATCATTTCCCTAGTCGGTGGCTTGAGCAATCTTAACTTTTCTATTAAAGTTGGCTCTATCGATATCTTGACATCATCGCACTCGCCTCGCATATGATCTTCTACTCATCGCGTCAACTACCACGTTCGCTTTTCGAGGATGGCATGGTTAGAATATGTCTTTGAAATGAGTCTCCTCTTGAGTTCTTGGAAAATCTTCTCGCATTCCTCGCTCCATAAGAATTTTGTATCTTTTCGAGTCAATTAAGTTAATCGGAATAGCGATTCGAGAATATCCTTCAACGAATCTCCGATAATAACCAACTAAGCTTCAGAAGCTACGTATTTCGATAATCGACTTAGGTTGCTCTCAACGCGACTCATATCCCAATCTTGGATAAGACGTCACAATGACACCTATCGCTTTACTATCGCATTTAATATGACGCCCCTACAGAGAGTCTCGCTTAGGTGAATTCCACAAAGGAAGTCAAAGATAAAGGCTCGGTACCAAATTCTATAGTTGAATTTTTAACTCCTCAAGTTCAATAGAGCCATTCGATATGAGATTTTAGAAATGAGTTTTGTCATCGGGTTCAAAGTCGATACAAAATTTAATATCGAAGCTTTGGGAGTAAGCCAAGAAATTCTTCGTAAAATACGTCGGAAAAATCAATAACAACAGAATATTATTCAAATCGACGTGTCTTTATTCAAATTCATAACATGGACTAAGAAAATTTGACATCCGTAATAAACGAATGACTTCATGGCTTGATATGAAAATGTTTGACTACAATGGTTTGATTGCTTGAATTGAATAACAGTTTGCTTAGGAATATGAAAACTAACAACCTTAAGAAAATAATCAATTTTGGCGTGATGAGTAGTTAACCTTAAAATCACATCAAAAACAAATATCTCTATAGAAATAAGGTTAATGGTAATGTGATAGTGCCAACTTGAATCAAGCAAGATTTATAAATGTGGATGTGATGAAAGTTTCTCCTAACTGAGTTTCCACAGATAGTCAAAGTCTAATTTCTCCTGAGTCAAGTTTAAACGTTGAGCGCAAGTAAGAGAGATAAAAGAATGGGTAGAACCGATATCTAGTAAGGTATATACTTCGCAAGAATTTATAATCGACTAACCCGTGCTAACTTCGTTCGGGTTCTTGCATTTTGATTTGGCCACGACAAACGCTTCTTCCAAGAACCGTTGACTTTGACTTTTCTCGGGATACGATCTTTTGAGTCACCGTCCCCGCTGAACTAGGTTTCGCCACTGCACAATCTCGAAAGCGATATGTCCTTCCTTTCCACAACTATAGCATACCTTGAACTCGTTGTGGGCGCTTTGATCGATATGTCCTCTTTTCCGCATTTGTAGCATATACGACCGGTGGTCGTTCTCTTCCTTAGAACTAGTTGCTTCTTGCTACCGCGTCTTCACATGGTCGTTGTTGAATCTCCTCTTTTAAAATCTCCTCCCGACTCGCTTCTTCTATTTTCATGGCCACGATTACCACCAGAGTGGTTACCGCTTTTGTCCATATTCTTCTTTCTCCGTTGGTTATCGTTATTCGATGATCGCTATCTTCTAGATGATCCTCGTTATGGTCCCTCGGTTGAACGTATTCGTTATCTCGCCTAACAATCGGAGCCTCGCTGACAACATCCTGAATAGAGAAAAATTTATGAGAATGAGATATCGACGTATGTCGGGTTTCAAACCTCTTAAAACATCCGCGCGCCATACGCTCCTCATTCTCCACCAAATGAGGTGCAACCTCGATAACTCCGCTAACTTCGCCTCGATCGACACACCGCCATGTTATTCTCGCTTCTAGTCTAATAAACTCCACTTCCTTCATATGACGAATACTTTCGTGGAAGTACTTGTCATTGAATCTGCTTCAAACGCTCCCACGACATGCTTTGAAAGTGCAATTGGATGGGTACGCTTCATGATTCCCACCATGAATCCGCTTCGCCACGGAACATAAAGGTGGCGAATGGAACTTTCTGTTCTCCGCATCCCAAGACATCGAATATCTTGGTAATTTGTTTGACCCACGCCTCCGCCTTAATCGGATCCGGCTTCCTGCAAATTCGTGGTCCCAACTCTTTGAATCGCTTGGTCAGTGACCACTCGTGAATTGCTATCATTTCCTCCTCAGATTTTGAACACGAGTCTCCTCGTCTGATTTTTGCATGAACCGCAAAAAGCTTCTAAACATCCCTCGCTCATCATCTCGCTTTCGGTGTGTTGTTCACAGGAGGAACATTGCCACTGTTGCTGCACGCTCTCCTCGCTGGTGAGTACAGCATCTCCACTGGTCCTCATTTACTCCATCATTAATATTCTCACGACATTCTCAAATCTCATATAAAATAAGGGTTAATTAAGGAAATCAATATATCACATAATATCCCTATATACTTGACCAACTAACAAATAAGCTTAGGTAGGACACACTAACGAAGGATTTACTCGCTCTCCCTCCTAGTTCTATTCCCCGATCTCCGCCAGAGATCATATCCCTAAGCTCGATACCAACCGTGACGCCCCAAAATAGGTCCATTCCATCCAACCCATTCTCGAGTCGCCAAATACATGGTATGTAAACAACTACAACTTTATTATTACAACAAGAAACTGTGAGTTTGAATACAAATATTATCTTCTAGATAATATCTATACTCAAATAAATCCTCATCACATTATTGATTCATTATTTTACAAAATGGTGAGGACTACTAAACAACTCTCTCTAGAATCTTCATTCCATACCCCGACTAAGTACTCGCTTACATTCTCGCCTCCCGAGAAGAAAAATGGAACAACAAGGAAAAGGGTGAGCTCAACTAGCCCAAGAAGAATATTATGACTAAGATAATATACAACAAATTATCGTTAGTCTTCAACAGGAAAACTGATAGAATACAATAGACAACAAGTTTCAGATCAATATTCGCAATGAAATAATAATTCATAGAAGAGTTACGTAGAGAATGAATTCTACTATAATCTATGAATTCAATAAATTCATCATCAATATTTTATCCTCAGTAACATCAATCAATATTCTTCTCAAATCAAATATTCATCTTTGCACTACTACAGCCAAAGATATTCATCAATCTCCATCATGTTCATCTCAACACTGCTCATCTTTGCACTACAAAGCCAAAGATATTCTTAAGAAATCATTCATCTGCACTACTGCCAAAGAAGATATTCTTAAGAAATCATTCATCTCGCACTACAGCCAAAGATATTCCATAATATCATCATTTAAGACCGAGGATGATGAAAAATATTTTAAAGAAACGAATCCAAAGAAACAAAATGACAAGGATTAAGGATTAAGGATTCAGTACTTGGTTTTATCCACGCCCAAAATACCTCAAAAATAATCATAGTGGTGTAAAATTCAAGAATGATCAAAACATGGATACAATCGAAAGTTAGTATCCGAATAGATATTTTGGACAAAAAGAAGAAATTTTATTTTTCTATGAATAGTGTCAGATATCGTGAATAGTGAATAATAGTCTTAGGTATACGTGAATAAGAACTCTAAACACCAAAAGATAGAAATTCCACAAAAAACATCTTCACGCTTACTGAATAAGAAATAAGACTTTAATGAATAAGAATCTCGTGAATAAGAACCCCCCATATGAAAAAGTTCCAAATTTGATAAAACTTCAGATCAACATTTCAAAGATAATGATATTGAAGAAATAATATCATTACAAAAAAAATAATATCCCTTACCTCGAAAGATCAAGACTTACCTTTAAATACGAGTGTATAGTCTTTGAAGGAAACTTGCACCGCCTAGCAATACTCAAAGTATACTCAAAATACTCACAAGAATACGCTCAAAATATCGAGAGAAATAGAGAAAAAACTTCAGCTTTACGGTGTGATTTTCAATTCTAACCCAAGACCCTATTTATAGAAAAATGCTTAGAATAATCAAAAGCGTAAAATTTAATATAATATTAATATAATTATACAAATTTTCCTTAGCCCACCTTTTTGGTCAAAACACCAGCCACACATGTTAATGATGTCCAAAAAATACAAAAACGTTTTTCTTAACAAAAATAATTTAAACTCCCAAAATCAATTATTTTGAGCTTCTAACTTCAATAATTCATGATAAATAGCCCTTTCATCAGAAAATTCGAATCTCGCGAGTTTTTATAGGAAATTCAATTCTCTACAACTTTGCAGAAGAAAGTTTTTCCAAATTCCAAATAGAAATTGACCAAATCCACAAACGGGTGATTTTACAAGCTATAATCAAATTTCTACATTAATAATTGTGTCCACCAACACACAAAAACATGTGTTAAAACATTTAATGCCACAAAATACTCTTCCTCCTCATATACTCATATATCCCACATTCATTGTAAAAATATCACCGTTAATATATTATTAAAATAATATATTTAAATGAATTATTTTATCGTAAAAGATAAAATATTAATTTTCAACAATTGTCATTTTAAAAATTTTCTCCATCTATATCCACATAAAATCAATATTTTCCTCATCATATAAATCAATAATTAATTATTCACAAATAATATTACGAGAATCACAATATTGACAACCGCAAGCGCTCCTGGGAAAGAGGGGCTTTCCAATAAGAATTTCTTCATCTTGCCATGATTAGATGACCAAACCTCTCCTTAGACGTAACTTTCTAGACATTGCCAATAATGTTATCTAATAATATTATTCAGATAATATGAATTATTGCTTCGATAATGAAAGATACTTGTAAATGACAATTATCAAAACAACAAAGAATATAAAATATCAACGCAAAGAATTATTAACTCAATAAAATAATTGAATAAAGAATTATCAGAACCATTATTGAGTAGTGCCTTCTTCACGTAAGAATCAATAATTGGTGCAATACTGCAAGCTACTTGCTCAACAACGCGTATTAGTGTGTTTTAACCAACGGGTATTCCAACAAGATTAATTCTGAATAACTACGCCAAGTTATTTAAAAACAACTTATATTTGTCGCTTTCTTCATCCAATCACTTTCCGTTATGGGGCCCACACATATGGTCTACTACGCCGCATTTAATATTCCCCGACAAAGCATTTAATATTCCACGACCAAACGAATATCCCCCGAACAATGAATATTTTATAACCACTTGCTTATTTTGAAATATTTATGATTTAACCCTTAACTATCCACATTAATCAAATCAACCTTTACTATTTCAAAATAAAGGAAATTCCTTTTATTTAAAAATTTTGGTCTTACAGTAATATATTATATTTTATTTAAAAGATTTTGCTTTAAATATGGACCGCCGATTAAAATAAATCAATCTCGACCGCTCATGAGTTTAATTACTATCGCAATGCATTTTTCTATAAATAAGCTCATTCCTTCATTATTTCTTACGAATTCAAAAACTCTGTAGAGAAAACTATGATAGAGAAAGTTCTTCTTCTATAATCTTGAGCGTATTTCTTTTAGAGTTTAAGAAAGCTTTGAAGCGTAGTGCAAGTTTTTTTCGAATATATCCTCACCCTACCAATTTGAATAATACTTTTTCAAAGGTAGGGATATTATTTATCGTACTCATAAAAGATATTATTATTATTATTATTATTATTATTATTATAGTAAGGGGCATTATTTCTTTTGTATTCATGAAGAGAACTTCTGTTATTTTTTTTATTATTCCTTTTGAATAACTCAGATACGCTGCTACCCTATACTTGGTGAAATTCTTCCATTATTCCATTCTTTATTATTCTCGCTGAATAACTCGCCTATGTGGATTACCACATGCACGGTGAACGATCCTTTGTATTTCATTCCTTGTTAATTTGTGGAAATGATCTGTTTACGTGGATTATGATGAAAGTCATAATAAAAGCATTGGACTAATGAAAATCATGGGTATATGTGGTATTAGTAAGTGTTATGATGAGTTATATTGGTTATTATGTGAAAACATGAAAGTTTCTTAGAAATCACAAAGGGTTGAAAAATCAGATTTTGGTGAAAATGGAATATGAAATTCAATTAACCATATCTCCTATTATATTTCGAATTTTTGAGTGTGGTCAAGTTCTAGACTTAGGTCTATGAGTTGTGTAACTTATCCAAGTGGAATCTGTGACGCCCCCAAAATAGGTATACACAACACCCATTCTGAGTCGCCAAATACATGGTACAAGAAGCAAACTACAACTTCAATAATACAAATGTCGTGTGAAATACGACAATATATATAATGAGTTTAAATATAATATTGTCTTCTAGACAATATCCACACGCAAATAAATCCCCATCATAATTATTGATACATTATTTTACAAAAAATGGTGAGGACTACTAAACAACTCTCTAGAACCTTCATTCCATACCCCGACTAAGTACTCGCTACATTTTCGCCTCCCCGAGAAGAAAAATGGAACAACAAGGAAAAGGGGTGAGCTCAACTAGCCCAAAAAGAATATTTATGACTAAGATAATATACAACAAATTATCGTTAGTCTTCAACAGGAAAAATCGATAGAATACAATAGACAACAAGTTTCAGATCAATATTCGCAATTGAAATAATAATTCATGTAAGAGTTACGTAGAGAATGAAATCTACTATAATCTATGAATTTAATGTACCATCATCAATATTTTATCCTCAGTAACATCAATCAATATACATCCGAATCAAATATTCATCTTTGCACTACAGCCAAAGATATTCATCGATTAATTCATGTTCATTTAAACACTGCTCATCTTTGCACTACGCACCAAAGATATTAATCAATCTAACATTCATCATCTCAACACTTCGCTCATCTTTGCACTACAGTGCCAAAGATATTCCATAATATCATCATTTAAGACCGAGGATGATGAAAAATATTTTTTAAAGAAACGAATCCAAAGGAAACAAAATGACAAGGATTAAGGATTAAGGATTCGTACTTGGTTTTATCCACATCCAAAAATACCTCAAAAATAATCATAGTGGTGTAAAATTCAAGAATGATCAAAACACGGATACAATCAAAGTTAGTATCCGAATAGATATTTTGACAAAAAGAAGAAATTTTATTTTTCTATGAATAGTGCCAGATATCGTGAATAGTGCCAGATACGTGAATAAGAATCTCGATACCAAAAGATAGAAATTCCACAAAAAACATCTTCACGCTTCATGAATAATAGTACTCGTGAATAAGAACTCGTGAATAAGAACTCTCATGAATAGTAACTCGTGAATAAGAACTCATGAATAGTAACCCCCGATATGAAAAAGTTCCAAATTTGATAAAAGCTTCAGATCAATATTTCAATATAATGATATTGAAGAAATAATATCATTACGAAAAAAAATATCCCTTACCTCGAAAGATCAAGATTTCTAGCTAGAATCTAAATGTATAAGTAAGAAGGAACTTGCACCGCCTAGCAATACTCAAAGTATACTCAAAATACTCACAAGAATACGCTTGATAATATAGAGAGAAAACTTCTGGTTCGGTGTGATTTTCAATTCTAACCCAAGACCCTATTTATAGAAATCGCTTAGAACACCAAAGCGTAAAATTGAATATAATAATATTATATATAAACAAAATTCATACCCCACATCTTGAATCTGAATTCAGTCACCACCATGCACATGTTAAATGAGTTTCAAAAATGGAAAAAAACGTTTTTGTAATTAAAATATTTTAAACTTCCAAAATCAATTATTTCTAACTTCTAACTTCAATAATTCACAATAAATAGGTCTTTTATCGTAAAATTCGAATCTCGCAATTTTTTATAGGAAATTCAATTCTCTACAACTTTGCGTAAGAAAGTTTTCCAAATTTCAAATGAAATTGATCAAAATCCTCAAACCCATGCGATTTTACAAAAGCATAATCAAATTTCACCAAGAATTGGGGTCCACCGACACACAAAAACATGTGTTAATCATTTATTGCAACAAAAATACTCTTCCTCCTCAGATACTCATATATCCCACATTCGTTGTAAAAATATCACCGTTAATATATTATTAATATAATATATTTAAATGAATTATTTTATCGTAAAAGATAAAATATTAATTTTCAACAATTGTCATTTTAAAATTTTTCTCCATCTATATCCACATAAAATCAATATTTTCCTCATCATATGAATCAATAATTAATTATTCACAAATAATATTACGTAATCACAATATCGACAACCAGCTCCTCCTGAAAAAGAGGGGCTTCCAATAAGAATTTCTTCATCAACGCGCAATTAGGTGACCAAACCTCTCCTTAGAATAAACTTTCTAGACATTGCCAATAATGTTATCTAATAATATTATTCGATAATATGAATTATTGCTTCGATAATGAAAGATATTGTGTAATGACAATTATCAAACAACAAAGAATATAAAATATCAACGCAACAATTATTAACTCAATCAAATCTTTGAATGAATAATTATCAGAACCATTATTGAGTAGTGCCTTCACGTAAGAATCAATAATTGGTGCAATACCGCAAAGCTTCCTGCTCAACAACGCCAGACATTAGTGTTTTTTAACCAATCGGGTATTCCAACAAAGATAATCTGTAATAACTACGCCTGCTATTTAAAAACAACTTATATTTGTCGCTTTCTTCATCCAATCACTTTCCGTTATGGGGCTCACACATGGTCAAGGCATCAGATTTAATATTCTCACGCGATTTAATATTCCACGACACCAAACGAATATTCCCCGACGATAATGAATATTTTATAACCACTTGCTTAATTTGAAATATTTGCATATTTAACCCTTAACTATCCACATTAATCAAATCAACCCTTACTATTTCAAAATAATAAATAAAGGAAATTCCTTTTTATTTAAAAATTTTGGTCTTACAACCTCCCTCCTTATGAAATTTCGTCCTCGAAATCGACGTGACGATACACAGTGTTTTGAAAAGGTGAGGATACCTCGCTTTCATTTCCGTTTCCAACTCCCAGGTCATTTCCTCTATAGCATGATTCCTCCACAAAACTTTAACTTGTGGTATAACCTTTGCGCGTAGGACATGCTCCTTCCTATCCAAAATCTTGACAGGTACCTCCTCATACGTTAAGTCTTCTACTATCTCGTCCGGTTCTAACTCTATAACGTGGTTCGGGTCTTTCACATATTTACGAAGTACAGATATGTGAAACACATTATGAACACGAGACATACTCGGAGGTAACACAAGTCTATAGGCTACATTTCCTACTCGGTCAAGAATTTGAAATGGACCAATAAATCATGGATTGAGTTTTCCTCTCTTCCCAAATTTTGTAACTCCCTTCCATGGAGCAACTCGCAACAATACATGATCCCCTACATTAAATTCCACGTCCTTTCGAGGAAGATCCGCATAACTCTTTTGTCGATCTTGTGCCGCTTTGTATACGCTTGTCGAATCATTTGGATCTTTTCGGTGAGTCATATCGTATTAACTCGGGTCCCAACAATGTTGCTTCACCCACCTCATCCCAACATATCGAGAACGACATTTTCGTCCCATATAATGCTTCAATGGAACCATGCCTATATTTGTTTAATAACTATTGTTGTATGAGAATTCCACCAATGGCAAGTACTTATCCCAACTTCCTTTGAAATCTAGGACACACGAGTTTTAATATATCTTCAAGAGTTTGAGTAGTCCTTTCGATTGCCCATCCGCTTTGAGGATGGTATGCCAAATCGAATCGTAAATTGCGTCTATAGCTTTCTAACCCAAAATCATGAAGTGAATCTTGGGTCACGATCTAAAACTATGGATACTGGCATGCCATGCAATCTCACAATCGCATTTACGTACATACGAGAAAGAAGTTCAAGGGAATAAGTCTCTCGTATCGGTAAGAAATGAGCAGACTTGGTTAATCTATCAACAATAACCCAAATAGCATTGATGCCTTGAGAAACCGTAGGAAGACCCGTAACGAAATCCATAGTAATGTGTTCCCACTTCCATTCCTAATCTCAAGTGGTTGCAACGGACCCTTAGGTACAAGATGCTCGCCTTTACACGCTGGCAAGTTAAACACATCGAGATAAACTTTGCAATCTCTCTCTTCATATTGTTCCACCAAAATGTATGTCAAGATCACGATACATTTTAGTACTTCCGTGATGGATTGCAAATGGCGATTGTGGTGCCTCCATCATAATCTTGTACTTCAAATCGAGTCGTTAGAACACAAAGTCTAGAGTGGACTCAAGTATTCCTTCTTCATCAATTCTCGCTTAGGAATAGCTCCTTCTTGTACTTTCTTCTTCATACGCATCAACTCGTGGCTCGGTGGCTTGAGCAACCTTAACTTTTCTATTAAAGTTGGCTCTACGTCGTATACTTGACATCATCGCACTCGCTCCTTCGCAGATATAATCTTCTACTCATCGCGTCGCCTACCACGTTCGCTTTTCCCGTGATGGCACGATCGTAACATGTGCTTTAAATGAGTCTCCTCTCGAGTTCTTCAAGCTCTTCCCACATTCCTTGCTCCATTCGAATTTTGTATCTCTACGAGTCAATTGCGTTAATGGAATAGCGATTCGAGAATATCCTTCAACGAATCTCCGATAATAACCAACTAAGCCTCAAAGCTACGTATTTCGATTCATCGACTTAGGTTGCTCTCAACCGCGACTCATATCCCAATCTTGGATAAGACGTCACAATGACACCTATCGAGTTTTTATCGCATCTAATATGACGCCCCTACAGAGAGTCCGCTTAGTGAATTCCACAAAGAAAGTCACAAGATAAAGGCTCGGTACCAAATTCTATAGTTGAATTTTTAACTCCTCAAGTTCAATAGAGCCATTCGATATGAGATTTTTAGAAATGAGTTTTGTACCGGGTTCAAAGTCGATACAAAATTTAATATCGCTTTGGGAGTAAGCCAAGAAATTCTTCAGAAATACGCCAGAAAAATCAATAACAACAGAATATTATTCAAATCGACGTGTCTTTATTCAAATCCATAACATGGACTAAGAAAATTTGACATCCGTAATAAACGAATGACTTCATGGCTTGATATGAAAATGTTTGACTACAATGGTTTGATTGCTTGAATTCAATAACAAAGTTGCTTAGGAATATGAAAACTAACAACCTTACAAAAGCAATCAATTTGGCATGATGAGTAGTTAACCTTAAAATCACATCAAAAGCAAATATCTCTATAGAAATAAGGTTAATGTGTAATGTGATAGTGCCAACTTGAATCAAGCAAGATTTTTAAACAACTGGATATAATGAAAGTTTCTCCCAATGGAGTCTCCACAGATAGTCAAAGTTTAATTTCTCCGTAGTCAAGTTCAAACGCTGAGCGCAAGTAAGAGAGATAAAAGAATGGGTAGAACCCGGTATTCTAGTAAGGTATAAACTTCGCAAGAATTTATAATTAACTAACCTGCTAACTTCGTTCGTTCTCGATTTTGACCAAATCACAACAAATGCTCTTCCGGAAATCATTGACTTTGACTTTTCCGGGGATGTCTTTTGAGTCACCGTCCCCTCATTGAACTAGGTTTCGCCATCGCATAATCTCGAGCGATATGTCCTTCTTTTCCACAATTATAGCATACCTTAAACTGTTGTGGGCGCTTTGAATCGATATGTCCTCTTTTCCGCATTTGTAGCATATATAACCGGTGGTCGCTCTCCTCCTTAAAACTAGTTGCTTCAAGGCCGACGCCTTCACATGGTCGTTGTTGAATCTCCTATTTTTAAAATCTCCTCCCGACTCGCTTCTTCTATTTTCATGGCCACGATTACCACCAGAGTGGTTACCGCCTTTGTTCAGATTCTTCTTTCTCCGCCGTTATCGTTATTCGATGACCGCTATCTTCTAGATGATCCTCGTTATGGTCCCTCGGTTGAACGTATTTCGTTATCTCGCTTCTAACAACCGAGCCTCGCCGACAACATCCGAATAGAGAGAAAATTTATGAGAAATGAGATATCGACGTATGTCGGGTTTCAAACCTCTCGAAACATCCGCGTAATCGCTTCCTCATTCTCCACCAAATGAGGTGCAACTGATAACTCCGCGAACTTCGCCTCGATCGGGACACCGCCATGTTATTCGCTTCTAGTCTAATAAACTCCACTTCCTTCATATGACGAATACTTTCGGGAAGTACTTGTCATTGAACTGCTTCAAACGCTCTCCCACGACATGCCGAAGGCAATTTGGATGGGTACGCTTCACGATTCCCACCAAGAATCGCCTTCACGCCACTTTAACATAAAAGTAGCGAATGGAAC
Source organism: Panax quinquefolius (assembly GCA_020205615.1). NCBI lineage: Eukaryota > Viridiplantae > Streptophyta > Magnoliopsida > Apiales > Araliaceae > Panax > Panax quinquefolius. The sequence goes on along the minus strand of CM035171.1, from coordinate 111,173,987 downwards.
TTTCGTTCTCCGCATCCCAAGACATCGAATATCTTGGTAATTTGTTTGACCCACGCCTCCGCCTTTTAATCGATCCGCTTCCCCGCAATTGCGTGGTCCCAACTCTTTGAATCGCTTGGTCGTGACCACCCGTGAATTGCTATCATTTCCTCCCGTATTTTGAACACGAGTCTCCTCATTCGATTTTGCATGAATCGCAAAAAACTTCTAAACATCCCCTAATATCCCTATATACTTGACCAACTAACAAATAAGCTTAGGTAGGACACACTTAGCGAAGGATTTACTTTACTCTCTCCCCTCCTAGTTCTATTCCCCGATCTCCGCCAGAGATCATATCCCTAAGCTCGATATTAACCAATCGCATGACGCCCCCAAAATAGGTATACACAACACCCATTCTCGAGTCGCCAAATACATGGTACAAGAAGCAAACTACAACTTCAATAATACAAATGTCGTGTGAAATACGACATAATATATCTTTAATGAGTTTAAATATAATATTGTCTTCTAGAAAATATCCACACGCAAATAAATCCCCATCATAATTATTGATACATTATTTTACAAAATGGTGAGGACTACTAAACAACTCTCTCTAGAACCTTCATTCCATACCCCGACTAAGTACTCGCTACATTTTCGCCTCCCGAAGAAAAAATGGAACAATAAGGAAAAGGGTGAGCTCAACTAGCCCAAAGAAGAATATTATGACTAAGATAATATACAACAAATTATCGTTAGTCTTCAACAGGAAAAATCGATAGAATACAATAGACAACAAGTTTCGGATCAATATTCGCAATGAAATAATAATTCATAGAAAGAGTTACGTAGAGAATGAAATCTACTATAATCTATGAATTTAATAATCCATCATCAATATTTTATCCTCGTAACATCAATCAATATACATCTGAATCAAATATTCATCTTTGCACTACAGCCCAAAGATATTCATCATTAGTCATGTTCATTTAAACACTGCTCATCTTTGCACTACAAAGGCCAAAGATATTAATCAATCGGCCATGTTCATCTCAACACTGCTCATCTTTGCACAGCCAAAGATATTCCATAATATCATCATTTAAGACCGAGGATGATGAAAATATTTTTTAAAGAAACGAATCCAGGAAACAAAATGACAAGGATTAAGGATTAAGGATTCGTACTTGGTTTTATCCACATCCAAAAATACCTCAAAAATAATCATAGTGGTGTAAAATTCAAGAATGATCAAAACATGGATACAATCAAAGCTAGTATCCGTAATAGATATTTTGACAAAAAAGAAGAAATTTTATTTTTCTATGAATAGTGCCAGATATCGTGAATAGTGCCAGATACGTGAATAAGGTCAGATATCGTGAATAGTAACTCTCGATACCAAAAAGATAGAAATTCCACAAAAACATCTTCACGCTTACGCTGAATAGTACTCGTGAATAAGAATCGTGAATAAGAACTCATGAATAGTAACTCGTGAATAAGAACTCATGAATAAGTAACCCCATAATGAAAAAGTTCCAAATTTGATAAAAGCTTCAGATCAACATTTCAATATAATGATATTGAAGAAATAATATCATTACGAAAAAAATAATATCCCTTACCTCGAAAGATCAAGACTTACAAGAATACTGTATATAGTCTTTGAAGGAAACTTGCACCGCCTAGCAATACTCAAAGTATACTCAAAATACTCACAAGAATACGCTTGATAATATAGAGAGAAAACTTCGGTTTACGGTGTGATTTTCAATTCTAACCCAAGACCCTATTTATAGGAAATCGCTTAACAACACCAAAGCGTAAAATTGAATATAATAATATTATATATAAACAAAATTCATACGCCCACATCTTGAATCTGAATTCACCACCATGCACATGTTAAATGAGTTTCAAAAATGGAAAAACGTTTTTGTAATTAAAAATATTTTAAACTTCCAAAATCAATTATTTCTAACTTCTAACTTCAATAATTCACAATAAATAGGTCTTTTATCGTAAAAATTCAATCTCGCAACTTTTTATAGGAAATTCAATTCTATACAACTTTGCGTAAGAAAGTTTTTCCAAATTCCAAATGTAAATTGACCAAAATCCTCAAACGGAGCGATTTTACAGCTATAATCAAATTTCAATCAAGAATTGGGGTCCACCGACACACAAAAACATGTGTTAATCATTTATTGCAACAAAAATACTCTTCCTCCTCAGATACTCATATATCCCACATTCGTTGTAAAAATATCACCGTTAATATATTATTAAAATAATATATTTAAATAAATTATTTTATCGTAAAAAGATAAAATATTAATTTTCAACAATTGTCATTTTAAAATTTTTCTCCATCTATATCCACATAAAATCAATATTTTCCTCATCATATGAATCAATAATTAATTATTCACAAATAATATTACAGAATCACAATATTGACAACCGTGCGGTTCTTGGGAGCAGGGGCTTTCAATAAGAATTTCTTCATCATGGCGCGCAATTAGGTGACCAAACCTCTCCTTAGATGTAACTTTCTAGACATTGCCAATAATGTTATCTAATAATATTATTCAGATAATATGAATTATTGCTTCGATAATGAAAGATACCGTAATGACAATTATCAAAAACAAAGAATATAAAATATCAACGCAACAATTATTAACTCAATCAAATCTTTAACAAAGAATTATCGTAACCATTATTAAGTAGTGCCTTCTTACGTAAGAATCAATAATTGGTGCAATACTGCAGTGCCATCTTTGCTCAACAACGCGTATTAGTGTGTTTTAACCAACGGGTATTCCAATAAGATAATCTGTGAATAACTACGCCTGTTATTTAAAAACAACTTATATTTGTCGCTTTTCTTCATCCAATCACTTTCCGTTATGGGCCTCCACACATGGTCATACCGTCAGAGGAATATTCCCCTCGACAAAGATTTAATATTCCACGACCAAACGAATATTCCCCGACGATAATGAATATTTTATAACCACTTGCTTAATTTGAAATATTTGCATATTTAACCCTTAACTATTCACATTAATCAAATCAACCCTTACTATTTCAAAATAATAAATAAAGGAAATTTCTTTTTATTTAAAAATTTCGGGGTCTTACAGAATCACTGAAAAAGGTGTTATAGATTTTTGTGTGGACTGATTTTAGCAAAGTACGAAAAACTTCAAAATATGAAAAAAGGTCACGCCACGATTTTAAAAGGATTGTTTTACCACTTAATTTGTGAGAAAAATTCTGGCCTTTTGGGACATGAAAGTATATGGTATAAAGTACCTCTCAGACAAAAATGAGCTCATTCCGACTTAAAATGAGCAAGTTATGACCATTTCAATATTTAGGTTTTTCCGATTTAAACGCTATAATCGGAGTTCTATAACTCCGATGACCATGAAATTTAAACCTAAGCTCACGTTAACATGTGTAAGATCCTGCCAAGATTTGGGAATTTCTGGAGTTAACCGTGAAGTAGCTAATTTCTTAAGGACTTAATTAGAAATTGATTTTTGAAAAATAGTAAATGAATTTTAAAAATGTCAAGAAAAATATATGTTCAATATGGGACTATATTATGCTAAATCCCGAAAAAGAATAATTTTTGGGACTGATTTACTATTTTTCATGAAAATAGTTTAGCTACTAAATATACGAAAGTTAAATATATTATGTGGAGTCAAGAATCGGTAAATAGGATTTTATGGCTTGGAAATCCTATATAAGGTATATGAAGATTTTGATGAGTAATTTGATTATCGGTGATGAAATCTTATGAGTATGACATTTTGAATGATTAAATGCATTATTTGGAAAAGTGTAAATAATTAAATGTAATTGTTTATAAGTTTAAGAAGTGATTAAAATATTGTTATGGTATTAACAGTATTAGATTATGATTTTATTAAGTGATTGATAATGTCAGGATAAATTTAAAGTCTTTAATATTTATCCTTGATTTAGTTGATTAATGGTTATAATATTGTCATCATCCTCATATTTATATTATGTTGAAAGTCATCTGTGGCCTGTAGTGCATAGATGGACTTGGTATGATTATGACAAGGGATTATTTGGTATAATCATGACCGTAATGTTGCAAATGATGTGAAAAAAGTCCTCATTGGTCCGTAGTGCATTGATGGACAATTTTTAGTATGATTATGGCTATGGATTCTCTTCGGCCAAGGGTGCAAAGATGAATTGTTTTATGGCATGATCAGGACCGTTGATAAAAACACGATTATCTTTTGCTCGTAGTGCATGGATAATTTGTGGTTGTGATACTAATGAAAAAGTCCTCATCGGCCGTAGTGCATTGATGGACGAGCTTTGGTATGATTATGGCTATGGATTCTCTTCGCCAGGTGCAAAGATGAATTGTTTTATGGCATGAAACAGACCGCTGATGAAAACATGATTATCTTTGGCCCGTGGTGCATGGATAATTCGTGGTCGTGATACTAAAGAATATCCTTGGCCTGTAGTGCAGGGATGATTCGATGATGTGGATTATTTATCGAAATGAGTCTCAAAGAATGTAATATTAATTCATGGATGTGATAATAATGAATATCGTTGGCCGTAGTGCAAATATGATTTAATGATTATGGCGAGAATTGTGATTTGGTATAACCATGATTTTTGATGTTTCAAAGTGAAGATAGGTGATGAAAATTATCTTCGCCCCCAGAGTACGAAGAGGAATTTAGAATCACAATTGTGATTATGAAGTTATTCACATGATCGTGGACTGGAAATTGTTGATTGATGTTACGGGGATAAAACATTATTGGTGGACTTTTAACGTAGAGAAGATAATAGACCTTATGGTCTATTTGACTCTTCTAATGGATTGCTTCGTTCACCGCAACTATGGTTGAAAAGTTTTATCATCTACCATATGTTCTAAATCTCTGATTTATTATTGATGAAAGCTATTGATAATTTAATTATCTTTAGTCATGATATTTGTAAGACCCCGAATTTTATGAAATAAAAGTATTCAATTTTTCTTATAATTACTATTCAGTAAATGGTTAAATTGATAAAAGTTAAAGTTAAGGGTGATATATGAATTTTTTTCAAAATACACAAGTGGTTATAAAATATTCATTGTTGTCGGGGAATATTCGTATTTACTACAAGCGACCATTTATGGGCCCCATAATGTAATAACCGCTTTGATGAAGAAAACGACAAAATTAAGTTTTTATAAATAATTACAGTATCATCGTTATCAATTAACACTCGTTGGAATACCGATGGTTAAAATATACAATAATATGCGTGTTTGCACAAGAAGACACCTGCTTTACACAGTATTTTTGAATTATTGATCCTTACATAAGGAAGGCACTACTCAATAATTATTACAGAGTAATTATCGCTCAATATTTTTATTTATTGATTCAATAATTGCTACGTTGAAATTTTATATTATTATTGTTCAATAATTGTCACCGCACATATTTCCCATTATCGGATCAATAATTCATATTATTCGATTAAAATTATTTGATAGCATTATTGGCAATGTCTAGAAAGTTCATCACAAGGAGAGGTTTGGTCACCTAATTGCAAGGCGCCGAAGGAGAAATCCTTATTGAAAGCCCCTCTTCCTGAGAACTGCACGGTTGTCATTATTATGATTCTCGTAATATTATTTGTGAATAATTAATTATTGATTTATATGATAAGAAAATATTTATTTGATGTGGATATAAATGATGGATTTATTTATGTATTTATAAGTGAAGGAATTAATGATGAGGTGTTTTATCAAGATTTGTTTAAATGGAGAACAAAATATGGGATTTTCGTAAAATTAGTTTATTACTTGATTTTGTAAAATCCATAACTCTTTGTGTATAATGAGTTAAGAGATGAGACATATATCAAAAGAAAGCCCTAGAAGTAAGCTAATCTGAGAAATTTGAATCACCCAAAAATTCTTTGTAGATATTTCGTGGTGAAATTTTTAATGAAATCGTCCAAGGACTAATAGTCCGAAAAAATCGTTGTTCTTGACTATATTATGTGAGTTATAAATTTTGATCCGACCGTTGGATCGTTGTAATTTTTGGATATGTTATACATATATATGTTGAGTATATGTCCACAAATTTTGAACCGTTAAAAATGAACGAATGATTTGTTATGAATTTTAAGAGGTGAATGGTTCAGAAATTATTGAAGTATCCGAATTTAGCATTTTGGTGGAAAATTCTGGAATTGAGTGGGCCCCACTTATGGTTGGTGAAAAAATATGCTGAATTTTATTTCAAATGTGGTGGGTGGCAATAGTAGCGTAAAAAGCCATCGTGTAGCGAGTCAAGTCTGCTTCGACGTGCTAACATTTTCCTATAAATAGAAGGCTAAGTTAGAATTGAAAATCACACCAGAAACATAAGCTTTCTCTCTTTCTCTCTCTAGATTATTGGGTGTATTTTGTGAGTATTTAGATACTTGGTGAGTTGATATTCATCAGTGCAAGTTTCCTTCAACGTCATATCCGATGTCCAATCAGAAGTGCTGCTCTTTTGAGGTAAGGGATAGTAAGGGATGTTATTTTCTTCTCAAATGATATTATTTCTTCAATATCATTATGCTAAAATATTGGTTGGAACTTTTTATCAAATTTGGAACTTTTTCATGTATCTGGTTACTATTCACGAGTTACTATTCACGAAGTTACTATTCATGAGTTACTATTCACGAGTTACTATTCACGAGTACTATTCATGAAGCGTGAAGATATTTTTTTATGGAATTTCTATCTTTTGGTGTCGAGTTTACTATTCACGATACTCAAGACTATTCACGATACTCTATTCACTTAATCACGAATCTGACTTATTCAATCGAAAAATGAAAATTTTTCTTTTCGTCTAAAATATCTATTCGGATACTAGCTTTGATTGTATCCATGTTTTGATCATTCTTGAATTTTACACCACTATGATTATTTTGAGGTATTTTGGATGTATAGATTAGAAGTTATGGATTTTATGAGAAAAGACTATTTTAAAAGTAACTATTTATAACTCCTTGCGGTTAACTCCAAAATTGATGAAATTTTTATTGAGAGTACATCTATATAATATCAATTATACTCTGTGAATTTCGGAATTTTTGGATAAAAGTACAATTTATGATAAATGTTTAAATATTCTATGGTTTTAGCCATATGAAAAATAGTAAATGAATTTTTAAAATTTCGAGAAAATATATGTTCAATATGGGACTATTTTATACTAAATCCCGTAAAAGAAATATTTTTAGAACCGATTTGGTATTTTTCATGAAAATGTTCTAGTTATGAGTAAATGAATTAAATATGTTATGTGAAGTAAGAAAATTGGAAAATATGATTTATTGGCTTGAGAATCATATATGAGATATATCTGATTTTATGAGGGTTTTGGTTAATGATGATGAAATCTTATGAGTTTGGCATTTTAGATGATTAAATGCATTAATTATTAAAGTGTAAATAATTGGATTAAATTATTTATAAGTTTGAGAAATGATTAAAATATTATTATAATATTAATAATATTAGATTATGAGATTTCTAAGTGAATTATAACATTTGGATTAAGGTGTTATAAATATGGATATGAATTTTATTATGAAACTTTATCTTTTAGTTAATCGAGAGTTCTACTACGCGTGATATACGGGACTATGTATTTAATACGGGGACTATTCACAACAAATTGGTTTCTTCTCCTACCAAATTATCGCTTGATTTATGAATCTTACTCTTGAAATTAAAACCATGTTTTGATTATATTATTTTATATAACATTCTTATAACCCTAATGATGATATTTCTCTTTGACTTGAGTGTAAAGATGGGTAGATTATTGGTATGATCGTGACCATAGGTTCTCTTTGGCCAGTAGTGCAAAAGTTGAATTGTTGACTGGTATGATCATGACCATTGAATTTACAATTGAATATTTTTAGCTTAAGTGCAAAGGTGGATTGATCAACATGGTTATAATTATTGTTATATAACTTCAAAATGATTATGTATTTCTTTGATATATGAATATCTTTGGCTCGTTGTGCAAAGATGACTGTTGTTGAATATCTTTAGCTTTGTGAGTGCAAAGATGAATTATTGATGAATATCTTTGGCTGTGTAATGCAAAGATGACCTGTTGTTGAATATCTTTAGCCTGTAATGAATTATTGATGAATATCTTTGGCTCGTAATGCAAAGATGACCTGTTGTTGAATATCTTTAGCCTGTAGTGTAAAGATGAACTGTTGATGAATATCTTTGACCCGTGGTGCAAAGATGAATTTATTAGTATGATTATGAATGCAGAACCGTGATTTGGTATAACCATGATATTTGATGTTTCGTAAAAAGCAGTGATGAAAATTATCTTCGTCCTGGATGAGAAGAGGAATTTAGAATCACAATTATGATTATGAGTTATTCATATGATTGTGGAAAGGAACTGTTGATTGATGTTACAGGGATAAAATATTGTTGGTGGACTTTTAACGTGGAGAACTTTATAGTCTATTTGACTCTTTTAATGGATTGCTCGTTCCGCTGCAACTATGGTTGAAAAGTTTTATCATCTACCATATGTTCTAAATCTCTGATTCATTACTGATGAAGACTATTGATAATTTATTTATCTTTAGTCATAATATTCTTTACTGAGCTAGTTGTGCTTATCCACTTGCTGAGTATATTTACAAGCACTACCTATATAATCTTGGTGTTTGTTTGGAGTATAATACCCAATTAGAGACAGTGGAGATAATGATATGTCAAGAGAAGACTCACCATTGGGAAGAATATGATAGTAATCTTCTCATTTTTCTTTGGGGTCTATTGGGTCAACCAAGGATAATTACGTGGCCATATGATATCTACCATAACCTAAAAGCATGGCCTCCCATGTACGAAGGTTTCTTGAGCACTTCCCAAAGATTCTAATTTCTAAAATAGTTTTTGACTATACCTTTATGTAAGGTGTCATTGTGACGTACACACATTGGTATATATTTGTATCCAAACTCACACAAATATGTTGTTGTGTATTTTGCACGACAATTGTTGTAATAAAGTTGTAGTTGTTTTCTGTACCATATATTTGGCGACTCAGAATGGGTTGGATGGAATGGACCTATTTTGGGGTTGTTACAATATTCTTTACTGGGCTAGTTGTGTTCACCCTTTCTGTTTCACAATTCCTTATAGGTAATAAGAGTGTTGCCGTAAGAGTGTTGTCGGGTCAAGCGGGGATAACAGGGGAATAGAACAGTGGTCTCTAGCTGTGGAGGTTCTCCCTAAACAGTATAGAAAAGTGTGTTGTATTATATACAACATTTAGTAGTTATATTTGGTGAATCAAATAGGGTGAGGTGAACCCAACTTTGGAAGGGTGTTTTGCCACTATCATATAAGATGTCTAATGACATACAACCTCGTGTTATTATAAAATAGGGTTGTGCGCATCCACTTGCTGAGTATATCTACGGGCACTACCTATATGATCTTGGAGTTGATTTAACATATAATATTCACTTGGAAACAGTGGAGATAGTTATATGTCAAGAGAAGACTCACTATTGGAAAGAAGATGATAGTAATCTTCTCGTTTTTCTTTAGGGTCTATTGGGTCAACCAAGGATAATTCTATGGCCATATGATATCTATTATAACCTGTATTTGCACGGGCCTCCCATGCACGAAAGGTTTCCTTGAGCACTTTCCAAAGATTTTAATTTCTAAAACAATTTTTGACTATACTTTTATATAAAGTACCATTGTAAGGTTGTGGTCGAGGCACCATGAGAGTTACATACATTTGTATTAAAACTCACAGCTTAATCGTGGTCGATTCTATTCGACATGACTCAACAATTGTATTATTAAGTTGTATTTGAATTACATACCATGATCTGGCGACTTCGAAATGGGTGATGTATACCTAATTTTGGGGGCGTCACAGTTGGTATCAGAGCTTAGGGATATGGTCGCTGGCGGAGATAAGAGTCTAGAACTAGGAGGGGAGAGACGAGTTATATACTTCGTTAGTGTGTGACTTACCTAAGCTGGAATTGTTTACTTGATAAGTTGACAAATTGTGATATGTCAATTAACCTTTATTTTGAAGATATATTCTAGAATGATATTTGAAAAACCGGAGATGAGCAATGGAAAAATCATGACACAAAGGATATAACCGGGAAGGTACAATCCGAAAAGAAAGCAATGTATTCTCATCTCTTCGAATATCAGGTACGTACGTAAATTTCGAGGGCGAAATTTCATAAGGAGGGGTGATTGTGAGACCCAGAATTTTATGAAATAAAAGTATTCAAATTTTTTTCTATTTTGGTAAATAGAACGGTATTGATTATTGATGCTTATGTGATAAGTCACTTAGTTTTGTTTTATTGGTATTATTAATGTAATCAAACAGAAAATCTTTTTATATAAAACAGAATACTTTTATAAAGTTATTCTATAAATAGAATATATTATATTCTATTATGCATAGTGTTTTTGCATAGTAAAATCTTTTTATATAAACTAGAATACTTTTATAAAGTTATTCTATAAATAGAATATATTATATTCTATTATGCATAGTATTTTTGCATAAGGCTCGCGATAGTATTTGCATAGTAAAATCTTTTATAAAGTTATTCATTTTATTAGATTATAAATAGAATATATTATATTTTATTTAAAAGATTTTGCTTTAAATATGGACCGTCGATTAAAGTAAATCAATCTGGACCGCTCATGAGTTAGTTACTATGCAACCCATTTTTCTATAAATAAAGCTCATTCCTTCATTATTTCTTACGAATTCACTGAAACTCTAGAGAGAGAAACTATAGAGAGAGTTCTTCTTCTATAATCTTGAGCGTATTTCTTTAGAGTTTAAGAAAGCTTTGAGCGTAGTTCAAGTTTTCTTCGAGTATATCCTCGCCTACCACCAAATACTAATTTTTTTTTCAAAGGTAGGGGATATTATTTGTCGTACTCGTAAAGGATATTGTTATTATTATTATTATAGTAAGGGGTATTATTTCTTTTGTATTCATGAAGAGAACTTCTGTTATTTTTTTTATTATTCTGTTGGAATAACCTGTTTACGCGGGCTACCCTATACTTGGTTAAATTCTTCTGTTATTCCATTCTTTATTATTCTGTTGGAATATCCGTGCATGCGTTTTACCTTACCTAGTTCCGCCTTTACTTTTCTCTTTGGAATATCCCATCTGCATGTTTTTTACCGGATCTGGTTCCGTATTTATTATTCTGTTGGGAATAACCTATCTGTGCGGTCTCTATTGCATGCATGGTGAATCTTTCTATTATTTCATTCTTAATTATTCTGTTAAAATAACCTGTCTATGTGGATTACCACATGCATGGTGAACGATCCTTTGTATTTCATTCCTTGTTAATTTGTGGAAATGATCTGTTTACATGGATTATGATGAAAGTCATAATAAAAGCATTGGACTAATAAAAATCATGGGTATATGTGGTATTAGTAAGTGTTATGATGAGTTATGTTGGTTATTATGTGAAAACATGAAAGTTTCTTAGAAATCACAATGGGTTGAAAAATCAGATTTTGGTGAAAATGGAACATAAAATTCAATTAACCATATCTCCTATTATATTTCGAATTTTTGAGTGTGGTTAAGTTTTAGAGTTAGGTCTATGAGTTTTGTAACTTATCCAAGTGGAATCACTGAAAAAGGTGTTGTAGATTTTTGTGTGGACTGATTTTAGCAAAGTACGAAAAACTTCAAAATATGAAAAAGGCTGCTGCCACGATTTTAAAAGGGCTGTTTTGGCCACTTAATTTGTGAGAAAAATTCTGGCCTTTTGGGACATGAAAGTATATGGTATAAAGTACCTCCTGTCCAAAAATGAGCTCATTCCGACTTAAAATGAGCAAGTTATGACCATTTCAATATTTAGGTTTTTCCGACGAAAAACGCTATAACCGGAGTTCTATAACTCCGATGACCATAAAATTTAAACCGGAAGCTCACGTTAACATGTGTAAGATCCTGCCAAGATTTGGGAATTTCTGGAGTTAACCGTGAAGTAGCTAATTTCTTAAGGACTTAATTAGAAATTAATTTTTGAAAAAATAGTAAATGAATTTTAAAAATGTCAAGAAAAATATATGTTCAATATGGGACTATATTATGCTAAATCCCAGAAAAGAATAATTTTTGGGACTGATTTAGTATTTTTCATGAAAATAGTTTAGCTACGAACATATGAGTTAAATATGTTATGTGGAGTTGAAGAATTGGTAAATAGGATTTTATGGCTTAGAAATCCTATATAAGGTATATATCTTGATTTTGATGAGTAATTTGATTATCGGTGATGAAATCTTATGAGTATGACATTTTTGAATGATTAAATGTATTATTTGGAAAAGTGTAAATAATTAAATGTAATTGTTTATAAGTTTAAGAAGTGACTAAAATATTGTTATAGTATTAACAAAGATTAGATTATAAATTTATTAAGTGATTGATAATGTCCGGATAAATTTAAAGTCTTTAATATTTATCCTTGATTTAGTTGATTAATGCTTATAATATTGTCATCATCCTCATATTTATATTATGTTGAAAGTCATCTACATGGCCTATAGTGCATAGATGGACTTGGTATGATTATGACCGAGGATTATTAAGATAATCATGGCCGTAATGTTGCAAATGATGTGAAAAAGTCCTCATTGACCCATAAAGGCATTGATGGACAATTTTTGGTATGATTATAGCTATGGATTCTCTTGACAAGGTGCAAAGATGAATTATTTTATGGCATGATCAGACTGTTGATAAAAACACGATTATCTTTGGCCCATAGTGCATAGATAATTTGTGGTTGTGATATTAATGAAAAGTCCCTCATTGGCCGAGTAGTGCATTGATGGACAGTTTTTGGTATGATTATGGCTATGGATTCTCTTCGGCCAAGGGTGCAAAGATGAATTATTTTATGGTATGATCAGGACCGTTGATGAAAACATGATTATCTTTGGCCCGTGGTGCATGGATAATTCGTGGTCTTGATACTAAAGAATATCCTTGGCCTGTAGTGCAGGGATGATTCGATGATGTGGATTATTTATTGAGCTGAGTCTCAACAATGAAACTTTAAATTACTATCTTAAATAATTTAATTCATTAAAACTTTAAATTTTATCAAATCACATAATTAATTGTATTAATAATATATGAGCTTCAAACATAATAACTGTGAGACCCCAGATTTTATGAATAAAGATTTAATTTTCTCGAAATATTTTTTTTGAATATTATGGTGTGGATTTGAGATAGTGTTATAGTTGTGGGTAGTATTTATAAATTTTACAAATTATGTAAGTTGTTGTATAATATTCGATTGGTTTCAGAATATTCTTTTTATCTGAGAATTAAATGCGGCAAGACAATCATTAGTGGACCCCACAACGGAATTATTATTTTGATTGAGAAAACAAAAAAAATATTTTATAAAAATAACAGCGGAAGTTTTACCGTTAATATTGTTAAACTACTCGGTAGTAAAAGTACAGTTGTAAGACCCCAACTTATTATAAATAAAATCGAATTTCCTCTAATTATTATTCTGAATAATAAGGTATTAATTTGATATAATTCTCTAGTTATGGGTGAAATATGCAAATTTTATAAAATAAGCAAGTGGTTATAAAATAATCATTGTTGTCGGAGAATATTCGTTTGGTCGTGGAATATTCTTGTTGTTGGGAAATATTCGTACGACGGCGCAGTCATTTGTGGGCTCCATAAAATAATCAACATGTCTTGGGAAACGTTTCAGAAACTATTCAATGACAAGTACTTTCCTGAATGTATTCGTCATATGAAGGAGGTAGAGTTTATCGATCGAACAAAACAACACGACGGTGTCCCAAAGACGAATGCGAAGTTCATTTGAGTTATCCGTGTTCAGACCTCATTTGGTAGAGAAATGAGGAACGAATGACAAGGATGTTTCGAGAGGTCTAAAACCCGAGATTCATCAATACTTTATCTCTCATAAATTTTCTCTCAGATTCGGATGTTGTCACAATGTGGCTCAATTATTAGAGCGAGATAGTGAGTATGTTCAACCGAGGGACCACAACCGTGGTCATATCGGTGGGCAATGCTAATAGAGAGCGATGATAACCAACGAGGAGGGAAAAATACGAACAAAGGTGGTAACCACTCGAGTGGTCATCGTGGCCATGATAATAGGAGAGGTGAGTCAAGTGGAAATTTTAGAAAGAGGAGATTCAAAAATGACGGGAAGACATCAAGAAGAAAGACCAAAGACCAAAGACCAACAAAAAATTCTAGGGGAGGAGAACGACCGCCAGTTAGATGTTAGAAATGTGGGAAAGAGGGACATATCAGCCCAAACTGTCCACAATAATCCAAGGTATGTTACAACTGTGGAAAGGAAGGCCACATAGCTCGGGATTGTTCTGTAGCAAAACCAAGTTCAATGGGGATGGTAACTCCAAGGGCGTCTGGATAAGTCAAAATCACGGTTCTCGGAAGAAGCGTTTGTCGTGGATCAGCCAAAACGTGAGGAACCCGAACGAGGTGATTACGGTAAGCTAATCTTGAATTCTTGCGAAGTTTATACCTTACTAGATACCTGGGTTCTACCCATTCTTTTATCCCTCCGCCTTTTGTGCTCAACGTTTAAACTTGACTCGGAGAAATTAGACTTTGATTTATCGGTGGAGACTCAGTTAGAGAAACTTTCGTTCGCCCCATTGCTTATAAATCTTTCTTAATCCAAGTTGGCACTATCACATTACCTGTTGATCTTATCTCTTTAAAGATACTTGCTTTTGATGTGATTTTAGGAATTGATTGGTTAACCATTCATCATGCTAAAATTGATTGTTTTCGTAAGGTTTTTAGTTTTCATATTCCTAACCAACCTGTCATACGAATTCAAACTACTAAACCACTAAAATCAGTCACTGACATATCAAGCCACAAAGCTATTCGTTTATTTAAAAATGGATTTCAAGCTTTCTTAGCCCATGTTATGGATTTGAACAAAGACAAGTCAGATTTGAATAATATTTCTGTTGTTAGAGAATTTCCTGATGTATTTCCTGAAGAACTTCCCGGTATACCCCCAGAACGTGATGTTGAATTCTTTATTGATCTTGAACCGGGTATAAAGCCCATTTCTAAAACCCCATATCGAATGGCTCCTATTGAACTTCAGGAGTTAAAAGTCCAACTACAGGAATTGTTAGACATCGGTTTCATTCGTCCTAGTACATCTCCTTGGGGTGCTCCTGTTTTATTCATAAAGAAGAAAGACGGGAGTATGCGACTTTGTATTGACTACCGAGAATTGAACCATGTCACCATCAAGAATAGGTATCCGCTACTTCGCATTGATGACTTGTTCGACCAGTTGCAAGGAACACAATTTTTTTTAAAGATCGACCTTTGTTTTGGATATCATCAGCTGAAGATTAAAACTGAGGATATTCCAAAGACTGCCTTCAGAACTCGGTACGGGCATTATGAATTCTTAGTCATGTCTTTTGGATTGACTAATGCTCCAGCTGCTTTCATGGATATGATGAACCGTGTATTCAAGGAATATTTGGATCAATTCGTTGTTGTCTTTATTGATGACATCCTCATCTATTCCAAAAGTCGTGAAGATCATGAGCACCATTTGAAGCTGATACTTAAAAGGCTACGTGAAAACAAACTTTATGCTAAGCTGAAGAAATGCGAGTTCTGACTTGAGGAAGTAGTATTCCTTGGGCACGTGGTGTTAAAACATGGAGTATCTGTTGACCCGGCGAATATTGAAGCAGTACAAAGTTGGGAGCAACCAAAGTCGGTGACCGAAGTACGTAGCTTTCTGGGCTTAGCTGGTTATCATCGGAGATTCGTGGAAGGATTTTCTCGAATCGCTACTCCGTTAACTCGGAAAGATACAAAATTCATATGGAGCGAGGAATGCGAGAAGAGTTTCCAAGAGCTCAAGAGGCGACTCATTTTGGCACCTGTTCTGGCAATACCATCTGGTTCAGATGGATTTGTTATATACAACGATGCTTCAGGCAAAGGGTTAGGATGCGTTCTCATGCAACATGGGAAGGTCATAGCCTATGCCTCACGACAACTCAAAGAATATGAGAGGAATTATCCTACTCATGATCTAGAGTTGGCAGCAGTCATTTTCGGGTTGAAAATCTGGAGACACTACCTGTATGGGGAGAAAGTGGAGATCTATACAGATCACAAAAGTCTCAAATATTTCTTCACCCAAAAAGAACTCAACATGCGGCAACGATGTTGGCTCGAACTATTGAAAGATTACGATCACACTATTCAATATCATCCTGGAAAAGCGAACGTAGTAGTTGACGCATTGAGTAGAAGATCATATCGAAAGTCGAAAGCGCGATATTGTCAATGAAAAGGCCCATTATGTATGACTTGCAAAGGATGGAGGTAGAATTAAAGACTCCAGGGACCCACATGATGATGGTGAATATACGAGTAGAACCGACTTTAATCAATAATGTTAAAGTTGCTCAAGCTACGGACCTGGAGCTGATACGTATGAAGAAGAAAGTGCAAGAAGGAGCTATTCCAGGAGCGAGAATCGATGAAGAAGGAATACTTAGATTCAACTCCAGACTTTGTGTTCCTAACGACTCTAATTTGAAGCATAGAATCATGATGGAGGCACACAACACACCGTTTATAATCCATCCTGGGAGTACCAAAATGTATCATGATATTTGACATACATTTTGGTAGAATAATATGAAGAGAGAGATCGCATAGTTTATCTCGAGGTGTTTAACCTGTCAACGTGTAAAGGCGGAGCATCAAGTGCCAAAGGGTCCGTTGCAACCACTTGAGATTCTGGAATGGAAGTGGGAACACATTACTATGGATTTCGTTACAGCTCTTCCCAAAGTTTCTCAAGGCATAGATGCGATTTGGGTTATTGTTGATAGATTAACCAAGTCTGCCCATTTCTTTACCGATCGTGAGACTTATTCCCGGAACATCTTGCTCAGAGATATGCGTGAATGAGATTGTGCGATTGCATGGCATGCCAAAGATCCATAGTTTTGGATCGTGACCCAAAATTCACTTCATGATTTTGGGTTAGCTTACAGAAAGCTATGGGCACAGATTTACGATTCAGCTCGGCATACCATCCTCAAACGGACGGGCAATCAGAGAGGACTATTCAAACTCTCAAGATCTATTAAGACTTTGTGTCCTAGATTTCGTAGGAGTTGGGATAAGTACTTGCCATTGGTAGAATTCTCCTACAACAACAATGCTTATCGCCAAGTATAGGCATGGCTCCATTTGAGGCATTGTATGGACGAAAGTGTCATTCTCCAAAGATCTTTGGGGGACGAGGTGGGAGAAGCAACGTTGTTGGGACCGTAATTAGTACACATGACTACAGAACAGATCCAAATGATTCGACAACGTATTCAGACCTCACAAGATCGACAAAAGAGTTATGCTGATCTTCATAGAAAGGACATGGAGTTTAATATCGGAGAACATGTACTGTTACGTATTGCTCCATGGAAGGAAGTTACAAGATTTGGGAAGAGAGGAAAGCTCAATCCACGATTTATTGGTCCATTTGAGATTCATGACCGAATAAGAAATTTGGCCTATAGACTCGCATTACCTCCAAGTATGTCTCGTGTTCATAATATTTTTCACATATCTATGCTTCGTAAATATGTGAAAGTCCCAAACCATATTATTGCTTTAGAACCAAACGAGATAGCCGAAGATTTAACGTACGAATAAGTACCTGTTAAGATCTTTGATTTGAAAAAGCATGTCCTATGCACGAAGGTTATACCACAAGTTAAGGTTTTGTGGAGAAACCATGCTATTGAAGAAATGACCTGGGAGTTGGAATCAGAAATGAAAGCAAGGTATCCTCACCTTTTCGAAACACCAGGTACGTATGTCAATTTCGAGGACGAAATTTCATAAGGAGGGTAGGTTGTAAGACCCAAACTTTTTATAAATAAAATCGAATTTCCTCTAATTATTATTGTGAATAATAAGGTATTAATTTGATATAATTCTATGGTTATGGGTGAAATGTGCAAATTTTACAAAATAATCATTGTTGTCGGAAAATATTCGTTTGGTCGTGGAATATTCTTGTTGTCGGGGAATATTCGTGATGCGACTTTACTCGATCATTATTGGGTCCCATAATGTAAATAAGCGCTTCGGATGAAGAAAATGACAAGTTTGAGTTTTTATAAATAACAGCGTAGTTATTCACGAATTAACATTGTTGGAATACCCGTGGGTTAAAATACGATGTCTACGCGTGGATGCACGTATTTTTTTGAATTATTGATTCTTACGTAAAGAAGCACTACTCAATAATTGTTACGATAATTACTGCTCAATATTTTATTTTATTGATTCAATAATTATCATATTGATATTTTATATTATTGTTGTTTCAATAATTATCATCGCATGATATTTCCCATTATCAAATCAATAATTCATATTATTTGAATAATATTATTAGATAGCATTATTGGCAATGTCTAGAAAGTTCTGTCGAGGAGAGGTTTGGTCACCTAATCATGCTACCAAGAAGGAAAAATTCTAATTGGAAAACCCCTCTTCCTCAGGAACTACTTTGGTTGTCATAATTGTGATTCTATAATATTATTTGTGAATAATTAATTATTGATTTATATGATAAGAAATATTTATTTTATGTGGATATAAATGATGGATATATTTATTTTATGTGGATAAAAATGAAGGAATTATTCTTTGAGTTGTTTTATCAAGATTTTGTTTGCGTGGAGGTATTAAAATCATCCGTTTATGAATTTCAGATATTTTATATTTGGAATTTGGAAAAACTTTCTTCTGCAAAGTTGTAGAGAATTCAATTTCAGGCAGAATGGCCATAAAATTCGTATTTTTCTGATAACCGTGCTATTTTCTTAGAATTATTGAAGTTTTGGAAAATAAAATAATTTTTATTAAATTATGGGGTGGGTGTAAGACCCCAACTTATTATTAATGAAATTTAATTTTCTCTATTTATTATTTTGAAATAGTAAGGGTTGATTTGATTAATGTGGATAGTTAGGGGTAAAATACGCAAATATTTCAAAATAAGCAAGTGGTTATAAAATATTCATTGTTGTGGGGAATATTCGTTTGGTCGTGGAATATTAAATGCTTTGTCGGGAATATTAAATTTACTGACGGTAGCGATACCATGTGTGGGCCCCATAACTTGAAAGCGATTGGATGAAGAAAAACGACAAATATAAGTTGTTTAAAAATAACAAAGATAGTTATTCTGAATTAATCTTGTTAAAATACTCTGGTGGTTAAAACACAAGAAGCTTTGCCAGTATTGCACCAATTATTGATTCTTATGTAAGAAGGCACTACTCAATAATGGTTCACGATAATTATTGCTCATATTTTATTAATTTAATAATTCTTTGCGTTGATATTTTATATTCTTTGTTGTTTCAATAATTGTCATTACACAAGATTTTTTTCATTATCGAAGCAATAATTCATATTATCTGAATAATATTATTAGATAACATTATTGGCAATGTCTAGAAAGTTCGCTCTAAGGAGAGGTTTGGTCACCTAATTGCGGCAAGATGAAGGAAAAATTTTTATTGAAAGCCCTCTCTTCCCGGAACCGTCTCGTTGTCAATATTGTGATTACGTAATATTATTTGTGAATAATTAATTATTGATTTATATGATGAGGAAAATATTGATTTTATGAGGATATAGATGGAGAAAATTTTTAATGTGACAATTGTTGAAAATTAATATTTTATCTTTTTCTCGATAAAATAATTCATTTAAATATATTATTTTAATAATATATTAACGATGATATTTTTACAATGAATGTGGGATATATGAGTATATGAGGAGGAAGAGTATTTTTGTGGCATTAAATGTTTAACACATGTTTTGTGTGTTGGTGGACACAATTATTGATTAGAAATTTAATTATAAACAATAAAATCGCCTGGTTTGTGGATTTCTGGCCAATTTCATTTGGAATTTGGAAAAACTTTCTTCTGCAAAGTCATAGAAATTGAATTTCCTATAAAAACTCGTAAGATTCAAATTTTCTGATGAAAGGGCTATTTATTATGAATTATTGAAGTTCTGAAGTTCCGAAATAATTAATTTTTGGGAGTTTTAGTTAATTATTTTGAGAAAAAAACGTTTTTTTGCAACAAAGTTGGCCTCACATGTGATTCAAATGGGCTGAGATCAGTTGTCTACGGTGGGCTATAGAAAATGTGAAAAATATATTAATATTATATTCAATTTTCTACTTTGGTGTTCTAAGCATTTTCCTATAAATAGGGTGCTTAGGTTAGAATTGAAAAACACACGTAAACCCAAGTTTCTCTCTATTTCTCTCTCGATATATTGAGCGCATTCTTGTGAGTATACTTTGAGTATTGTTAGACGATGCAAGTTTCCTTCAGCACTATACCCGGTATTCCAGCTAGAAGTACTAATCTTTCGAGGTAAGGGATGTTATTTTCTTCTCAAATGATATTATTTCTTCAATATCATTATGCTGAAATATTGGTTGAAACTTTTGGAACTTTTCCATGTCGGGGTTACTATTCATGAGTTACTATTCATGAGTTACTATTCACGAGTTATTATTCATGAGTTACTATTCACGAGTTACTATTCACGAGTACTATTCATGAAGCGTGAAGATGTTTTTTGGGAAATTTCTATCTTTTGGTGTCGGGTTACTATTCACGATATCAAAGACTATTCACCTAAAAATAAAATTTCTTCTTTTGTCCAAAATATCTATTCGGATACTAGCTTTGATTGTATCCATGTTTTGATCATTCTTGAATTTTACACCACTATGATTATTTTTGAGGTATTTTTGAACATGGATAAAACAAAGTACGAATCTTAATCCTTAATCCTTGTCATTTTGTTTCACCGGATTCGCTTTCTTTAAAAATATTTTTCATCATCCTCGACCTTAAATGATGATATTATTGAATATCTTTGGCCCGTAGTCTGAAGATGAATGATTTCTAAAGAATATCTTTGGTAGTAGTGCAAAGATGAACATACGTGTTTAGATGAACATGACCAACTAATGAATATCTTTGGCTCGTGGTGCAAAGATGAATATTTGATTCCGATGTATATTGATTGATGTTACAGGGGGATAAAAGATAGGCGATGAACTTTTAAATTCATACATAGAAGATAGTAGTTTGCATTCTCTACTTAACTCTTCTAATGAATTATTATTTCAACTGCGAATATTGATTTAAAATTTGTTGTCTATTGTATTCTATTAGATTTTTCCTATTGAAGACTAACGGTAATTTGTTGTATATTATCTTAGTCATAATATTCTTTATGGGGCTAGTTGAGCTCACCCTTTTCCTTTTTGTTCCATTTTTCTTCTCGGGAGGCGAGAATATAAATGAAATACGTAGCCTGGGGTATGGAATGAAGGTTTTAGAAAGAATTGTTTAGTAGTCCTCACCATTTTTGTAAAATAATGTATCAATAAATGTGATGAGGATTTATTTGAGTATAGATATTGTCTAGAAGATAATATTTGTATTCAAACTCACGCTTTTCTTGTTGTAATAATAAAGTTGTAGTTATTTACGTACCATGTATTGACAACTTCGAAATAGGTGATGTATACCTATTTTGGGGGCGCCACATTAGTATCGAGCTTAGGATATATGATCTCCATGGAGATCGGGGAATAGAACTAGGAGGGAGAGACGAGTAAATCCTTCGCTAGTGTGTCCTACCTAAGCTTATTTTTTAGTTGGTCGAGATATAAGGATATTATGTGATATATTGATTTCCTTAATTAACCCTTGTTTTATGACAAGATTTGAGAATGTCGATCGAGAATATTAACAATGGAAATGAGACCGTGGAGACGCTTTTGTACTCACCAACGAGGAGAACGTAACAGCAGTGCAATGTTCCTCCCGTGAACAACACCAATGAAAGCGATGATGATGAACGAGGGATGTTTAGAAGCTTTTTGCGATTCATGCAAAATCGCATTTGAGGAGACTCGTTTTCAAAATACTGGAGGAAATGATAGCAATTCACGGGTTATCACAAATTAGCGATTCAAAGAGTTGGGACCACCAGAATTTAAAGGAAAGCGAGATCCGATCATGGCGGAAACATGGGTCAAGCAAATTACCAAGATATTCGATGTCTTGGGATGCACGGAGAAACGAAGGTTCCATTCGCCACCTTTATGTTCCGTGGCGAGGCGGAGACTCATCGGTGGGAGTCCGTGAAGCGTACCCATCTAATGCCGCACTCAAAGCATGTCTTGGGAAACGTTTGAGAAACTATTTAATGACAAATACTTTCACGAAAGTGTTTGTCATATGAAGGAAGTGGAGTTCATCGATTAGAGCAAAACAACATGACGGTGTCTTAAGACGAGGCAAAGTTTGCGAGTTATCCGTGTTTGCACCTCATTTGGTGGAGAATGAGGAACGATATGCGGATGTTTCTTAGAGGTTTGAAACCGGCGTACGTCGATATCTCATTTCTCATAAACTTTCTCTTTATTCGGATGTTGTAAAGCAGGGGCTCAATTATTAGAAGCGAGATAACGAGTACTGTCCAACCGAGGGACCACAACCGAGGATCGTACCGGAGATAAAGATCAATGTAATAATGATAACAAGTGGAGAAAGAAACAGACGGACAAAATGGTAACCACTTTGGTGGTAATCATGGCCATGAAAATAGAAGAGACGAGTAAGGAGGAGATTTTAAAAGGAGGAGATTTAACAACGACCATGTGAAGACGACAGTCTGCGTGACAAGAATCGGTTCTAAGGGAGGAGAACGACCACCGGTCATATGTTACAAATGCGGAAAAGAGGACATATCATTCCAAACGCCCACAACAGCTCAAGGTATGCTATAATTGTGGAAAGGAAGGACATATCACTCGAGATCAGATTATGCAGTATGAAAACCTAGTTCAGCGGGGATGGTGACTCAAAAGACTGTCCCAGAAAAGTCAAAGTCAATGATTCCGGGAAGAGCATACCGGTGCTACCCATTCATTTATCTCTCCTGCTTGTGCTCAACGTTTAAACTTAACTCCGGAGAAATTAGACTTTGACCTATCTGTGGAAACTCCGTTAGGAGAAACTTTCATCACATCCACTTTGTTTATAAATCTTGTTTGATTCAAGTTGGCACCATTACCTTACCCATTGACCTTATCTCTTTAAAGATACTTGCTTTTGATGTGATTTTAGGGATTGATTGGTTAACTACTCATCATGCCAAAATTGATTGTTTTCGTAAGGTTGTTAGTTTTCATATTCCTAACCAACCTTGTTGTATGCAATTCAAGCAACTAAACCATTAAAATCAATCACCGTCATATCTAATCATAAAGCTATTCGTTTATTGAAAAGCGGATGTCAAGCTTTCTTAGCCCATGTTATGGATTTGAATAAAGACACGTCAAATTTGAATAATATTCCATTTGTTATTGACTTTCCGACGTATTTCTTGAAGAACTTCCCGCCTCTACCTCCGAACGTGAAGTTGAATTCTTTATTGATCTTGAACTCGGTACAAAGCCCATTTCTAAAACCCCATATCGAATGGCTCCTATTGAACTTCGGGAGTTAAAGGTCAACTACGAGGAATTGTTGGACATCGGTTTCATTCGTCCCAAGTACATCTCCTTGGGGTGCTCTGTTTTATTCAGTAAGAAGAAAAAGCGGGAGTATGCGACTTTATGTATTGACAATCGGGGAATTGAACCATGTCACCATCAAGAATAGGTATCCTCTACCTCGTATTGATGACTTGTTTGACCAATTCTGAGGGGGCACAATTCTTTTCAAAAATCGATCTTCGCTTCTAGATATCATCACCAAAGATTAGAATCGAGGATATTCCAAAGACCGCCTTGAGAACTCCCAGGTATGGGCATTATGAATTCTTAGTCGTGTCTTTCGGACTAACTAATGCTCTCGCGGCTTTCATGGATATGATGAACCGAGTATTCAAGGAATATTTGGATCAATTCGTTGTTGTCTTTATTGATGACATCCTCATATATTCCAAAAGCCGTGAAGATCATGAGCACCATTTGAAGTTTGGTACTCCAAAGGCTTCGTGAAAACCAACTATATGCCAAATTGAAGAAATGCGAGTTACGGCTCGAGGAAGTAGCATTTCTTGGGCACGTCAGTGTCAAAACATGGAGTATCCGTGGATCCGTGAAGATTGAAGCAATACAAAGTTAGGAGCAATCAAGTCGGTGACTAAAGTCGTAGCTTTTGGGCTTAGTGGGGTTATTATCGGAGATTCGTGGAAGGGTTTTCTCGAATCGCTACTCCATTAACTCATTAACTTCGGAGGATACAAAATTCGTTTGGAGCGAAGAATGCGAGAAGAGTTTCCAAGAGCTTAAGAGGAGACTTATTTCTAAGACTGTTTCTAACAATACCATCATCGGTTCGGATGGATTTGTTATCTACAAATGATGCTTCGTGCAAAGGGTTGGGATGTGTTCTCATGCAACGTGGGAAAGTCATAGCCTATGCCTCGCGACAACTTAAAGAGTATGAGAGGAATTATCCTACTCATGATCTAGAGTTAGCGGCGATCGTTTTGCTTAAAGATATGGAGGCACTATCTATATGGGGAGAAAGTGGAGATATATTCGCACCATAAAAGCCTTAAATATTTCTTCACTCAAAAGAACTCAACATGCGGCGGACGTTGGCTCGAGTTATTGAAAGACTACGACCACACTATTCAATACCATCCTGAAAAGCGAACGTGGTAGGACGCGTTGAGTAGAAGATCATATGCGGAACGCGAGTGCGATGATGTCAAGTATACGCGTAGAGCCCAACTTTAATAGAAAAGTTAAGGTTGCTCGAGCCACCGAGGCTTGAGTGATGATGCGTATGAAGAAGAAAGTACAAGAAGGAGCTATTCCTAAGCGAGAATTGATGAAGAAGGAATACTTGAGTCCACTCTAGACTTTGTGTTCCTAACGACTCTGATTTGAAGTACAAGATTATGATGGAGGCACACAATACACCATTTGCAATCCATCCTGGAAGTACTAAAATGTATCGTGATCTTCGACATACATTTTGGTAGAACAATATGAAGAGAGAGATTGCAAAGTTTATCTCAATGTGTTTAACTTGTCAACGTGTAAAGGCGGAGCATCTGGTACCTAAGGGTTCGTTGCAACCACTTGAGATTCCGAAATGGAAGTGGGAACACATTACCATGAATTTTGTTACGGGTCTTCCTACTACGGTTTCTCGGGCATCAATGCTATTTGGGTTATTGTTGATAGATTAACCAAGTCCGCTTTCATTTCTTGCCGATCACGGAGACTTATTCACTTGAACGCCTTGCTTTAGTATATGCGTGAATGAGATTGTGAGGTTACATGGCATGCTCAGATCCATAGTTTCGGATCGTGACCCAAGATTCACTTCAAGATTTTGGGTTAGCTTGCAAAAAGCTATGGGCACGGATTTACGATTGATTCGATACCATCCTCAAACCAGACGGACAATCGAAAAGGACAATTCAAACTCTTGAAGATTTATTAAGACTCGTGTCCTAGACTTCAAAGGGCGGTTGGGATAAGTATTTACCATTGGTGGAATTCTCCTACAACAACAGCTTATCGAGCAAGTATAGTGTAGCTCCATTTGAAGCATTATATGGACGAAAGTGTCGCTCTCCAAAGATGTTGGGATGAGGTGGGTGAAGCAACACTTTTTGGGACCCGAGTTGGTACGTATGATGACTACGGAAAAGATCCAAATGATTCGACAACGTATAAAACGGCACAAGATCGACAAAAGAGTTATGCGGATCTTCATCGAAAGGACGCGGAATTTAGTGTAGGGGATCATGTATTGTTGCGAGTTGCTCTATGGAAGGGAGTTACAAGATTTGGGAAGAGAGGAAAGCTCAATCCACGATTTATTGGTCCATTTCAAATTCTTGACCGAGTAGGAAATGTAGCCTATAGACTTGTGTTACCTCCGAGTATGTCTCGTGTTCATAATATGTTTCACATATCTGTACTTCGTAAATATGTGAAATACCCGAACCACGTTATAGAGTTAGAACCGGATGAGATAGCCAAAGACTTAACGTATGAGGAGGTACCACCAAGATCTTGGATAGGAAGGAGCATGTCCCTACGCCATGAAAGGTCATACCACAAGTTAAAGTTTTGTGGAGGAATCATGCTATATAGAGAAATGACACAGGGAATCTAAAAGCGGAAATGAAAGCGAGGTATCCTCACCTTTTCGAAACACCAGTCGTCGTCCAATTTCGAGGACGAAATTTCATAAGGAGGGGAGGTTGTAAGACCCCAACTTATTATTAATGAAATTTAATTTTCTCTATTTATTATTTTGAAATAGTAAGGGTTGATTTGATTAATGTGGATAGTTAGGGGTAAAATACATAAATATTTCAAAATAAGCAAGTGGTTATAAAATATTCATTGTTGCCGGGAATATTCGTTTGGTCGTGGAATATTAAATCGCTTTGTCGGGAATATTAAATGCTGACGTGCGACCATGTGTGGGCCCCATAATGGAAAGCGATTGGATGAAGAAAATGACAAATATAAGTTGTTTAAAAATAACGGTGTAGTTATTCACAGTTATCTTTGTTAAAATACTCGGTGGTTAAAACACAAGAAGACACTTGCAGTATTGCACCAATTATTGATTCTTACGTAAAAGGCACTACTTTCAATAATGGTTACGATAATTCTTCGTTCACGATACTCAACACTATTCACCTAAAATTAAAATTTCTTCTTTTGTCCAAAATATCTATTCGGATACTAGCTTTGATTGTATCCATGTTTTGATCATTCTTGAATTTTACACCACTATGATTATTTTTGAGGTATTTTTGAACATGGATAAAACAAAGTACTAATCCTTAATCCTTAATCCTTGTCATTTTGTTTCACCGGATTCGCTTTCTTTAAAAATATTTTTCATCATCCTCGGTCTTAAATGATGATATTATTGAATATCTTTGGCAGAGTAGTGCAGATGAATGATTTCTGAAGAATATCTTTGGTAGTAGTCAAGCAAAGATGAGCAGTGTTTAGATGAACATGACCAATCGATGAATATCTTTGGCTCAGTAGTGCAAAGATGAATATTTGATTCGAGATGTATATTGATTGATGTTACGGGGATAAAAGATGAGCGATGAACTTTTAAATTCATACATAGAAGATAGTAGTTTGCATTCTCTACTTAACTCTTCTAATGAATTATTATTTCATTGCGAATATTAATTTAAAATTTGTTGTCTATTTATTCTATTAGATTTTTCCCTATTGAAGACTAACGGTAATTTGTTGTATATTATCTTAGTCATAATATTCTTTCTTCGGGCTAGTTGAGCTCACCCTTTTCCTTTTTGTTCCATTTTTCTTCTCGTGAGGCGAGAATATAGCGAAAATACGAGTCTGGGTATGGAATGAAGGTTTTAGAAAGAATTGTTTAGTAGTCCTCACCATTTTTGTAAAATAATGTATCAATAAATGTGATGAGGATTTATTTGAGTATAGATATTATCTGTAAGATAATATTTGTATTCAAACTCACAGCTTTCTTGTTGTAATAATAAAGTTGTAGTTGTTTCTGTACCATGTATTGACAACTCAGAATAGGTGATGTATACCTATTTTGGGGGCGTCACAGTGGGACCCACTTTGGTTGGTGTTAATAACATGTGGCCTGCTGGAAAAAAAAAATTCAGAATTGGCATGTTAGGCATTCAACAAAGTAGGCATGCGTGGAAGAAATAAAAGAAAATAATATTTTGTTATTTTAGTCTCCTATGGCGTTCTAGCATTTTCCTATAAATAGACACTTAGGTTAGAATTGAAAATCACATCAGAAACAAGTTTTCTTTCACTCTAGATTATCGAGCTTATTTTTGTGAGTAGTTAGATACTTTGAGAGTTCTTTATTCAAGATAAAGTTTCACATCGACTATATCCAAAATTCAATCGAGTACTGCGGTTATTTTGAGGTAAGGGATGTTATTTTCTTCGTAAATGATATTATTTCTTTCGATATCATTATGCCAAAATATTGGTTTGAACTTTTTATCAAATTTGGAACTTTTTGTGTCGGGGTTACTATTCAAGTATACGACACTATTCACGTATACGACACTATTCACCGAAAAATGAAATTTTCTTCTTTTTGTCCAAGATGTCTATTATGGTTATTATCTTTGATTGTATCCATGTTTTGATCTTTATTCTTGAATTTTGCTTCAAAATTGGTTATTATGGAGTATTATTGATCTTGGATAAACTGTTTTACGAATCCTTACTATTTATCCTTCTGTCTCACAGGATTCGTTTTCTTTAAAATATTTTTCATCATCCTCAGTCCTAAATGATGATATTACTTAATATCCTTGGCTTGTAGTGCAAAGATGAATGATTAATCGATGAATATCTTTGGCGTAGTAGTCTGCAAGATGAGCAGTGTTGAGATGAACATGACCAATTTGGTGATACTGAATGAATATCTTTGGCTCAGAAGTGCAAAGATGAATATTTATTAAAGATGTATATTGATTGTTATTACAGGATAAAATATTGATGATGAACTTTTAAATCTTAGAAGATAGTAGAACTCATTCTCTACTTGACTCTTTCTAATGGATTGTTGTTTCACCGCAGTTGTTGATCTAAAACTTGTTGTCTATTATATTTTATCAGATTTTTCCCTGTTGAAAACTAATGATAATTTGTTGTATATTATATTAGTTATAATATTCTTTACTGGGCTAGTTGAGCTCACCATTTTCCTTTTTGTTCCATTTTTCTTCTCAGGAGGTGAGAACATAGCAGGATCTAGTCGGAGTATGGAGTGATGGTTCTAGAAAGATGTTTTAGCAGTCCTAACTATTTCTGTAAAATAGTATTTGAATAATTGTAATGAAGACTTATTTGAGTGTGGATATTGTCTAGAAGATAATATTTGTATTTAAACTCACAGTATGTGTTGTCGTATTTTGCACGACAATTGTATTATTGAAGTTGTAGTTTGCTTTATGTACCATGTATTTGGCGACTCAGAATGGGTGTTGTATACCTATTTTGGGGGCGTCACAACAGTAATACGTGTGGTTGCATAGTAGCACACGGTATTGATTATTGATGCTTATGTGATAAGTCACTCAGTTTTATTTTATTAGTATTATTAATGTAATAAAATGTAAAAAGCTTTTTATATAAAATGTAATACTTTTATAAAGTTATTCATTTTATTAGACTATAAATAGAATATATAATATTCTATTATGCATAGTGTTTTGTATAGTAATATCTTTTTATATAAAACAGAATAATTTTATAAAGTTATTTGTTTTATTAGACAATAATTAGAATATATTATATTTTATTATGCATAGTGTTGCATAGTGCCTGCATAGTATTTTGCATAGTAAAATCTTTTTATATAAAACAAAATACTTTTATAAAGTTATTCGTTTTATTAGATTATAAATAGAATATATTATATTTTATTTAAAAATTTTTGTTTTAAATCTGGACCGTCCGTTTAAAGTAAATTAATCTAGACCGTTCATAAATTAGTTACTATGCAGTCCATTCTCCTATAAATAAAAACTCATTCCTTCATTATTTCTTATGAATTCACTGAAACTCTAGAGAGAGAATTATTCTTCTATAATCTTGAGCGTATTTCTTTAGTGTTTAAGAAAACTTTGAGCGTAGTGCAAGTTTTCTTCGAGTATATCCTCGCCCTACTAGTCGGAAAACTCTTCTTTCAAATGTAGGGGATATTATTTGTTGTACTCGTAAGGGGTATTATTTCTTTCGTATTCATGAAGAGAACTTCTGTTATTCCATTCTTTATTATTATGTTGAATAACTTGGTTTATCTGATACCGCATACATGGTGAAATTCTTTTGTTATTCCATTCTATATTATTCTGTTGGAATAACATGTATACGCTGTGTGACGCCCCCAAAATTAGGTATACATCACCCATCTTGACTCTCCAGATACATGGTACAGAATTCAAATACAACTTAATAATACAACAGTCGTGTACAATACGACAAAATATAAACTGTGAGTTTGAATACAAATTTTTCTACTAGAGAGTATACAAACTCAAAAGGAGTCCTCATTATAATTATTATCATACTATTTCACAGAATAGTGAGGACTACTAATGCACCATCTAGGACCATCACTCCGTTCCCCTACTCGTTCCAACTATATTCTCATTTCCTGAAGAGAATAGTTAAAGAAAGGGTGAGCTCAACTAGCCCAGTAAGAAATATTATGACAAAGATAATGCAGAATAAATTATCATTAGCCTTAAACAGTGTTAAACTGATACAATATAACAAACATCAAGTTTAACTGCAGCGAAACAAGCAATCCATTAAAATAGTCAAGTAGAGAATAAAATCTACTATCTTTTATGATTTAAAAGGTTTTTCATCACTTTTATCGCTGGGACTCATCTTAATAAATAATCCACATCATCGAATCAACCCTGCACTACGACCAAGGATATTCTTTAGTATCACGACCACAATTATTCATGCACTACGGACCAAGAATATTTGTGTATTCATTAATGGTCATGATCATGCCAACAACTGTCCATCAATGCACTACGGGCCAATGAGGAATTTTTTCACATCATTTGTAACATTACGGTCATGATTACACCGAATAATCCCTGGTCATAATCATACCAAGTCCATCTATGCACTACAGGCCACAGATGACTTTCAACATAATATAAACATGAGGATGATGAGAATGATATAAGAATTCAATAAAACAAGTTCAAGAATTAATTTATCCAGGAACAAATAATGTCCAAATTGTCAACATGATACTGCTTTGTAGAGTAAAATTCAAGAATGCTCAGAAGAATATTTTCATGAAAATATACTGGATTAAGCGCAATTATCAAAGATATTCCACTAATTTCACGGAGTATAGAAGTCAAAACTTTAACCAACTGAGTATAATAAAGATTGGTATAACAAAAGAAATCACCATGCATGCGGTTCTTCGCATAGACAGGTTACTCCAACAGAATACTAAATAACAGAACCAGGTTAGGCGAAATTTGCACCGAGCGAGATGTTCCAATGAGAATAATAAAAACGGGAACCCGTGTCCGGCGTAGAAACAAAGCAGACGGGATGTTCCAATGTAATGATAAATAATGGAACCAGGTCCGGCGTAAACGCTCAAACAAAATGTTTCAACAGAATGATAAAGAATGGAATAACAGAAGAATTTCACCAAGTATAGGGTAGCCCGCGTATACAGGTTATTCCAATAGAATAATAAAGAATGGAATAACAGAAGTTCTCTTCATGGATAAGAAAGAAATAATACTTCCTACCTTGGAAAAACTGGATACTGGAATAGTGAGGTAGCAGACTTCTCTTCTTCATTCTCTCTATAATTTCTCTCTATAATAATCGCTCTAAAGCTTTTGAGAATTGGTGAGAAATGAAGGAAGAATAAGCTTCTATTTATAGGAAAATATATTTTCGATAATTGCACGTTTTGGGGCTCGAAAAATTACAGTATAATACCTCCAACTTTTCTTTCATTTTTAATTTAGTCCTGCAAGTATTATCAAACTTGCACCACCTCCCCTAATAGTAAATAATGTGAATCAATAGTTCAATCATGTGAATCAATAGTATAATCATGTGAAAAATACGAATTAGAGTATAGTACCTCCATCTATACCTCCATTTTTAACTTAGTCATGCAAGTATTATCAATCTTGCACCAACTCCCCTAATAGTAAATAATGTGATTCAATAGTACACACATGTGAACAAATAGTTATATAAGTATGTGAATTAGTAGCAATTAATTGCTCATTTATCTGATAAAGTACCCGATTTATCAATATAACCCCTAGACATCAATTATCATCGGAATAGATGTCAATTTTCACTAACACTAATAATCCCAACACAATGGAACTATCAAAAATCATTTTTAATCAACACAACTTATTCATCATTAATATTATAACTCACAATATTTAACAACCAGGTCGTTCCCAGGAAAGAGGGGGCTTTCCGATAAGGATTTCTCCTTATTGGCGAGCAATTAGGTGACCAAACCTCTCATTGGCAGAACTTCTAGACATTGTCAATATTGCAAATAATAATAAGAATAACTTTGTCGTCTCAATTATTGATTTAATAATATAAAATATTATGCAAATGATACTGTGACAATAATTGAATCAATAATATAAGAGATATGATGCAGCAATTATTGTAGCAATAATTGAGTATAACTGAGTGACTTCTCACGTAAGCATCAATAATCAATATCGTGTCTTACTATCGCAACCACGCCAGACATCGTACTTTTAACATGGGGTTTTCAACAGCTTAACGGTAAAACTTCCGCCGTTATTTTCATAAAGTATTTTGTCGCTTTTCTCAATCCGACAATAATTCCGTAAATGGGGTCCACCAATGATTGTCTTAGTTATCTAATATTCCCTGTTAAAACGAATATTCCCCGACCAATCGAATATTATATAACAACTTGCGTACTTTGCAAAATTTGTAAATATTACCCATAGCTATACCATTATATCAAATCCACACCATAATATTCAAAAATATATTTCGAGAAAATTTAATCTTTATTCAAAAAGTTGGGTCTTACAACCTCCCCTTCTTATGAAATTTTGTCCTCGAAATTAGGGTGCGTACCTGGTATGTCGAAGAGGTAAGGATATCTTGATTTCATCTCAGATTCTAACTCCCAGGTCATTTCTTCCACATCGTGGTTTCTCCACAAACTTTGACTTGAGGTATAACCTTGGAGCGTAGAATATGATCCTTTTTATCCAAAATTTTAATAGGTAACTCTTCATACGTTAAATCTTCCTCTATCTCGTCTGGTTCTAATTCAATAATGTGGTTCGGGTCTTTCACATATTTACGTAACATAGATATGTGAAAAACGTTATGAACACGAGAGACATACATGGCGATGGCGAGTCTATACGCCACAGTTCCTACTTGATCGAGGATTAAAAATGGGCCAATGAATCGAGGGTTAAGCTTTCCTCTCTTTCCAAATCTCGTAACTCCTTTCCATGGAGCAACACATAATAACACATGATCTCCAATATCGAATTCCACGTCCATTCGATGAAGATAAACATAACTCTTTTGTCAATCTTGTGAGGTTTTTATACGTTGTCGGATTATTTGAATCTTTTCCGTAATCATACGTACCAACTCCGGTCCCAACAACGTTGTTTCACCCACCTCATCCCAGCATACTGAAGAACGACACTTTCTTTCATACAACGCCTCAAATAGAGCCATGCCAATACTTGTTTGATAACTGTTGTTGTAGGAAAACTCCACCAATGGTAGGAACTTATCCCAACTTCTCTTGAAGTCAAGGACACAGAGTCTTAATAGATCTTCAAGAGTTTGAATGGTCCTCTCCGACTGTTCGTCCTTCTGAGGATGATATGCCGAGCTAAATCGTAAATCTGTGCCCATAATGTTTTGCAAACTAACCCAAAATCTTGAAGTGAATCTTGGGTCTCGATCAGAAAGTATGGATACTAGCATACCATGCAGTCTTACAATCTCGTTTATGTACATACGAGCAAGACGTTCAAGTGTATAAGTTTCTCGTATAGGTAGGAAATGAACAGACTTGGTCAATCTATCAACAATGACCCAAATTGCATCTATGCCTTGAGAAACCTTGGGAAGACCAGTAACGAAATCCATGGTAATGTGTTCCCACTTCCATTCTGGAATTTCAAGAGGTTGCAATGGACCTTTTGGTACTTGATGCTCCGCCTTGACTCGTTGACAAGTTAAACACCTTGAGATAAATTTTGCTATCTCTCTCTTCATATTTCTCCACCAAAATATATGTCGAAGATCACGATACATTTTGGTACTCCCAGGTTGGATTGCAAACGGTGTGTTGTGCACCTCCATCATGATTTTATACTTTAAATCAGGGTTGTTAGGAACACAAAGTCTGGAGTTGACTCGAAGTATTCCTTCTTCATCGATTCTTGCTTCCGGCATAGCACCTTCTTGTAGTTTCTTCCTCATACGCATCAGCTCCAGGTCCGTAGCTTGAGCAGCTTTAATTTTATCGATTAAAGTCGGTTCTACTAGTATACTCACCATCATCACATGGGTCCCTGGAGTCTTTATCTCTAACTCCATCCTTTGCAAGTCATACAAAATGGGTCTTTGCGTTGACAATATTACACTTGTACCCGCATATGATCTTCTACTCAACGATCACCATCGACTACTGCGTTAAGCTTTTCGAGATGGTATTGAATAGTATGATCATAATCTTTCAACAGTTCAAGCCAACGTCGTTGCCGCATGTTGAGTTTCTTTTGAGTGAAGAAATATTTGAGGCTTTTATGATCCGTATAGATCTCCACTTTCTCCCCATACAGGTAATTCCTCCAAATTTTAAGCGCAAAAACGACAGCTGCCAACTCTAGATCATGAGTAGGATAATTCCTCTCATATTCTTTGAGTTGCCTTGAGGCATAAAGCTATGACTTTCCCATGTTGCATGAGAACACATCCTAACCCTTTGCAAGCATCATCATCAGAGATGACAAATCCTCACGAGCCGGATGGTATTGTCGAACAAAATTGAAATGAGTCTCCTCTTTAGTTCTTGAAAACTCTTCTCACATTCCACGCTCCAACCGAATTTTATATCTTTTCGAGTCAATGAGTTAATGGAGTAACGATTCGAGAAAACCCTTCTACGAATCTCCGATAATAACCAAATAAAGCCGAGAAAAAGCACGTACTTTCCGGCCATCGATTTAGGTTGCTCCCGACTTTTGAATTGCTTCAATCTTTGCCGGGTCAACAGATATCCCATGATTTGATATCACGTGCCCAAGGAATGCAACTTCCTCAAGCCAGAACTCGCATTTCTTCAACATGGCATATAGCTTGTTTTAACGAAGCTTTTGGAGTATCAGCCTCAAGTGTTGCGCATGATCTTCACGGCTTTTGGAATATATGAGGATGTCATCAATAAAGACGACCACAAAATGATCCAAATATTCATTGAATACTCGGTTCATCATATCCATGAAGGCAGCAGGAGCATTAGTCAATCCAAAGGACATGACTAGGAATTCATAATGCCCGTACCGGGTTCTGAAAGCCGTCTTTGGAATGTCATCGGTTTTAATCTTTAATGGATGATATCCTGAACGAAGATTAATCTTTGAAAAGAATTTGGCGCCTTGCAACTGGTCAAACAGGTCATCAATACGTGGCAATGGGTACCTATTTTTGATGGTGACATGATTCAACTCCCGATAATCAATACAAAGTCGCATACTCCTATCTTTTTTCTTCACGAATAGAGCAGGAGCACCCCAAGGAGATGTACTTGGGGCGAATGAAACCAATGTCTAACAATTCCTCAAATTGGGTCTTTAACTCCTGAAGTTCAATAGGAGCCATTCGATATGGGGCTTTGGAAATGGGTTTTGTCTTAGGGTTCAAGGTCGATACAAAATTCAATTTCACGCTCTGGGGTAGCCGTGAAGTTCTTCGGGGAATACATCAGGAAATTTATTAACAACAGAAATATCATTCAAAACTGACGTATTTTTGTTTAGATCCGTGACATGAGCTAAGAAAGCTTGACATCCGTTTTTCAATAAACGAATAGCTTTATGGCTTGAAATGACATTGATTGATTTTAATGGTTTAGTTGTTTGAATTCGCATAATAGGTTGGTTAGGAATATGAAAGCTAACAACCTTACGAAAACAATCAATTTTTGCATGATGAGTAGTTAACCAATCAATCCCTAGAATCACGTCAAATCCAAGTATTTTCAATGAAATAAGATCGACAGGTAATGTGAGGGTACCAATTTGAACCAAACAAGACTTATAAACAATGGATGTAATGAAGGTTTCTCCCAACGGAGTTTCAACAGATAAGTCAAAGTCTAATTTCTCCGGAGTCAAATTTAATCATTGA
Organism: Panax quinquefolius; assembly: GCA_020205615.1. NCBI lineage: Eukaryota > Viridiplantae > Streptophyta > Magnoliopsida > Apiales > Araliaceae > Panax > Panax quinquefolius. Next base: position 111,137,677 of record CM035171.1, on the reverse strand, counting down.
GCGCAAGTAGAAGAAATAAAAGAATGGGTAGAACCGGTATCAAATAAGGTATAGACTTCTCTAGAATTTATGATAAGCTTACCCGTGATGACCTCGTTCGGGTTCTTTGCTTTCTGGGAGGTCACAACAAATGCTCTCCGTTGCACCACCAGCTTTAACTTTTCTAGGATGGCCTTTGGTGCCTCCATCCTAGCTGAACTTGTCTTCGGTGAACTACAAAATCGGGCTAGGTGACCTTCTCTTCCACAATTATAACACGCTTTGGATGACATCACGCAGTTTGGACTGATATGTCCCTCCCCTCCGCATTTGAAGCATATAATAAGTGGTCGTTCTCCTTCCTTAACCACGGTTGCTGGTGCTGACGTTTTTCCATCATTGTTGAATCTTCTTTTCTTGAAATGTCCATTTTTACTGTCTTGGCCATGATTACCACCGAAGTGGTTATCATTTCTGACATGTTGATTCCCTCCACGTTTGTTGTCACCGCTTCGATGACTGACACCACTGGTATTTTCATCTTTCTTAACCGCTTTCTCTTGGTTGCGTTGACTCGTTACCGCGCTCCAATAACTGAGCCCTATTTACAACATCTGAGTACAAACACAGTTTAGGAGAAATAAGATATTGACGTATCTCCGGTTTCAAACCTCTTAAAAATATTCGTGTCATTCGCTCCTCATTATAGACCAAATGGGATGCAAACCAGGATAACTCTGCAAATTTAGCCTCGTATTGTGACACGGTCATATTGTTTTGCTCCAACTTGATAAACTCCACCTCTTTCATGTGACGAATACTTTCGGGAAAGTACTTGTCGTTGAATAGCTCTTGGAATTTCTCCCAAGACATCTTGAATGCGTCAGGCTGGGTACGTTTTACAGATTCCCACCAGTAATCTGCCTCTTCACGCAACATGAAGGTGGCGAAGGGAACCTTTTTCTCCTCGGAACATCCCAAAACATCAAATATCTTGGTGATCTGCTTTATCCACGCTTCCGCCTTAAGTGGTTTTGGCTCTCCAATAAACTCGGGTGGTCCCAGCTCCTTGAATTGTTTAGCGGTGACCGTTCGAGAGTTTTCAGTGTTTCCACCTGCATTTTGAATAGGAGCGCTCTCGTCTGATGTTGCATGAATTGCATTAAGCCTCTGAACATTCCATCGTTCATTATTTGGTCAGTGTTATTGTTTGCATGAGGATTATCGCCTTCCTGATGCACATTATTCTGATTGTTGATCTGTGGAGACTCAACGGTCTCTTGTGCCCCATTGCTATTCTCAATATTCTCGAATGCCATTTTCAAATACTGCCACAAAACAAAGGTTAATTGACATGCAACATATTATCTCTATACTCTGACCAACCAATTAAATACCAAAAAATTTAGGTAGGTCATACTAGCGAAGGAATTCCCCGTCTCTCCTCTCCTAGTTCTAGTCTCACATCTTAGCCAGAGATCATATCCCTAAGCTTTGATACCAACTGTGACGCCCCCAAAACAGGTATACATCACCTATTCTGAGTCGCCAAATACATGGTATAGAATACAAATACAACTTAATTATACAACTATCGTGAAAAGTACGACAAAACATAAGCTGTGAGTTTTAATACAAATATTGTCGTCTAGACAATATAAAAACTCAAATTCAATATTATTACGTTTATTTTCCCACTATTTCACTGAATAGTGAGGACTACTAATGCTATCATCCGTTTAGTCACTCCCGGTTCCCATTAGTCCTCGCTTTCGTTCTCATTTCTGAAGAGAACAATGAAAAAGTAAAAGGGTGAGCTCAACTAGCCCATGGGAAATATTATGACTAAGATAATGCGAATATATATTATCGTTAGCCTTCAACGATGTTAAACCGATATAATATAACAACCATCAAGTTTAATCTGCAGTGAACAAGCAATCCATTAAAAGAGTCAAGTAGAGAATAAAATCTACTATCTTTTATGATTTAAAAGGTTTTCATCACTTTTATCATTGGACTCACTCGACAATAAATAATCCACATCAATTGAATCACCCCTGCACTACTGCCAGGATATTCTTTAGTGTCATCGACCACAATTATCCATGCACTACGGGCCAAGAATATTTGTGTATTCATTAATGGTCATGATCATGCCAACAACTCGTCCATCGATACTGCACTACGGCCAATGAGGACTTTTACCACATCATTTGTAACAATACGGTTATGATTACACCGAATAATAATCCAATCATCATAATCATACCAAGTCCATCTATGCACTACAGGCCACAGATGACTTTCAACAAAATATAAACATGAGGATGATGACAATGATATAAGAATTCAATAAAACAAGTACAAGAATTATTTTATCCAGGAATTAATAACGTCCAAATTGTCAACATAATACTGCTTTGTGGAGTAAAATTCAAGAATGCTCAGAAGAATATTTCAATGAAAAGATACTGGATGAAGCGCAAATATCAAGGATATTCCACTAATTTCATGGAGTATAGAAGTCAAAACTTAAACCAACTGAGTATAATAAAGAATGGAATAATAAAAGAAATCACCGACGCGATGCGATAGACCATTACAGATGAGTTATTCCAATGAATAATAAATAACGGAATCGGTCCGGCGTAAAATGCATGAGACGGGATATTCAAATGTAATAATAAAAAAGACGAAATCGGTCCCAAGATAAAACGCGCGCAGCGAGGATATTCCAACGTAATAATAAAAAATGAAACCGTGCGACATAGAGCGAGCATGACGAGGATGTTCCAACAATGAATGATAAATAATGGAACCAGTCCGCGTTAATAATGAACAAACGAGATGTTCAAACAGAATGATAAAGAATGGAATAACGAAGAATTTCACCAAGTATATGGTAGCAGCATTATCTGAGTTATTCCAATAGGATAATAAAGAATGGAATAACGAAGTTCTCTTCATGGATAAGAAAGAAATAATACTCCCTACCTTGGAAAAAGCGGATCTTTGGAATAATGAGGTAGCAGACTTCTCTTCTTCTTTCTCTAATAATTTCTCTATATAATAATCGCTCTAAAGCTTTTGTGAATTGGTGAGAAATGAAGGAAGAATGAGCTTCTATTTATAGGAAAATATAGTTTTGATAATTGCACGTTTTGGGGCTCGAAAAATTACAGTACAATACCTCCAACTTTTCTTTCATTTTTAATTTAGTCCTGCAAGTATTATCAAACTTGCACCACCTCCCCTAATAGTAAATAATGTGAATCAATAGTTCAATCATGTGAATCAATAGTATAATCATGTGAAAAATACGAATTACAGTATAGTACCTCCATCAATAACTTAGTCATGCAAGTATTATCAATCCTGCACCAACTCCCCTAATAGTAAATAATGTGATTCAATAGTACACACATGTGAACAAATAGTTATATAAGTATGTGAATTAGTAGCAATTAATTGCTCATTTATCCGATAAATTACCCGATTTATCAATATAACCCCTAGACATCAATTATCATCGGAATAGATGTCGATTTTCACTAACACTAATAATCTCAACACAATAGAACTATCAAAATTGATTTTTAATCAACACAACTTATTCATCATTAATATTATAACTCACAATATTTAACAACCAGCTCGTTCCCAGGAAAGAAGGGGCTTTCCGATAAGGATTTCTCCTTATTGGCGCGCAATTAGGTGACCAAACCTCTCCTTGGCAGAACTTCTAGACATTGTCAATATAGCAAATAATAATATGAATAACTTTGTCGTCTCAATTATTGATTTAATAATATAAAATATTATGCAAATGATACTGTGACAATAATTGAATCAATAATATAAGAGATATGATGCAGCAATTACTGTAGCAATAATTGAGTATAACTGAGTGACTTCTCACGTAAGCATCAATAATCAATACTGTGTGCTACTATACGCAACCACGCCAGACATCGTACTTTTAACACCGGGTTTTTCAACGATTAACGGTAAAACTTTCGTAGTTATTTTCATAAAGTATTTTTGTCATTTTCTCAATCCGAAATAATAATTCCGTTGTGGGGTCCACCAATGATTGTCTTGCCATTATGCGAATATTCTTTGTTAAAATGAATATTCCCCGACCAATCGAATATTATATAACAACTTGCGTACTTTACAAAATTTATAAATATTACCCACAACTATACCATTATATCAAATCCACACCATAATATTCAAAAATATATTTCGAAAAAAATTAATCTTTATTCAAAAAGTTGGGGTCTTACAACCTCCCCTTCTTATGAAATTTCGTCCTCGAAATTAGGGTGCGTACCTGGTATGTCGAAGAGGTAAGGATATCTTGATTTCATCTCAGATTCTAACTCCCAGGTCATTTCTCCACAAAACTTTGACTTGAGGTATAACCTTGGAGCGTAGAATATGATCATTTTTATCCAAGATTTTAACAGGTAACTCTTCATACGTTAAATCTTCATCTATCTCGTCTGGTTCTAATTCAATAATGTGGTTTGGGTCTTTCACATATTTACGTAACATAGATATGTGAAAAACGTTATGAACACGATACATACATGGCGGTAAAGCTAGTCTATACACCACAGTTCCTACTCGATCGAGGATTAAATGGGCCAATGAATCGAGGGTTGAGCTTTCCTCTCTTTCCAAATCTCGTAACTCCCTTCCATGGAGCAACACGTAATAACACATGATCTCCAATATCGAATTCCACGTCCTTTCGATGAAGATCAGCATAACTCTTTTGTCGATCTTGTAAGGTTTTATACGTTGTCGGATCGTTTGAATCTTTTCCGTAGTCATAATACGTACCAACTCGGTCCCAACAACGTTGCTTCATCCACCTCATCCCAAATCTTTGGAGAACAACACTTTCTTCTTTACAACGCCTCAAATGGAGCCATGTCAATACTTGCTTGATAACTGTTGTTGTAGGAAAACTCCACCAATGGTAGGAACTTATCCCAACTTCCTTGAAGTCAAGGACACGAGTCTTAATAGATCTTCAAGAGTTTGAATGGTCCTCTCCGATTATCGGTCCGTCTCGAGGATGATATCTTAGCTAAATCGTAAATCCGTGTCCATAGCTTTTGCAAACTAACCCAAAATCTTGAAGTGAATCTTGGGTCTCGATCGAAACTATGGATCTGCGGCATACCATCTTGATTTACAATCTCGTTTATGTACATACTGAGCAAGACATTGTCGATATTGCAAATAATAATATGAATAACTTTGTCGTCTCTCAATTATTGATTTAATAATATAATATATTATGCAAATGATCTTTGTGATGATAATTAAATCAATAATATGAGAGATATGATCAGCAATTCTCGTAGCAATAATTGAGTATAAGCGAGTGACTTCTCACGTAAGCATCAATAATCAATCTGTGCGTGTCTTCTTATGCAAACACGCATATTCTTTACTTTTAACACCGGTGTTTCAACAGTTAACGATAAAACTTAAAATCGTTATTTTCATAAAGTATTTTTTGTCGTTTTCTCAATTCGATAATAATTCCGTTAATGAGGTCCACCAATGATTGTGTCGTTGTAAGAATATTTCCTGTTAAAAAGAATATTCCCCGACCAATCGAATATTATATAACAACTTGTGTACTTTGCAAAATTTATAAATATTACCTGCAAAATTTATAAATATTACCCACAACTATAACATTATATCAAATCCACACCATAATATTCAAAAATATATTTCGAGAAAATTTAATCTTTATTCAAAAAGTTGGGGTTTTATAATTAATATAATAAATTATTATTTATGTCACCCATGCTTTGAACGGTGTTGGTGAGTTTGTATAATTAAAAGCACAAACTTGACTTAGTTTCACCAACTTTTTGTTTAACTTTTTATTCATATAATCATAAGTACTATCCAAATTTGTATCTATTCAATACTATCGAAATTTAAAAATAGTTCTATCTCTAATAGGAATAGAAAAAAGGAAGATCTTTTTTTTTCCTATTCAAATTAGTATAAGTATTATAAAAATTTATAATAATTAAATATATACTATTCAAATTTGTAAAGTACTCAAAAGAAACTCTACCAATCTATAACAAAAAAAAAAGTAATTTCTAAAAGAATGTTTATTTTTGGTTTTACCAATTTAATTACAATTTTTTATCATAATTTTATGTAATCAATTAAGACAATATAACACATTATACTATATATTACCTAAATTTATTAAAACATGAAATTATCCCAAATCACATGATAAATTGTATTAATATTATATGTGAATATTTTTTAAACATAACAATTATAAAATTAGTTGAAAATTATAATGAATTCATTACTAACTAATTGTCATAACTAAATTAAAACTTATTAGAAATTAAGTTTTATACATATATTAAATTAGAATTTCAAGTAAATTTAGTTAATATAAACACAAATATAAATTCCACTAAAAACTTAAAAGAAAAATAAAAATTATTTTCATAATCATAACTAAATAAAATTGCACTTCATTCAAATGTTTAGCTTAATAATTGATCATAGTAAACTATAATATATAATTCAAGATTAATTATTTAAATAAATTTTAATAATCTATTAAATACAATTATCTTGTTAAAATCTTAATTAATATTTATCTATTTAGTAATATAATAATCATTATCCATGCTTTGTTAGCCTCACGAGGTTAATGAGATTATATAAAATATTATTTTTTCATAATCTTAACTAAATAAATATGCACTCCATTCAAATGTTTATTGTAATAATAGATCGAAGTAAATTATAATATATAATGCATGATTTATTATTTAAATAAATATTTAATAATCTAGTAAATACAATTATCTTTTTAAAATCTTAATTAATATTTACCTACTTAATAATATAATAAACCATTATTCATATCGCTCGTGCTTTGCACGAAGTTAATGAATTGATATATAATAAATAAGACAAAATTGTCTTAACCCTAAAATTTACGATTGGTCATTCACCTTAAAGTTTAGGAATAGAAACCTAAAATATAGGAAATGAAATTATATTTTCATCTTTTATTTGATTTCAATATCTTTTCATATATATTTTTACTATTCTAATTATTTGTTTACCATTATCTCTTATTTTCATATATTTTTAATTTAGTTAGTGTTTTTGAAAATTTATATTCTTGGTAAAAGTAATATTTAATTATATAATAATCTTTTATCGTTAAATTATATAATTGTAGCTATTCGAGTTTAAACAAGATTTTACAATTACATAAATAGATGACTATATGAATATATAAACAAGTAAACTCATGAATTTAAAGATGAATATATTATTTATATTATATAAATAAATGAACTATTATTTTAATTTTTCTGTTTATTTAATTTTTCATCAATAATTAGTTAAATGATATATTTTAGAAGGAAATAATTTGTTCGAGTTTGCATATTTTAATTTGATGATGAATAAACTTAATATATATTTGTACCAGTATGATTTGTGTAGTCCTTATACAGAATTGATCAATTGTACAAGGGCTTAGAATAAAAAGATTAAATAATGTTAGCTTGATCTTAATAGAAGTTGAATTAATGTATAGTTGATAGGATGTTGTAAGATCATAAGTGTGAGACCCCAAATTTTATGAATGAAGATTTAAATTTCTCGAAATATTTTTTTTTAAATATTATGGTGTGAAATTGATATAATGTTATAGTTATGGGTAATATTTATAAATTTTGCAAAGTATGCAAGTTGTTATAAAATATTCATTTGGTCGGGGAATATTCTTTTTGTTTCGGGGAATATCGTCGACCAAGACAATCATTAGTGGACCCCTACAACGGAAGTATTCTCGTAGTTAAAAATGATGTAATTATCTTTTATAAAAATAACGACGAAAGTGTTACCGTTAAAACTGTTGAACTACCCTAAGAGTAAAAGTACAATAATACGTGTGGTTGCATAGTAGCACACCAGATTGATTATTGATGCTTAAGTAAAAAGTCACCAGTTATACTCAATTATTACTACATAATTCTTTGCGTATCATATCTCTCATATTATTAATTCAATTATTATCACAAGATCATCTCATATAATATGTTATATTATTAAATCAATAATTGAGACGACAAAGTTATTCATATTATTATTTGCAATATTAACAATGTCTAGAGTTACATCGGTGAGAGGTTTGGTCACCTAATCATTGCGCTATGATAAAGAGAAATCCTTATCGAAAGCCCTCTTTCCTGGAAGCGACTGATTGTTAAATATTGTGAATTATAATATTAATGATGAATAAGTTCGTGTTGATTAAAGATGAAATTGATAGTTCCATTGTGTTGGAATTATTAGTGTTAGTGAAAATCGACATTTATTTCGATAATAATTGATGTCTGGAGGTTATATTGACCAATCGGGTAATTAACCGGATAAATGAGCAATTAATTGCTATTGATTCACATGATTATAACTATTTGTTCACATGTGTGTACTATTGATTCACATTCATTTACTATTAAGGGAGTTGGTGCAAGATTGATAATACTTGCATGACTAAGTTAAAAATGGAGGTATAGATAAAGGTACTATACTGTAATTATTTTTTTCACATGTTTAGAACTATTGAGTCACATGATTTACTATTGATTCACATGATTTACTATTAGGGAAGGTGGAGCAAGTTTGATAATACTTGCAGGACTAAATTAAAAATGAAGAAAAAGAGGAAGGTATTATACTGTAATATTTCGAGCCCCAAAACGTGTAATTATCGAAACTATATTTTTCTATAAATAGAAGCTCATTCTTCCTTCATTTCTCACCAATTCACTAAAGCTATAGAGCAATTATTATATAGAGAAATTATAGAGAGAAAGAAGAAGAGAAGTCTGCTACCTCACTATTCCAGTATCCAGTCTTCTTTTGAGGTAAGGGGTATTATTTCCTTCGTATTCATGAAGAGAGCTATTGTTATTCCATTCCTTATTATTATGTTGGAATAACCTGTCTATGCGAAGTACCGCATACATGGTGAAATTCTTCTGTTATTACATTCTTTATTATTCAATTGAAATAACTTTATGCAATGCGATTACATCGCATGCACGTGAATTCATTGTTATTCCATTCTTTATTATCTTGTTGGAATATCACATGCATGCGGATTACGCATGACACGGTTCCATTCTTTATTATTACTGTTGGAATATCACCATGCATGCGGATTACGCGTGACACAGTTCCATTATTTATTATTACATTTGGAATAACTTTTATGCATGCGATTATCGCGTGCATGGTGAATTCTTACATTATTTCATTATTTATTATTACATTGGAATAACTTTGTATGTGGATTACCACATGCATGGTGAATGATCCTTCGTATTCATTCTTTATTAAATTGTGAAAAAGATATGTTACGTGGATTACTGGCATGGCGTGTGAAAATCCATTTGCGGTTTCGTATATTCTATTATACTTGTATTGTGACACCCCCAAAATAGGTATACATCACCTATTCTGAGTCGCCAAATACATGGTACAGAATACAAATACAATCTTTAATATCTGATAAGAGAGTTGTGAGTTTTAATACAATTATTGTCTTCTGACAATATCCACTCTCGAGAATAAGTCCTCATTACATTTATTGTCACACTATTTAACGAATGTAGTGAGGACTACTAATACTATCATCCGGTCCATCACTCTGTTTCCCGACTTGTCCCAAATATATTCTCATTTCACGAAGAGAACAAAGAAAGAAAGAAAGGTGAGCTCAACTAGCCCAAAGATGAAATATTATGACTAAGATAATGCGAATAAATTATCATTAGCCTTCAATGATGTTAAACCGATAAAATATAACAAACATCAAGTTTAATCTGCGGTGAACAAGTAATCCATTAGAAGAGTCAGTAGAGAATAAAATCTACTATCTTCTATGATTTAAAAGGTTTTTATGACTTTTATCATTGGGACTCAACTTAATAAATAATCCACATCATCGAATCACCCCCGCACTACGGCCAAGGATATTCTTTAGTATCACGACCACAATTATCCATGCACTACGGGCCAAGAATATTTGTGTATTCATTAATGGTCATGATCATGCCAACAACTGCCCATCAATACACTACGGGCCTATGAGGACTTTTACCACATCATTTGTAACATTACTGGTCCATGATTACAATCAATAATCCCTAGTCACAATCATACCAAGTCCATCTATGCACTACAGGGCCACGATGACTTTCAAAAAAATATAAACATGAGGATGATGACAATGATATAAGAATTCAATAAAACAAGTTCAAGAATTAATTTATTCAGGGAACTAATAACGTCCAAATTGTCAACATGATACTTACGTAGAGAGTAAAATTCAAGAATGCTCGGAAGAATATTTCCATGAAAAGATCTTTGGATGAAACGCGAAATATCAAGGATATTCCACTAATTTCATGGAGTATAAAAGTCAAAATTTTAACCAACCGAGTATAATAAAGAATGGAATAACAAAAGAAATCACCGGGCATGTGATAGGCCGCACATGCGCAGTTATTCCAACGAGAATAATAAATAACGGAACCGGTCCGCGTAAAAACGCCAGAATCGGATATTCAATGAATAATAAAAAGAATGGAACCCGGTCCGGCGTAAAATGCATGCAGAGCGGGATATTCCAATGAGAATAATAAAAAGACTGGAACCGAGTTCGGCGTAAAACACATGCATGAATATTCCAACGGAATAATAAAGAAGGAAACCCGTCCGTATTAAAAACGCATGCATGGATATTCCAAATGAATAATAAATAGGGAACTGTGTTTACATAAAAGCGCATGTGAGGATATTCAATGTATAATAAATAATGAAATAATGAAGTTCTCTTCATGAATACAAAAGAAATAATAACCCTTACGAGTCTGACAAATAATATCCCTTACAGTAAAAAGAAACTGAATATAAGAGTAGGAAGGAGCGAATACTTTTCTATAGCTTCTCTATAATTTCTCTCTGAGTTTTCAAAGTGAATTCGTAAGAAATAATGAAGGAATGAGCTTATTTATAGAAAAATAGTACGCAAAGTAACTAACTCATGAATCGGTCCAGATTGATTTACTTTAATATGACGGTCCATATTTAAAGCAAAATCTTTTAAATAAAATAAAATATATTCTATTTATAATCTAATAAATGAATAACTTTATAAAAGATTTTACTATGCAAACACTATCGCAGTACTATACAAACACTATGCATAATAAAATATAATATATTCTAATTATTGTCTAATAAAACAGATAACTTTATAAAAGTATTACATTTTATATATAAAAAGTTTTACTATTAGCCTAATAAAACGAATAACTTTATAAAAGTATTATGTTTTATATAAAAAGCTTTTCTGCTTTTATTACATTAATAATACTAATAAAACAAAAGCGAGTGACTTATCACATAAGCATCAATAATCAATATCGTGTCTTCTCTTTATGCTACTCTGGCGTATTCTTGTACTTTTAACACCGGGTGTTTCAACGATTAACGATAAAACTTCCGCCGTTATTTTCATAAAGTATTTTTTGTCATTTTTTCTCAATTCAATAATAATTCCGTTGTAGGGTCCACCAATGATTGTGCCGTTGTACGAATATTCCTGTTAAAACAAATATTTCCACGATTAATCGAATATTATATAACAACTTGCGTCTTTTGCAAAAATTTATAAATATTACCCACAACTATAACATTATATCAAATTTATTCCATAATATTCAAAAATGATATTTATAGAAAATTCATCTTTATTCATAAAAGTTGGGGTCTTACATGTATGAGATATCATTTCTTTTGTACTCGTCATGAAATATCATTTTCTTTGGTATTTTTTCTTTTACGAGTTACTATTCACCCAATTACTATTTCACTCTAGTATTATTCACTTGGGTATTCGGGGCACTTTTCGTGCCAGAGTACTATTCACGAATTACTATTCACGGGTTACTATTCACCCGATTACTATTCACTCTAGTATCATTCACTCGGGTATTAGGGACACTTTTCGTGTCGGAGTACTATTCACGGGGTACTATTCTCGAAGTACTATTTACGGGGTACTATTCACCCAAAAATATATTTCTTTTCTGTCCAAATTATTTTTGGTACATGAATATTATTCTTGAATTTTACCCCATAAAGTAGTATCATGTTGACAATTTGGACGTTATTGATTTCTGGATAAATTAAATTATAAATCTTTAAAATTTATCATTGAACTTGTTTTATTGAATTATTATGTCATTGTCATCATCCTCATGCTTATATTGTGATGAAAGTCATCTTTGGCTTACGTGCATAGATGGACTTGGTATGATTATGACCAGGGATTATTCAGTATAATCATGACCGTAATGTGACAAATGATGTGGTGAAAGTCCTCATTGGCCTGTAGTTCATTGATGGACAGTTGTTGGTATGATTATGACCAGGGATTATTCGGTATAATCATGACCGTTGATGATTACATGAATATCCTTGGCCGTGGTGCAGGGATGATTCAATTTTATTTATTAAGCTGAGTCTCAGCGATAAAGTTGATGAAAAACTTTTCAAATCATAGAATATAATAGATTTTATGCTCTACTTGACTCTTCTAATGGATTGCTTATTTTCGTTGCAGTTATTGATCTAAAACTTGTTGTCTATTGTATTCTATCAGTTGTTATACTGTTGAAGGCTAAAGATAATTTATTACGCATTATTTTAGTCATAATATTTCTTCTTTGGGCTAGTTGAGCTCACCTTTCTTTCATTGTTCTCTTGGAAAATGAGAATATAAATTTGGACGAGACGAGTCGGGGAATGGAGTGATGGTCCAGGATAAATGACTTTAGTAGTCCTCACTATTCTACGGAATAATGTGATAATAATTATAATGAGGACACCATTGAGTGTGGATATTGTCTAGATGATAATATTCTTGTTTAAACTCTCAGCTATGTTTTGTCGTATTTTACACGACTGTTGTATAATTAAGTTAGATTTGAATTTATGTACCATGTATCTGACGACTCAAGATGGGTGATGTATACCTATTTTGGGGGCGTCACAATAAGGTTATCCTCTTGTTTGAAGTACAAGATCGCAGAGGAAGCACAAGATCACAAATACATCAAAAGGATCGCTGAACTAGTTGGAGTAATCAAAACTCTCTACTTCGTAAAGTCGCTTCAGATCGTTAAGTGAACAATTGATCCTTTCAGCTAGATAAACGATCGTTGATAAAAACTCGATCGTAGAGTAATCAAGTCTGACAAACTGACTGACCTTGAGGCGTTGCAAGTTGAAAGTCCCAATGCACACTCAAAATAACCTTGGCAAAAATCAAAGATCAGATTATGCGTTTACCATGTTCTTTGACTTTGGCAGAGTTTTTGACTTTTTTTAATCAATTTTCGTCACCTTCTATGTTGAATCTGTGATGCCCCCAAAATAGGTATACACAACTAATTCTGAGTCGCCAAATACATGGTACAGAATTCAAATACAAACTTAATTATACAACTGTCGTGCAAAATACGATAAAACATAAGATAAGAGTTTTAACACGAATATTGTCTTGTAGACAATATCCAAACTCAAATGAAGTCCTCATTATAATTATTATCACACTATTTTATAAAATAGTGAGGACTACTACAGTCACCATCTCGGACCGTCACTCCATTCTCAGATTAGTCCCTGCTATGTTCTCATTTCCTGAAAAGAACAATGAAAGCAAAGGGTGAGCTCAACTAGCCCAGTAAAGAATATTATGACTAAGATAATGCAGAATAAATTATCGTTAACCTTCAACAGTGTAAAACTGATAGAATACAATAGACAACAAGTTTAACTGCAGTGAAACAAACAATCCATTAGAAGAGTCAAGTAGAGCATGATATCTACTATCTTCTATGATTTAAAAGTTCATCATCAATATTTTATCGTTGTAACACAGCTCAATAAATAATCCACATCACAGAATTGTCCATGCACTACGGGCCAAGGATATTCATTAGTATCACATCCACGAATCATCCATACACTATGGGCCAATGATATTCGTAATTATCACCAGTGGTCATGATCATGTCAAACAACTATCCATCAATGCACTACGGGTCAATGAGGATTTTTACCACATCGTTTGTAATATTACAGGTCATGATTATACTGATACATAATTTCTGTTCATAATTATATCAATCAACAGTCCATCTATGTACTACGGGCCAAAGATGACTTTCATTACAATATAAGCATGAGAATGATGACAATGATATAAGAATTCAATTAAGTGAGATCAAGGAGAAATATTAAAGATTTTTAATTTATCCAGAGTTTAAGAATGTCCAAATTGTCAACATGATAACTGTTTTGTGGAGTAAAATTCAAGAATAATATTCATGTATCAAAAATAATTTGGACAGAAAAGAAATCAAATTTTTTCATAAATAGTACTCCGGGTGAATAGTACATATTATACATATTTGTCTTATACGTAGTGTCAAATGTAACCACGTCTCTAAAACGTTGATACATTAACCATGATCGGGTGTCTGCCCACAAAATACAATTTATACGATTGTCTTTGCTTGGTTTGACATGAAAAAAGAATTTGCACGCACTGGCAGATTCAACTTTTTTCAAATAATTGACTGCAGCTTGTGCATTATTTTTATCCTCCAAGTCACGCCTTTAATCCCTAACTACATTACGAATTTCCTTGTTTCTAAAACCTGTGTTTTGCATCTCTCCACTCATTGTGCTCAAAACGTTCATCATCTTACTAGGTCCAATACCCGCCTTATTTAAAGTGTTAATTAATTGTCTTGCCACAGGCGTAATATTCTCATGTTTCTCAATCAAATCTACTTTGGTAGGTGTCACTAAATGATATTTGTGATCCAACTCAATGATCTAAATACGTCAATTGTTTTATTTTCTTTTTATGAATAACAAACATTCTAGTTTTGCATAATGTTCTTCTTATCGAGTCTTTTTGTCTTCTTATTTAATCGTTATCACATTCACCATATGGTGAACTCTTTACAACAGTTGGTCTACTAGATTTTTACATACATATAACATGGACAATACATCATTATTGTGAGCATATTTATGACTAGTAACAATTCTAATCTCAATCTATTTTTGTGTGCATGAGATCTATAAAAAATTTCAGCTTCTTCCAACTTAGATAACAATTAACCAACATAAGGGACCATCTCAGGTTTACTATTTTCAGCATTATTAACAAACTTAGATGCGTTTGTACAATCTAAACTATCAAGAGATTTAGAAGAACTATATAAAAATACCTTTATACCAGGCATGAAAGCAATTGATGAACACTTACCAAAATTATGCACGAACAACTAATTTCTTTAAAACTTAACAAATTCTCTCCAAAGTTAGATTTTTACAACTACTTAGAAAATGGATGCATATGAAATAAAATGTTAGAAATCAAATATAAATATCCAAATATGGGTTTTGTTTATCGTTTGGCTACTACCCCTACTAGCAGTTAGGCTATAAGACGTCGTATTGATGATAAAAGTCGTTGTTTAGTCTAGTCGATAGTATGAGTACCGACCATAAAAAATCCTACTAATCTTCGAAGACAACTTGATCATTACAGTGGTCGTTAATAAAAGTTTTTCTAACCGTCGAAAGTTGAAAGAACCAACGGTCGGACTCATCTCCAAACTAATCTTGATTCTTAGATCTTATATTGAACGGTGAAAAATCTATTTACTTAAATAATGTTCATAATAAACATTTACTATCAATCAATACCCATATAACATATATATCAGTAAGGATCAAGAGCATTCTCTTTAAATAACATTTTTTTATTAAAATTACGTCGTTTTGGAGGGACGCGGTGGCATTTTTTGTAAATACAATGCTACCGCGTATTTACTAAAATGCCACCGCGTCCTCCAAAAAACGACGTAGTTTTAATAAAAGAATGTTATTTAAGGAGGAATGTTATTTAAGGAGAATGCTTTTGATCCTGATCGATATATATATATATATATATATATATATATATATTTGTTTAGTGAGAATTTCAAAGTACACCCCCCTAAAACTCCATTAAAGTTTTTTTCTTCTTTTATCCCCTGTTCTACAAAAGGGATTTGTACAATTACAAATTACAAAACCCTCTCTCTCTTCAGCCAAGAACTACTATTGTCTCTACTCTCTCAAAGGGCTACTAAATCCCAGCTCCATTCTCTCTCATCCGCGTGTATTTTTTAACCTCTCTCAGCCTAGAATTAGATGAGAGATTAGTATGGGTAAGTACATGCGGAAGTCTAAAACCACAGGGGAGGTGGCGCTGATGGAGGTTTGGCATCATCAGTCCCCTCTTACCCTCGGGGTCCGAACCCGGGCCAAAACTCTTGCGTTGCAGAAATTAACGGCAGTAGCGCCGTCCACGGCGTCATCAGGTGGTGTTTCTTACCTTGAGTTGCGAAGTCGACGGCTTGAAAAACCCACATTTGTCAGGGATCAAAAAAGGCAGAAACAGCTTCCTGAGGAGAGCGCCAATCCTAAATTTAATTCTAGGGCTAGTTCAAGGTTGAGGGTGGGATCAGTGAATCCTGGGTCTGTTGTTGGGTCGGAGTCCTTGAAGGAAGAAAAAGGTAGTCAATTGGAGAGACAGAAGGTGGTGGTGAATAAAGAGCAAGAGATTCAAGAGAAGAATGCCGGAATTGAAGCTTCGTTTGGAGAAAATGTATTGGAATTTGAAAGTCGAGAGAGGTGGGTTTCTGGGTTTTTGTTATTGAAAGTCTTAATTTCTTAATTAGTTTTTTCCCCTTCATAAAGGTCCTTTTTTTGCTCTCTGGTAATTGGAAATTGTTTGAAAAAATGGTTTTTTTAGGTTTTCCTTGTTTTAGTGGAAATGTTTGTGAATTTGAATGAATTAAATGTGGTGGTTTTGAGGTTTTCATTTTTCTTATTAATAATTTGTGTTGGACTTTCTTACTTGTCCATTTGTGCACTTGAAAATTTAGGAAGGAAAAGGATTAAACTCTGATTATTATTTTTACTTTTAATTTATTTTGAGTCAAAGCCTATACTTTTGTTTTGTATGTGTTCTCTCTTTGTAACCTTCAAAAGAGTTTTAGGTTGTTCCTGGTTGATTACCTTTTCATATCCTGAAACAAGAGGAATTGATTGAACCCCTTTTGTAAAGGGTTTACTGTTTTTGGAAAGATAAAAAAAAGAGAGGAAATAAAATAATTTAAATTTCTTTTTTAATTTTTTCTCTTTGAGGTGTTAAAAAATTAAACTGAGGTTTTATGATTGTATTTAAGGTTCTATACACCTATTATTTGTGACATTCATTTTCTCTGTTGCAAACCATTTTTTTGGTGTCAAATTTTTATGTATTACTGGCTCAACAAGTATCATTAGTGCCCTTTTCCTGATATATCTACATTACTCCTGATGTAAGAGAGGTTTTTTTTAACAGTTTTATATTATTGTGACTCAATCAGAAGAGTAGAACCACCAGATTTTCATGGTTTAGTATCTGTTGGGCCCCGAGGATAATATAGTTATTACAAGAACTCACCATCAGCTTTCTCTTTAGCCAATCATTACCGTGTCAATTTGTTAACTTTTGAGTGCAGTGTCCTACTCCTTGCTCTTGTTCTAGAATTTGGCTGTTCTGATATGTGGCTTGTTATGAAATTCAGCTACTTCCTTTTTAGTTCAAGTTCATGTAATTGATTTTGCGATTCATCTATATATATTTATGTGATGCCTTTGTAATACTTAATTATGCCCTTATTTTGGTTTTGGCTGTTCTGTTGGATGCTTAGATATGCAGGGGAGAAATTAGGTAATGATAATAATTCTCGATTTGTTACCGTCAACGAACATAGGGTAGTAATTGCTAGCTGCTTTCTAAATTATTCGTGCTTGGAATTTTTCCTTTCCCGGAGACATTGTTGCCTTTGAGAAGAAAAACTATAACCAGTGAGATAATTTTGGTCTCATTGATTCTAGTATATAAAGACCATATATATATATATATATATATATATATATATATATATATATATATATATATATATATATACACAATATTCCTGTTTTTTCTACGGTACCTGGTAAGAAAAAACTTATGTTTTCTGCTGATTGCAACAGTATATTTTTCCATACTTGGATGAGTCCTTTTAGTGGCCTGTTATGTGGTATACAATGGTTAAGCTTCATTGCCTTGAATTTGAAAGCTTTAAATGATTGGTAAGACATGTAGCAACTTAAATATGCAGGTGGGGACCCTGCATGATTGGTTAAGTGGATGGTTATATTAAATAAGGCTTCCATGTCAGCTAGAGTGAACTTTATCCCCTTTTCCATTTTTGTTCCAATTTATATTTTTTTACACCTTTTAATTTTGTTTTTCTATGTATTGTATTGACTTCATTCTATGGTCATTTTAATTGCAAAAGGGTTGCTTTCTGTTATTTCAGTCAAATAACCTTGTATGTATTTTGAAGTTTGTTATTTGGTTTACTCAACTTTGTATTCCACGATTAAATTTTGTTTAACAGGAATTTGCATCTCTTCATTACAGGGGCAGGCGGGAGACTACGACTTGCAGTTTGCTAAGGGATCCAGACACCATAAGAACTCCTGGTTCTACTACTAGGCCTGCTAACTCGACCGAGGCCAGTGGGACAGCACAAAATTCAAATCAGAAGCACATCCCAACAGCACATGAAATGAATGAGTTTTTTACTGGTGCAGAAGATGAGCAGCAAAAACAATTTACAGAGAAGTACTCAAATTACATCCACATCTAGCTGTTTGATATGCCATCTGCAATTTCATTCATAACCCTATATGCTAATACAAAATCCTTGCACGCATCTTTGTAGGTACAACTTTGATCCTGTGAACGAGAAACCCCTTCCTGGACGTTATGAATGGGTGAAAGTAGATCCTTAGAAGGTTTTGGCATTCCTTGAGGACTTGTTTTCTTCCGGTCCTCATCTGATCTAAATATTAGGATAGTTGAAGATGGTAGGAGTCTCTTTTAGTCTTTATGGTGATGGTGGTATATCCATTTTCCATCACCCTTCTTTTACTTGTAAAGAAGTAGGGCTGTCAACGACAAAGTGTAGGCTGTAGTCTAATGATCTGTAACATTACAGGGCTTGTGGCTTACATAACAAATACAAGATCCTTTGTCTAACAGATCATCTATTAGAGGGGGAAAGGGGGAAAGGGAAATAGACTGCTAATGTTAGTGTTGTATGACTTAGGTTAGGTTTAATCCAAGTGGGTACAGAAGCTTATGATTAGATCTTGTTTTTCTTAGTATTGTAATTTCCTCCCTTTTGTTGTCTATACTTTACTTATGGAAGTTTTAAGAACTCTTATGAATAAAAAGATTACCCTTTTTCCCCCTTTATGTTTTTGTTTTTCCTTCATCTTCTTCTATGCTTGCTGTTGAATGGTTTACATGTGCCTTCCCTTAATTGTGATGTTAGGGGCCATTTTGCTCATATTGGTAATGCCTTACCTGTGCTTATCCTTTTATTATTGGTGGTATGGTGGGGTTGGTTTGTTGGTGGAAGAACCTTGCCTTTTCTATTTTTATCTGTAGTTTGTACTTCTATCTATCTATATTTGTAGTTTATCGTGTAGTCATGAGTTCCAAAAAGACAGAAAATGTTTACTCAACCCTTCTCCCCAAAAAAAAATTAGAGGGGGGGAATAATAGATAAATCATTCCTAGGTATATGAAAATGGAAAAAGGACAATTTCTTGAGTAATTTGAAACAGTACACTATAATTGCCCACTAAGAATAGAAAAATTAGTGATTGGAAATTGTTGGTAATATTGGTGGAATGTTAAAGTGGGGTGTTTAGATGAAACCGAGGAATCTTCATGTTTCCAATGACCTTTTGATAAAATTCAAGGACACCAGTGTCATATACTCCCTCGTCCCTTAATATATAAGTTGTTTTTAAAAAGTGTTTTTATTTCTTAATATAATACAATTGATTTGAGAATTTTAAATAAATATTAATTATTTAGTTTCTAATATTATCTTAAGTATTAAATATAAATTTGATTTTCTTACTATTTTTTACCCAATAAATAACATTATTATTTTTTTAATATAAGGACAATATATAAAATTAATATTATATAATTATTTTTTAATATCTTTGCAAACTAAGCTACAGAGAACATTTGTTTAGGGATGAATAAATCTGAATGATTAAGATGCGTTTGTTTTAGAAAAAAATCATCCGAATGGTATTTGAATCGATCGGATGATTGAAATTTGAATAAAGTAAATTCATTTTTTTGGTGAATGAACAATTTGAATAAAGTAAATTTTTTTTTAAAAAAATATTAACTATTATATTAAGTAATATTAAATAAATTTACAACAACTTTGAATTTTTTTAGAGGGGTAAAATAATAAAATTTTGTCATTCAGATATTTCAGACATATTAATTATCAAATAACTTTTTTATTCAAATTCAACTCATTCAAATTGAGATTTAAATTTAAATTCATTCATTTTTTTATCAAACACTTCCTAAATCAACTTATATTAAGGCAGGCAGCGGGTAGTAGTATTTCTCAAGTGGGGTTTTGACTGATTCTCTTAACCAATGGAAGGCTCTTGCAAGAATAGATTGCCTCCCACTTATTCATTGTGTT
Organism: Panax quinquefolius; assembly: GCA_020205615.1. Taxonomy (NCBI): domain Eukaryota; kingdom Viridiplantae; phylum Streptophyta; class Magnoliopsida; order Apiales; family Araliaceae; genus Panax; species Panax quinquefolius. Next base: position 111,116,894 of record CM035171.1, on the reverse strand, counting down.
TGACCAACTGTTTCCATTCTTCTATAAAGCAGCCCTGGCCAGTTAAAATGGACTTATTTGGGATAATTGAGCATCTTCACTACAAATCAGTAAAGTAAATGTCTCTTTTGTCAATGATAAATAAGAGATAATTATTAAATTCACAACATTTTTTTGTTATTTACACAATAAAAGTATCATTTTAGATGTATAGCGACGGTAAAAACCGTTGCTATAAGATCTATAACGACACTTTTATTGTAAAAATAATAATTTTTATTATAAATTTAACAATTCCCAAAATAAGACTCACCAAGTAATTAAGTTGAGAACTAAAAAGTAGAGATTTTAAGAGAAAAACATGATCCACTAGAAAAAATCACCAACTACTTGAGTTGAGAGGAATGGAAGTTCATATAGGATTTGGAAGCAAGTGAGCTTTCAATTAGTTTATTATTAAAAGATTGATATTTCTATATTATTTTTTAATATTTTCACACGTATAATTCACATATTAATTAATAAAAATTCGACACATCAGTTAATATGTGGGTCTTACGTGTGAAAATATAATGATATAAAAATATCAATTTTCTATTATAAATTGTCTCATATTTGTAACTGGTAATATATCGCGCACTTAATATTTATTTAAAAATTTATATGTTGACATTAATTTTAATATTTTATAAATGAAAAAAATTAAATATAAAATTCATTTAATAATTAATTAAAAGATATAATAAAAAGAATTTTCAATTTATTTTTTTTAAAGAAAGGACAAAGACAAGAAATTATGTTGAAAAGAAGTTGAGTAGAGACAGAAGAGACCTTAATGGCATCTCCTTTATCTGATATGACCATTTGCAACCTACTCTATGGCCTACTCTTCTATCTGTATTTTACTATTTTTGGTGAAATCAATCCTATGGTGGTGAAGAATTAAATTCAGAGTAAGACAAGCAGACCCATTCATATATAATTATTCAATAAGTCTAGGGCGACATTGATGAGCTGATATTTTTAGCTATATTTATTATTATTATTTTGTAATAACTCTCAAAAAATATATAGTATTTATTTTAATTGAAACTTTTGTAAAAAATAGTGTTTTAGGTGTAATTTAGATACATACAAGAAATAGGGTTGGACAAACTGTACATACCATATTTTTTGCATGTATCCAAATTACATATAAAATACTATTTTTTTATAAAAATTTCAATTAGAATAAATACTATATATTTTTTAAAAAGTACTATAAAAAAAACCAAAAAATAATAAAATATCACTAAAAAAATATACCCCTAGAAGGACTCATAATTATTGGACCCTACTAGTAATATTTCTATTTGTTCTTTAGGGTATGGGCTACCAAACTTTCTGGACAGCTGTTCTTCTTAAGGGTATGTGTCACTAAACTTTCTGAACATCTGTGAAAAAATTAGTACTGTGAAAGTAGTGTCCATAAATGGAATTTTATTTTTCTTTTAATTTCCTTTAAAGTGATTACTTTATTAAGGTATGGCTTTAAAATAACATGCCAATAAACCATCTAAAAAATAGAGATGAAAATAATCTTGAATCGAGTTGAATAATATTATACTCGATTTATTTTTAAAGTACTTAGTTTTCGAATACAATTTTTATTCAAATTTGAATTCGACTCAATTTATTATACTCGAGTTTGAGTTCGACTTGACTTGTCAATTCAGTCAAGTAGGTGGAATAATTTAAATTTGAACACTTTAAATTAGATCTATCGAACCTTACAAAAAAATTAATGAGATAATATTATCACTTTTGAATCAATTAATAAATATGCACGACAAACATAAAAATTACTTCCACTTCTAAAAATATGTGAAGAATTTGATAGTTAAGTAATATATATTAAATAAATTAAATAAACTCGATACTGTATACAAGTAAGGATCATTGAACTTGTATCGAGTGTGGATCAATGAGATAAGAAAATTTTAATAGTTTAAATGAGCGAATAATATGCGGTTTATATTCGACTCATACAAGTGTCCGAGTATCAAAATGAATTCGAATTCAACTCATTTAAGTATTGAATCCGAGTCTCACTCGAATTTTTTGAGTCGATCTCGAATGAGTTTTTAATTCCACTCGAGTTTATTTTCAATCCTATTTAAAAAATGTCTAAAGCACGTTTTGCACATAAATAAAAAAATATAGTAGAAAAAAGAGTGATTTTTTTTCAAATTAATTTATCCTTAATGGTCTTATAAAATTACATAAAATAATGAGTTTTTTTTTATATATATTCTAGTGAATCTCACTAAACGATATATTTACTATTTACTTTGTATACTTGTCATTCTTTTAAAGACACAAAAAATTGTATTTTAAATAATCTTTTCAAAGACAGAAGGATTAGATTACATGAGCATTTGGCATTTGGAGCTCCCAATATTCCCAAATGATGTCTTTATATATGATCTTACTAGCGATAACCCGTGCCTGAAGGCACGGCGTAACGAAAAATTAAATTAAAATTCAAAAAATATTACATTATCTAAAGACATACATACTCAATCATCAATACATATCCAATCACCAAAGCATCGAGATAATCGCGCGGTACTAATTTCAAGAAATTTTGACAGAATTTCCTTTAAAAATAGATATCCAGAAAATTCTAAACCTGTCTGCAAAACTTACAATCATCAATACATATCCAAACCACCAAAAAAACCATCATTCCATATCCAAAATTCATCATAACCATGTATAATTAATTAACTTTACAAAAGACGGAACATAAAATATACAAACGTGCAGAAAATAGAGAAACAACATGTTGCATAAGACTCATTACTTTACAGCTTACACCAAGTATCTTTAAATGTATACCTAAAAATATTTGAAATATAAAATTATCAAAATATGTGAGTCAAAATAAAACAACTGTAAATCCGAAACATAAGAACCCTTACTTTACCCTGAATTATCTAAAAAACAAATGAGCACACACATTTGTATGTAGTGAAAGGAATGATTTAGATTGATATATGTAAGAATTTAGAGAGATTGTAACAAATTATCAATTTATTTAAGAAAAGAGATGGTTTAATGTAGACTTACAATCAACTAAAGTATTCTTAGTACCATTTCAATAAACGGTTCATTTGCTTGATGATTTAACTCATAAATTTGTATTGGTGGCAGTATAATGGTGTGTGAGTTTGATTTGCAAGTGTTTGATTGGTTACAATTATGTTTGTGTTTTTGCATGTATTGTGTGTGTTGTGTGTATACATGAGAAGTAGAGAAATATAGACTTAGTGAGAGAGACTTTCACACCTAGACAATTGTTTGGTCAGTGATGGGTTAGTCATCGTCAAAGGTGGACAGGACGGTACTGGATTGCATATCATTTAACTCTTTTAAATGTCTTCTTCATCCCTTCAAACCTTCTTTTCATCACTATCCTTAATGTCTTCGTATCAATATGAACGCATTTTGCCCAATGAGGAGAATGCACAACCACCTAAATTTAAACACTATTTATATTATAGGAATAGTAAAGTTATTTTGATGCAGTGACATAAAAGTAGATTTACCTGATTACGGCGGCCCCATCCACAAAGGTCCATTGTATATACTCTATCATTCTCGTTGACAAATTCACTCCAATCCTACTAAGAATGAACGTCATTATAAAATTAAAAGTTGAAATGTTGAAAAGATTACATAATTCAGTAGAAATAAACTTGTTTAAACTATATACCATATACTTGTCGTAATAATATTATAACAAAACTTCTGGGTAAACAATATTTGTGGTGCAATTCAACCCATCTTCCGGAAGGAGGACAATAAAACGATTCAAAGATTAACATCTAGATAGTGCCACATAAAGGTGTCCATGACTAAAAACAGGTGTCCACAATTTTAAAAATAAAAACAGTCAATTTAAAAGACACCCAATTTTATAAAAAAAACTTACATTCGTGCGCAAATGTGTGTGTTTTGTGTGTGATACTGCTGTGAAAGAAAGACATAGAGTGAGAACACAAATCTTAAGGGTCAAAATCATTAAATAAAACTATGTTAGAAATACATGTGAATGAGGTAATTAAAAAAAGAGTAAGAATGCCTGATCCAAAACTATTACATAGAAGATAGTATTGATATATATTAAATCAAATTCTACCACTCTTTAAACAATAACCCCAAATCGCTTCATCTTAAATTCACTTTACCTTAGATGCAACCTACATGAAATTTTCAAATCTCAATTTTTTCTCTTCCTCTAGAAGAGTTTTACAACAAAATATATGATCCAGGTTTTAATTCAATGACATGTTTTCCCGTTCGCTTCCTCCAAATCAATTTTTTGTTGTATTCTTTGATAACATATCCTCTTTTTATTTTTAAGTTATAACTGAAAACATTTATTTTGAAAATGATAGTCAATACCCAAAAAATAAAAAACTAAAACTGGAGAACAACAAAAAGAGCATAGATATGTTCAATTTCCCACCAGTAAAATAAACTTTAATAGAATCAATTTCCTAGAACCAATTTTCAAAACACATACCCTTAAGCTCCTCAGTAACCAAACTACAAAAAAATCTAACTATATAATCCAAACAGACAACTTATGGTAAGAATCAAGTGTCATCATTTGAACCTCAGACACTTAGCAAGAGTCTATTTCAAATAAATCATTAAGCATTCAACTGTATGTACTACTAATAAATAAGCAAATGTCTAGAAGTAAGGTGGAAGGTTGAAAGCTAACTTGATGGAAACAAAAGGGTTGCGAGTTGGAAGAAAGCTGAGGTTTTGCTGGAACACGTGCTTCTCGTAAAGTAATCAGTTTACAAATATGATTCTGATCCTTTGCCTGCAAATTTAGATTATTTTATTAATTTTGCCCCACAAATTCTGTTTTGCTTTCCTGTAATGTTAAGTTCTTGAAAAAAAATGAGATGTAAAATTGTCTTCAATCGGCTAAACAAAAATGAAGTACGCTTTTAGTATGTTTACTACTCTTAAAACAGTTATGAGTCTTACATGTGTATTTCTTAAATTTATAATTACTTTTGTTTCTTCTAATAAATCTGTAATCTGTACAATTATTGTTTTTAGTATGAATAACTTCTTTTATTTGTTGGTGAAGCCACCTAAGGTTGTTGGAAAATACACAGAGCATCAGTGAGAGGGAGAGAAAGGTGAATAATGGAGTTAAATCGAACTGAGAGACATAAAATATTACGGGGCATAGATTTGAGGAGCGGAGTAAGTAAGAGGCAAACTAACCTTTTGGGGTTCAGTATCATCAACATCAACAAAGTACTGTCCAAAATTAAAAGGACACCAGAAAGCATAAATCTGACTTATTCAAAATCACATGCAACAAATGAAGTTAAATGTCAGTTTGCAGAACAGATAAAGTAAATTTCACTCACTTTACAACTGAATATGTAAGATTGAATTGCAACGGATTGGGATAGGTCTACCACGATAAACAAATAATAATTAATGTTCGTTACCGAAAATACTGCATATGATACAGAAATTCAAGAAATAAATAATCTATATTATAGAAGGTTACCAGTGAGAAGCTTCATACACACACACACACACACATGCTTATCTAATACCACTGAAGCTGTGAAGCACATGTACCAACAAATTAATAGCGATGGTAGTTTAGATATTGACATATAAGTCATTAAGTACAAAAGAAAAGAGTACCCAGAAAGTTCAAACACATAAGGTATTATTGTTACCTTTATTGGATGCAGCTATCTCAACAAATCCAGCATGTCAATCATGACCAATTTCATTTTAACCTCTCAGTAACTCAAAATAATTGACCTATCTTGAAGGCAATTGTTTTAAAAAGTCGGATGTTACAAGTAATAAACATCAAAGCTGAAATTCTTTCCTCTATGAAGAAGAGTGCCATCAGTGAAAATTGATCTCCAAAATAGTAAAAGTTATCTCATGGCTTGTATCTTAAAAGGGTGGAATGAAAATCCTCCACGAGTTTGGTTTTTAGAACCGCTTAGTCATCAATCGTCCAAAGATCCTGCTAGCGGCTGACTCTGAGTTGAGAAGAATCAATTCAATAATCCTTTTTAGAATATCTTTTGAACTCTTTAGCCTGAGCATATCTTTTGAACTCTTTAGCCTGAACTTTTTAGAATATCATAACTTCAATCATCAATGTAATCGGTCAAATGAGGTACATCTTCAAGCAGATATCCATATTCACCAGTTTCCACTTTTATCTTAGTATTCTTCTCCTCAGTTCCCATTATTTCTCTCTGCTCAATTTCTTCTTCTTCTTCTTCTTCTTCTTCTCTCTCTCTCTCTCTCTCTCTGAAACCTTAATAATTCCCTATAAAATGAATAAAACTTCCAATCACGATGTGAAAAAATATCATATATGAGGAGAGAGTGATGACTAATGCATTATTGCAGACTAATGTTCAAAGGATTTATACCTACTGCTTAGCTAATATGAACCAAAATGGTTAGCTAATATGAGCTTAATTGTCAATATTCATCGTTGTAATAATAAAACTTACAATGATCAAATAATATGGAATGAAGGGATTAATTTCTAAATTTATTGTTTATTACTCCAACATATATCAAATAATGCATTTAGTGGGGCTTTGAGTGTATGTGAATGCATGAGATTGTCTACTAATGTAAACTAAGCTCCATTTAGCTAAACAAAAAAAATAAAAATAAAAAATAAACTGATTGCTTTTAGAACACCAACCAAACACACCACATTTTATAATATTATGATCATCACATGCTACAAGATTAAAATCCCATAAACAAGCTTAAACACTTCTGGACAGAGCATCAAAATCATTCAACAATATGTTTTGAGTCCCTGGTGCACATTTTTTTCCATTTAACAATTAATTTAGAGACAAAACAAAACCAATCAGCCAAACTCAAATGATTTTATGGACTAACAAATATTAAAAAAGCTGGCAGATTCTGTTCCAACTACAAAAATCCCACTATAATACCATTCTCACCATTCTTTTCTAGCATAAACTCTAAAAACCCACTTCAACAACAATCCTCAAAAGTATCCATTTCTCTCTTTCTCTCATACACAAAAACACACATTTGTGCAGTTTTAAGAAATTACAGAGGAATGGAAGGCTCTAAGTTTTCTGCTGCTATCACAATCTCAATGGAAGGCTCTAAGTTTCCTGTACTTGCGGCCATGACCTCTCTCTTCTCTTGGCTCATCTAAATTTTGTTACATTTCGATCTTCGGAGGACCTCGGGATCAAGTACTCTGTCGATTATGCAGGGAGAAGCGAGATGAAAGACACCGGTGGTGCCATTAACGACGGCGACAATGGAGTCGTACTCGAGGAGATCGATTTGGAAGAGACGAAGACGTGATTGTTCGTCTGTTCCTTGCTCTAGGGCTTGGAGATGCTTTGTTTCTCTCTCATCATCTTCTCTTGCACAAAACAAGCTCTCCGTGAACCCAATTTGATTATAGGTGCTTTCTTTATGCTCTGGATCGTACATTAGGGGCTGGGTATGAGAGATTTGGGGCTGGAATTCGGGCTGGGTATGAGAGATAAGAGATTTAGAGAGGGATCGAGTTGTTTGGGGGTATGAGAGAAAAGAGCTCTATTTGTGTAAGAACAGAGAGAGAGAGAGGGGTTTGAAATTTGAATACAGAGGAATGAGAGAGAGCATCTGACGTGGACTTAGATGGGACAGTTATCTTTTTTTTTTCTCTCTGCTCTGTTTTATATATATAGATATTGCCTTTTATGAAAGAGCACTTCTAGATGGACATGAAAATTAGACATAAGTGTATTTGAACTTTACTTATTTGTATTTTGACCCCTGATGGTTGGTCAAAATATAAATAAGTGAAATTCAAATACACTAATGTCTAATTTTCATGTCCATGTAGAATTTTTGTTTATGAAAAGAAAGAATGTGTTAGGCAAATTAAAGGTGATATATAAGGAGTGAATATTCACAACATTGCTGTGTAATGGCATGCAGGGGTGTTCATCGGTAAAAAAAATCGAATCCAGATGCAAAAAATACCGAATCGATCTGCATCCAAAATTATCGAAAAACAAGAACCAAAACCAGAAGATTAAATTACAGATTTTGATGCAGATTTAAATACTAAAATAAGTCTTAGGTTTTTTCTGGGTATATCTTTAACGTGTAATATATATAATTATTAATTAATTTTTTTATATATTAATAATTTTTTAAAAATCTAAGAAATCATTAACTATTAATAATAATTAATATATAAAATAAAACTACAAAACATTATTAATATATAATTTTTTTTAATAAAACTACTATTATATATAAATTATTAATATATATAAAAATTATTTAATATATAAAATTACAAAACATTAATTATTAATTATTAAATTTAAATTATTTTCAGATTTAGGTTTTTACCTAATTCAAAAAGTCATTACTTTAATTGCATCAAAAAGTGTTAAAATATTGAAAAATCGATCTTCAAAAAACCGATCTGGGTAAAAATTGAAAATTTTGAGAACCCCTAATGGCATGGTATTTCTCTTATAATTAAAGGTGATATATAAGGAGTGAATATTCACAAAATTATTTTTGAGAAAAAAATAATTTTATCTCACTTTTGAGAAGAAGGTAAGAGGAGAAAAACTCACTTAAAAACTCTTAGACACGGTGTTACACTTGTTTGTAAGTTTTTTATTATAGAGAAAATAAAAGAAATTTGAACATTTTATCAAAGGTTTCTATAAGAAAATGAAAAAATTTGAATGGAAAAGAAGATGGCATAAATGCATTTTTTATAATCCATATATAACCCTTTATTTATAAAGATTAAATAAAAACAAGCTCATCAATTCCGTGCATAGCACGAACGACATGAATAAAAATTTATTATATTAATGGTTAAGATAATCAATTAAATGCAGGATAAATATTTAATTAGAATTTTAAGAAAATAGTCATGGTTATTAAATTATTAAACATTTATTTAATTAATAAAACTATTGAATTATATATTGTAATGACCCGATAAATTGTGTAATGGGGTCTATGAATATTTATTTATAAAATAAAATTTTATTGATAATATTTTGTGTTATGTGTTTAAAGGTCGTATTATGACCTAGATTGTGTTTTCGTGTTAGAATATACAAATTCGGGATTCGTAGAATAAAATAAATTTTTTTTGAGAAAAAACGTAAAAACACCATTCACACTAAAAATGCTTTAATTTTACGTTTTTTCAACTTTTCAAATTACGTCGTAGCATTTATATGAGGGAGAAAGACGTAATCTTTATTAAAATTACGAAAGATAAAAATTCAATTTTGGGCTAATTGAGTGAGTTAGAGAAACCTTAGGGTTAAAACCTAAATACGAGAATAATACGAGTATAATACGAAATATTATACGAGTAAAATACAAAAATAATACGAAGATAATATGAAAATTATACGGTATGAATACAGAAAGTCAAAATCAATACGACTAACTATCAAGTTGGAGTGACCAAACTAGGTAAAGAAAACCTAGTTAAACTGACTAAGTGTTAACTTAATCCAAGTGAAGATAAATAGACAAATCATAGAGGAGAGTCGGCAAACATCCCATCCCCTATGTATTAATCCTAGTTAGTTTAAACTAGGGGTTGGTTAAGTTAAATTAGGAGAGTTAGCATAATGTCCATTATGCCCAAACTCTTGTTAGCCTATAAATAGAAGGCCATTTGCTTATTTGTTTCCTAACAATTCACCTAAACTAAGAGAAGAATCTCTAGAGAAATCAAGAGAGAAAGCTTGAGAGATAGTGAAAAAGAGAGCTTGGTGTAGCAAGCAAGGAAGAAGAAGTGGCAAGTTATCATCTCTAGCAAGCCATCTTAAGTAAAAAATGAGAGCACTAAGAAAGATACTCATGAACTTCTAATTCATAAGTCATGTTAAGCTTTGTTTGATGGTGAATATATGTTTAAACTTTTAGGCTTTATATGTGTATATAGTTTACTAGTTGTGGTTGTTGTTGTGGGTTGATTTGGGGATCATGAAGGATCCAGAAATAATAAGGTAGAATATGGTGGAGAATAGGTGTATAAATCATGCTATGATGAATGAAAATGAATTAAGACCAAATCGTAAAAGAATGGATCAAGAAATTAGTTCGTAATTGAATCAGTCGGACTAGTATATTGTATGAATGATAAATGGTTTTTAAGTTTTGGTAAGAATGGTTAATACTCATAAGAGTTACATAAACGACCCAATTGGAACAAAGATAAATGTGTTAAAGAGAATTCATGCTGATTTTTCTAGTATATGAGGTTAAAAGGTAAAAACCTAAGTCTCGGGGGACATTCAGGTCAGTTTTGTGCCTAATTAACACTTTCAAAAAATTATTTTTTTCTTGGAGATTTGTAGAGTATAGTACAAGTGAGCCGTAGGCTCAAGAACGAGTTCATTCCAATTTCAGATGAGTAAGGTACGAAGATTTGAAAGTAGACGTTAGAAACGTTAAGTTGAAAAACTAGCTCACGAAGGATTTTTAAGCTAATTTTTTTGACTTGTTAGAGAATTAAAAATTTTATTTCATCCTGTAGGGTTTGTAGAGGATGTTACGAGCAATGAAATGGCTCAAGAACAGACTCATTCTGACATCGGATGAACGAGTTATGGCATTGCGAAGTAGTGATTACAAAACTGAAAATTTTTGGGAAGTTAAGCGTTGAACAACTTTGGGAGAGGGAGTTTAGCGTCGCGACGCTGCCCATGAAGGCCGCGACGCTTGTTGATCGATTTCGCAATCAATGAATACGTGCATGTATACACGGTCAACAAGTAATAAAGTGAAAGTAGAGTATCGTTCCCACGAGGAATTATTTAATAAAAATTACCAATTACTAACTCTTAACCAAATCAATTTTATTTAAACAATCGCAAATTGTGAATTTTCTAGTTAAGAAAACTAAATTAAACAATTAAAAGAGATTAGTTTAAAAGAAAGCAAATAAACAACTAAGATTTGATTAAATTTAGGTAAATAAGGATTAAGACTCCAATATCCCCAATTATGAATTATAAATTAATTATTCAACTATTCCAATTATTATGTCTACTGAATTGTTAACAGGAATTCTCAAATGCCAAAAACCCTCTCTCGAGTGATCAATTGCCTTCTATTTAACCCAGATTAATTTTGCTATATCTCTATGCAAAACAATTGAATTAAACTCGCTATAATTCCAATTCCTTATGTGTTACATGCGGCAAATAGATATTCTCATTCTATTCACAAACCTAATTATTCACTGTGCAAATAACTAAGTCACATGTCACCATGCCTAGTTCTAACCCTAGAATTCCTTTCTCAATTTCTTCTAGAATAACAAGGTAATTACTGATCAGATAATTAATCAATAAGCTCAAAGCAAGATGAACAATTCACTTCAACATAAATAATTAGAATAAATCAAATAATCAATTCATAATCATAAAAAGTTCAATTGAAATCTTAATGAAAGAGTTAGTTCGTAATTAATGAATTAAAATCAAGAATCCACAATTGAATAGACATTAAAAGATAAAAGTATGAGAAGAGAAGAGAATATAATCTATTGTCAGTAGCCTTGAGACTCCTCCTTCGCTCTTGCTTTGAATCTTCAATGGTCTCCAAGTTGCTTCAATCTCCAAAACTAATAAGAACTAGGGTTATGTTCTAATCTAAAGGAGTGTTTAATCTAGTCTAATCTATGTAATCTCCCCCTATTTTATGCCTTACATCATGTATTTATAGGTTACAAGTCCAATTTTTAGTTTTGGAACAAACCCAATCCAATTTGGAGTTAAAAAGGTGTCAAAATTCGCCCAAAACGCGTCCAGGCCGCACCCAACCTCTTCCCAAGCGCCCCAAATACTGGCACGACAATTGAGAATCGCCTTATAGCGCCCGCCCATTGCTGTTACAAGACAAGTTCTGACATTTTCTGCTCCGACGTCCTTTGGGAAAATGGCCATAACTTCTTCGTCCGAACTCCGATTTCGATGATTCAAGATGTTCCGGAAAGAGGAGAAGTAGATATACAACTTTCATTCTTTGAGTTTTTCGAAATAATTTCCAGAGCTATAGTCAAATTGGCTCTGAAGTGACTGCAGTGTAAATGGCAAGCCGAAAACGCGAATCTAGCCACCCTAAACGTCGATCCAAGTAACTTTTGTCCCAAATCCTACAAAACAATATAAAACATGCTTGAATAGACACAAACACATAAAAACATCCTAAAAGACTTGAGAACAACAATAAATTAAGCCCGAATGTATCCAATTCATGTGTATAAAACTCACTCATCAAATACCCCCAAACTTAAACCTTTGCTTGTCCTCAAGCAAAAACACAAAAATGTTATGCAATGCAATGTAATGAAACTAATCTATATGCCTACGACTCTAAAATGCCCCCAAACTTAAACTAGACATTGTCCTCAATGGCTACAATAGAAAAAATTAAAGCAGAGGACTTCTCTGAAAATATAGCAATCTTCCTCCTTGTCCGCTAAGTTTGGAGAATAGGCTAAGTACATGGAACAAATTGGGCACCACACTTGAATTTGACTTGAATAACTCATAAAACCATGATATAAGCAATTTTATTAAATCCTAAATAAATGCAAATTCAAAACTACTAATATAAAACTTAATAAAACTAAAATAAAAATTGAACTTGGGTCAGCCTCCCAATAAGCGCTTGTTTTATAGTCTCAGCCTGACTTCTTTAATTCTCTATCTAATTCCCCTACGAAAATTGAGGAACCCTCCATCCATCAGAAGCAATGTTACTTTTGGGAGGTTCCCATTAGCAAAAACCCTTGAATTGAAGTCACCTAGCATGCTCTTTGTAGATAGGATCCCCATTAAGAACGACAAACCACTAGGTGCTTTCCCCATTATGTCTATGATCAGATTGGGGCATTGAAGTTTAATAAACATAATCGGATCTTCCTCTATCTTCTCCTTTTCATCCCACCATGACTCCACAACTGCATTATCTCTTATGTCACAAAGAGCTTTGCCGACGACATGACTTCCAATTGGGCATGGTTTTGTAAAACTGCCCGGATTCTTGAACTTTGGTGGAGGAGGCACATGTGATACTAATGAAATTGGCTCATCTTCGTTGGTACTCAAAGTTAGATCTTCGCCGATCTCCTTTTCTTGGTCCCCAAGTCTTTCCTCTCTTTCAACATCTATATCATTTGGCACATTCGGTTGCAGATTTGGTTCGAGCTCACCATCAGTCTCGGCATCCATGTCATAGAGCCAAGTGTATTGAAGATGGAAGTTCAACGCATGTGCTATCTGCCCCAATTGATTTTCCAGATTCTTGATCGACGCATTTATGCTTTGTGTATTCAGATCTGTTTTATTTTGTTTCCTTTCATGTTCCTCGTGTTTCTTTTGTCGTAATAAATCTATCCAAGGCTTCTTCCCAACTTGCTTTCTTTCCTTCTGTCATTGTGTCTAATTTTGAAACCCGAAATTGTTTTGTTGTCTCGGGGCTTGAGCTTGAGCTTGATTGTTACTCCATGAAAAATCTGGGTGATACCCCCAATCATAATGATAGTTGTTGAGATAGACATAATTATTTGGGTAATCACCACCATAGTGTCTTTCATTTCGGCCGATGGCGCATTGATGACTCATATGATTTCCAAAGACAATAATCACAAACCATTGCTACTTGTTTGTGTGGATGGTGGACTCCATGTTTCCGTTGGTCGAGTCATGTTTGTGTATGGCCATTGATCTGTAAAAGTCATCCATGGTACCTAAAAAGAGAGAAATATAGGAAGAGAATTAAAATAAAAATAAAAATGTTTAAATTAAGACTAATTTGATTGAAATTAATATTGGTAAATAATTATTAAATTAATTCCCGTAGAATGGCGCCAAAAACTTGTTGATCGATTTATGAATCAATGAATACGTGCAAGTATACACTATTCAACAAGTAATAAAGTGAAAGTAGAGTATCGTTCCCACGAGGAATTATTTAATAAAAATTACCAATTACTAACTCTTAATCAAATCAATTTTATTTAAACAATCGTAAATTGTGAATTTTCTAGTTAAGAAAACTAAATTAAACAATTAAAAGAGATTAGTTTAAAAGAAAGCAAATAAACAACTAAGATTTGATTAAATTTAGGTAAATAAGGATTAAGACTCCAATATCCCCAATTATGAATTATAAATCAATTATTCAACTATTCCAATTATTATGTCTACTGAATTGTTAACAGGAATTCTCAAATGCCAAAAGCCCTTTCTCGAGTGATCAATTGCCTTCTATTTAACCCAGATTAATTTTGCTATATCTCTATGCAAAACAATTGAATTAAACTCGCTACAATTCCAATTCCTTATGTGTTACATGCGGCAAATAGATATTCTCATTCTGTTCACAAACCTAATTATTCACTGTGCAAATAACTAAGTCACATGTCACCATGCCTAGTTCTAACCCTAGAATTCCTTTCTCAATTTCTTCTAGAATAACAAGGTAATTACTGATCAGATAATTAATCAATAAGCTCAAGCCAAGATGAACAATTCACTTCAACATAAATAATTGGAATAAATCAAATAATCAATTCATATTCATAAAAAGTTCAATTGAAATCTTAATGAAAGAGTTAGTTCGTAATTAATGAATTAAAATCAGGAATCCACAATTGAATAGACATTAAAAGATAAAAGTATGAGAAGAGAAGAGAATATAATCTATTGTCAGTAGCCTTGAGACTCCTCTTTTGCTCCTGCTTTGAATCTTCAATGGTCTCCAAGTTGCTTCAATCTCCAAAACTAATAAGAACTAGGGTTATGTTCTAATCTAAAGGAGTGTTTAATCTAGTCTAATCTATATAATCTCCCCCTATTTTATGCCTTACATCATGTATTTATAGGTTACAAGTCCAATTTTTAGTTTTGGAACAAACCCAATCCAATTTGGAGTCAAAAAGGTGTCAAAATTTGCCCAAAACGCGTCCAGGCCGCACCCAACCTCTTCCCAAGCGCCCAAATAAGTACTATTAATCGAGAATCGCCTTATAGCGCCCGTGGCCATTACAAGTTCTGACATTTTCTGCTCCGACGTCCTTTGGGAAAATGGTCATAACTTCTTCGTCCGAACTTCCATTTCGATGATTCAAGATGTTCCGGAAAAAAGAGAAGTAGATCTACAACTTTCATTCTTTGAGTGTTTCTAAATAATTTCCGGAGCTATAGTCAAATTGGCTCTGAAGTGACTGCTGTGTAAATGGCAAGCCGAAAACGCGAATCTAGCCACCCCAAACGTCGATCAAAGTAACTTTTGTCCCAAATCCTACAAAATAATATAAAACATGCTTGAATAGACACAAACACATAAAAACATCCTAAAAGACTTGAGAACAACAATAAATTAAGCCCGAATGTATCCAATTCATGTGTATAAAACTCACTCATCAACGCTATGCAGAGCCGCGACACTGGTGAAGGGCCAAGGCTGGTTAAGGCTAAGGTCAAACAAAGTCGTTAGGGGCAAGCGTGCGATATGTCATGCAATGCTTCCGACGATAAAATATGTTGTTCTAAATTATAAAATACGAGCATTATGAAACATAAAATACTTAATATTAACCGATGAGTATTAGACAAGTTAAATAGGCGTGCTAAGAGTGCACATGAGCATGTCATTTGGGCGTTCACGTGGGCAAAGTTGGGTGTGCGACGTACGAACGTCGAAACTTCGTGTCGAGTGTTAATGAACTTGAAAAGTGTTTCGATTCTAGTAAAACGGACATTATAAGATATGGAATGAAATTAATGTAAACTGTAACAACACGATATTTTCTATATAATTAAATCAGAAATTTTGCGTATAATTTTTTTTTTAAGGATGAGGATTTGTACAAGATAATGTGTGTATGTAATTATGTAATAAATAAAAATATATTTATTACATGAATGTTTACAAATAATTTTATTTTAGAATTATTGCACATTATAAACTATATTCTTATAATAATTAATTTTATAGTAGAAATGTTTTTATTATTTATTTTCTATGAAAATATGATTATATATTATTTAAATACTATATGAAATAATTTTTAAAATTATTATAATAATTATTTATTTTATTATATGAATTTATGCAAGATTAATTAAGTTAATTATTTTAACTTAATTAATAATGTTATATATGAAGAATAAATCGATATGGAATCCAAACCCTAATTTTGAATTTTTATCAATGGATAAGAATAATAATATAATAATATTATATTTTAATTTTTTAGTGTTATAAATATGTACTGTATGTTTGTGGACTGACAATGGTTGGTCAATTATGGTGTATAATGTTAAAATCCTAGCATTAATTTGTTTAACCCTATTTTTAAATTCAAATGGGAAAGTCAATACTGTTATATAACAGTGTTATGTGATATATGTGGTGTATTATAGAATTTAATATTAATTAGAGAAACCCTAATTAATATTTAGAAATTCTAATGGTTTTTTTTAGAAACCCTAATATTTAAATTATAAACCCTAATTAATTTTGAAACCCTAATTCGAAGGCCATTTATGACTCTATGAATTTGTTAAGTCGTTATGTAATCATGATAATGTGATTAACGACCGGTATTATTGATATTAACACTAATTAGGGAGAACCCTAATTTTCAAAACCCTAATTTATAAATGGAAACCCTAATTTTCAAATTTAAAACCTTAATTACTAAGTTATTAACCCTAATTGTTTAATGATGAAGCTAAATGCTAATTAGTGGACATTAAAATCATAATGTCCATGTATAATGTAATTAGAAAATTAAACACGATTAACAAACCCTAATTTTGAAAAAATTAGAAACTAATATTATTTTTATTTTTATGCAAAAACCCTAATTAGTAATTTTAAAACCTAATTACTAATTATAAACCCTAATTGTTTAATGATCAAGGTTAATTATGATTAGTAAATTTAAACACAAATGTTCAAGTAATCGAATTAGAAAACTAATTATATTTAGTAAACTCTAATTTATATTTTTGGAAACTAAATTGTTATTTATTTTTAAATCCTAATTTTGGAAATCCTAGAATTTTGCTTTTAAAACCTAAAATGGTTCAAACCCTAAACCCTAACCCAAACCCTAAGAGTTTGACAAGTTACCAAAATGCCATTAAAAATAAAAACGAAAAGACCATTTTGCCCTTATTGCATAATTGAGGTTTGCTTGCAAATCTTGCTAGGATTGGAGTGGTTGACCAACTCTCACTAACCCCATGTGACTGAATTATACATATATATCAGCCTATACACTGAGCCACTTCATTACATGACATCTATATATAGATCAAGAGAGAGAAATGTCACAAAATTAGCTCATTTGTACACCAAACACCCAACTTCAGCTCTCTCTCTCAAAACCTACGAAATAATGTAGTATATCAGTCCCAAATCACAACCCCACTAACACCAATATCAAATCAGTAGCCCAGAATCAAAGAATTGTCCAAGAAAGGTATAAACCCTAACCAAGAAATTTGATCTTTGATTCCATGTTAATTAGATGTTAGTTTTTGTATGTTAAACATGTTGTTTGGAGTCCATATAGTTGATCTGGGTTGGTAGTTGATGGATCAATAACATCAAAGTGCACGAATTTGAAAATTTTTGAAATCTGGAAAATGTTGTTTTTGGGTCTGACAGTCAAATGTCAGACCTCATAGATCTTTTGTTGTTACGTGTTTTTGTTATTTCAATGTTGGATCTTGTTGTATGCTGTGAGATCTGTGTTCTGAAACTTTTAATAGGACCCGATCATGCATAGGTTGTAAGATAATCGTGGTCAAAGTCAGTTGACTGACCACGAAAACTGGAAATCTGGGCAGCCCAGATTTCCCACGTGTCTCTGACAAGGTTTTCAAAGCTTCTGATCTCGCTGCGTTTTTATGTTTTGGCCAAGTTGTTGTTTTGTTAGTGTAACCTGACATTAGGACTACACATACATGCTTTTATATTACTCAGATCATAACTAGAATAAAAACTAATCACGGTCAAACATAGGTTGACCAACTGCATGGGTTCCATTTCTGGAAAACCCAGAAAGTTTAAGAACACAGTTTTGAATGAACTTTGACTAGCCTTAATCTTGTACATGTGATGTTTTTTGGTTGATTTTGTGATACTAAATTGTTCTATGACATAAGTACTACAATCTAATATATTGGAATCACTTAAAACATGAACAGAGACCGGATTAATCAAGGCTCCAAAAGGGACCCTTGACACTGCTTGAGTTTCTGGGCAGCCCAGAAACTCAAGAACACACCTGACATGATATTTAGAGGCTCAGATCTCTTTCCGTTTACGTTGTTTATTCGTGTTTGTTGTTTACTATTATAGAACTACATTAGTTCTAAACACTGTGATCAAACTATAGACTTGAAACATCATGATCTAATTGTTATGCTGGGTCAAAGTAGTACCCTCGTTAACTGACTATGAATTTTTGGGTTGCATGAAGCACACGAAGAACACCTATAGCGACGGTTCTGTCGCTATAGGTGGTCTTTAGCGACAGTTTCTATATAAAAATTATATTTTTATTATATAATTAGTATTAAATAGTTTTTAATTATGAAAAATACAAAATAAATTCCTAAAAAATAATTTATAATCCTAAAATTAGTTTTAATTATTTTGAATATATTTCATAAATATTTAACATTTTGGAATATTAAAAGTATTTACTTTATTTAATTATAATATTAAATAAATTATTTAAAAATGATTTTAATACATGAAAAATCATTTAAAATTATATTATGGTATAAGAAAATAATTTAATTTATTTTTGATAACTTTTAATATTTTGTGATGAAATTTCATTAATAAATTAATATTAATGATATTTAGGTTATTTAATAAATATATTAAATAAATGATGAAAAAAATAATTAATGATTTCAAAATTATATAAAAATTGTATAAAGGATTATAAAAATATTTTAAGTTATAAAATATAACTTTTGATATTTTGTCATGAAAAATATTAATATTTTAATATTAATGATATTAGATTTATTTAATAATTATATTAAATAAATTAGTTTAAAAATGATTTTAATATTAGAAAATCATTTTAAATGAAAATAAATAGTTTTAAAATATTTTAAGTTATAAAATTTAACTTTCAATATTTAAAGGAAAATTTCATTAATTAATTATTATTAATGATATTAAATTTATTTAATAATTATATTAAATAATTTAGTTTAAAAATGATTTTAATATTATAAAAATCATTTAAAATAAAAATAAAGTGTTTAAAGATATTTTAAGTTATAAAATATAACTTTTAATATTTAAAGGATAATTTCATTAATAATTTAATATTAATGATTATTAATTTAATACTAATGATAGTAAATTTATTTAATAATTATATTAAATAAATAGTTTTAAAATGGTTTTATTACTTTAAAAATCATTTAAAAAGGATATAATAAATTAAAAATATTTTAAGTTGTGATTAAGGACTTTTAATATTTTGATAAGTAATACATTAATACTTGAATATTAATGATAATTATTTAAAGATGATTTTAATTCTTTTAAAAATCATTTAAGTGTAATATTAATACTTTAAAAGTATTTTGTGTGACGCCTCCAAAATTAGGTATACATCACCCATCTTGGGTCGCCAAATACATGAGTGCGAAATTCAAATACAACTTACTAATACAACTGTCGTAAGTATGCAATACGACAAAACATAAACCTGTGAGTTTGAATACAAATATTATCTACTGAGATTATACAAACTCAAAAGGAGTCCTCATTATAATTATTATCACACTATTTCACGGAATAGTGAGGACTACTAATGCTATCCTCTGGACCATCACTCCGCTCCCAGACTGGGTCCCAAATATATTCTCATTTCTTGAAGGAAACAGTTGAAAGAAAGGGTGAGCTCAACTAGCCCAAAGAAGAAGTATATGACGACTAAGATAATGCGTAATAAATTATCATTAGTCTCCAACAATGTTAAACGATAAAATATAATAGACATCAAGTTTAATCTGCGGTGAACAAGCAATCCATTAAAAGAGTCAAGTAGAAAATAAAATCTACTATCTTTTATGATTAAAAGGTTTTTCATCATCATTATCATTTGAGACTCGACAATAAATATTCCACATCATCGAATCACCCCTTGACTACTACTACCGAGGATATTCTTTAGTATCACGACCACAATTATCCATGCACTCACGGGCCAAGAATATTTGTGTATTCATTAATGGTCATGATCATGCCAACAACTTTCCATCAATGCACTACGGACCAATGAGGACTTTACCCATCATTTGTAACATTACGGTCACGATTACAATCGAATAATCCATGGTCATAATCATACCAAGTCCATCTACGCACTACAGAATACACGATGACTTTCAAAATAATATAAACATGAGGATGATGACAATGATATAAGAATTCAATAAAACAAGTTCAAGAATTAATTTGTCCAAGAACTACTAATGTCTAAATTGTCAACATGATACTGCTTTGTAGAGTAAAATTCAAGAATGATCAGAAGAATATTTCCATGAAAAGATACTGGATGAAGCGCAAATATCAAGGATATTCTACTAATTTCATGGAGTATAGAAGTCAAAACTTTAACCAACCCGAGTATAATAAAGAATGGAATAACAAAAGAAATCACCATGCATGCGGTACTTGGCGTAGGCAGTTATTCCAACGAGAATACTAAATAACGGAACGGTCAAAGAAAATTGCATGCCGGCGTGATGTTCCAACGAATAATAAAGAATGGAATAACAACAAAATCACCATGCATGCGGTACTTGGCGCCAGATAGGTTATTCAATGTAATACTAATAAGGATGGAATCGGTCCCACGTAAAAGCGAGCAGACGAGGATATTCCAATGTAATAATAATAAAGATTTTAACCGAGTCCGACGTAAAACGCATGAGCGGGATATTCCAATGTAATAATAAAGAAGGAATCGTGTGCGGCGTAAAAGCGCATGCAGCGAGATATTCCAATGAATAGTAAAAGCGGAATAATAGAAGAATGTCACCAAGTATAGGGTGAGATCACATTATCAAAAGTTATTCAATGTAATAATAAGCAATGGAATAACAATAGTTCTCTTCATGAATAAGAAAGAATAACACCCTTTACGAATACAACAAATAATATTCCCTACCTTAAGAAAAAAGAGTCTTTGGATATATAAGTAGTGAAGTAGCAAAATACTTTCTTCTTTCTCTATAGTTTATCTCTATAGAGTTCAATGAATTCGTAAGAAAATAATGAAGGAATGAGCTTCTATTTATAGAAAAATGGACTGCATAGTAAATAACTCATGAACGGTCCAGATTAATTTACTTTAATCTGACTGTCCATATTTAAAGCAAAATTTTTTAAATAAAATATAATATATTCAATATTTATGCAGGTATACTTCAAATGAAAAGGAGAATATAAGGGATTTAGTATGTAGAAAGTTTCTAAAAAGAGAACACTATTTTTATATGTTTATTATATTTTCACATAGTTTCTTCTCACACGAAGGCTAGACTCACTCTATATTTGTTAGAAAAATTATATAAAATATTGGATTCGATTAACATTGAGTGAATTTCATGGTAAGTTCATTTCATACCCAATACAGTGCTGACACACAGGCGGGAGGGTGATCTCTCCGTTACTTAAAATTCATCTCATGCTAACCACTCCCGAAAATATTAGTTCCCTTCTAAAAATATTCTAGTGATAGGATAAAAATACATAAATATCCTAAATAGATTTGTTGTTTTTATAAAGTTAATCTATATTATAGAGGCTTCATAGAAGTTTTGGAGATTTTGTGTCACATTATTTTCTTCTTCTTCTTCTTTTCCCCAAAATAGGTATACATCACCCATTACGAGTTGTCGATACATGAGTGCGAAACAACTACTGACTTTATTATTACAACGATAAAAGCGTGAGTTTGAATACAAATATTATCTTCTAGACAATATCTATACTCAAATAAATCCTCATCACATTTATTGATACATTATTTTACAAAAATGGTGAGGACTACTAAACAACTCTCTCTAGAACCTTCATTCCATACCCCAGGCTAAAATACTATATATATTCTAGCCTCTGAGAAGAAAAATGGAACAAAAAGGAAAAGGGTGAGCTCAACTAGCCCGATAAAGAATATATTATGACTAAGATAATATACAACAAATTATCGTTAGTCTTCACGAGGAAAAAAATCTAATAGAATCTGATAGACAACAAATTTTAAATCAATATTACGGCGATGAAATAATAATTCATTAGAAGAGTTAAGTAGAGAATGCAAACTACTATCTTACATGTATGAATTTAAAAGTTCATCGTCTATCTTTTATCCTGTAACATCAATCAATATATATACGGAATCAAATATTCATCTTTTACTCTGAGGCGAAATATTCATCGATTAATTATGTATTCATCTAAACACTGTTCATCTTTTTTGCTTTACGGGCGAAGATATTCTTGAAAATCATTCATCTTTTGCTTTCTGAGGCCAAAGATATTCAATAATATCATCATTTAAGGCGAGGATGATGAAAAATATTTTTAAAAAAGCGAATCGATGAAACAAAATGACAGGATTAAGGATTAAGGATTAGTACTTTGTTTTATCCATGTCCAAAAATACCTCAAAAATAATCATAGTGGTGTAAAATTCGAGAATGATCAAAACATGGATCTGATCAAAGCTAGTATCCGAATAGATATTTTGGACGAAAAGAAAAATTTTATTTTTCATTTTATCGATGAATAGTCTTAGTATAAGTGAATAATAACTCATAGAAATTTTCCATCTTCACGTGAATAGTACTTGTATTATCGTGAATAGTAACTCATGAATAGTACTTCAAAGTAACTCATGTTCTCAAATTTGATAAAAAGTTCTTTGATCAATATTTCAACATAATGATATTGAAGAAATAATATCATTTGAAAAAAAATAATATCCACTTACCTCGAAAGATTAGTACTTCTAAATTGGAATCTACAGGATATAGTCTTTGAAGGAACTTGCAATAGTCTAACAATACTCAAAGTATACTCAAAATACTCACAAGAATAAACTCGATAATATAGAGAGAAAAAACTTGATTTACGGTGTGATTTTCAATTCTAACCTAAGCACCTATTTATTTATAGAAAATGCTTAGAACACAAGCGAAAAATTTAATATAATATTATTATATATATATAAAATTTTCCTACCTTATTCTAAAATCTGAATTCAGCTCATTCAACCACATGTGTAACACACCAAAAAAAACAAAAAAAAACGTTTTTCTTATTTAAAATATTTTAAACTTCCAAAAATCAATTATTTGAACTTGAACTTCAATAATTCATAATAAATAGCCCTTTTATCAGAAAATTCGAATCTCTTGAGTTTTTATAGGAAATTCAATTCTCTACAACTTTGCGGAAGAAAGTTTTTCCAAATTCCAAATAAATTGGCCAAAAATCCACAAGCAGGCGATTTTACAGTATTTATAATCAAATTTCGATCGATAAATGGGGTCCATGAGCATGTTTAACATGTTTTAAACATTTATTGCAACAAAAATACTCTTCCTCCTCGTATACTCATATATATCACATTAGATTTGTAAAAATATCACCATTATTATATTATTAAAATATAATAATATATTTAAATAATTATTTTATCGAAAAAGATAAAATTTCAATTTTCAACAATTGTCACATTAAAAATTTTCTCCATCTATATCCACATAAAATCAATATTTTCCTCATCATATGAATCAATAATTAATTATTCACAAATAATATTACGAAATCCTGATATTGTGACCGAGGCGGTTCAGGAAGAGGGGGCTTTCGATAAAATTTCTCTCTTCTTGGCGCGATTAGGTGACCAAACCTCTCCTTAGAAGCGAACTTTCTAGACATTGCCAATAATGTTATCTAATAATATTATTAGGATAATATGAATTATTAGCCGATAATGAAAAATCTTGTGTAATGACAATTATTGAAACAACAACAATATATAAAATATCAATGCGATTATTATTAAATCGAAATAAAATCTTTGAGCGATAATTCACGTAACCATTATTGAGTAGTGCCTTCTTACGTAAGAATCGATAATTGGTGCAATCTGGTATTCTTTTCTTGTGTTTTAACCACAGGTATTTTAACGATATTACTTGGTAACAACTTCTGTTTATTATTTTTAAACCACTTATATTTGTCGTTTTCTTCATCGAATAAACTTTTTCCGTTATGGGGCCCACACACATGGGCTGTGGTAGTCGTCGAATATTCCCAAACGATCTGAATATTCCACGACCAAACGAATATTCCCAAACAACAATGAATATTTTATAACCACTTGCTTATTTTGAAATATTTGCGTATTTTACCCTAACTATCCACATTAATCAAATCAACCCTTACTATTTCAAAATAATAAATAGAAAATTAAATTTCATTAATAATAAGTTGGGGTCTTCTGACCTCCCTCCTTATGAAATTTAAGTCCTCGAAATTGGCGTCACGTACACAGTGTTTGAAAAGGTGAGGATACCTCGCTTTCATTTCCGTTTCCAATTCCCGGTCATTTCCTCTATAGCATGATTCCTCCACAAAACTTTAACTTGTGGTATGACCTTTCTTGGCGTGGGACATGCTCCTTCTATCCAAAATCTTGGCGGTACCTCCTCATACGTTAAGTCTTGACTATCTCGTCCGGTTCTAACTTCTATAACGTGGTTGGGTCTTTCACATATTTACGAAATGCGGATATATGAAACACATTATGAACACGAGAGACATACTTTCGAAGGTAGCTTGAGAGTCTATAGGCTACATTTCCTACTCGGTCAAGAATTTGAAATGGACCCGATAAATGCGTGGATTGAGCTTTCCTCTCTTCCCAAATCTTGTAACTCCCTTCCATGGAGCAACTTCATGACAATCATGATCCCCTACACTAAATTCCACGTCCTTTCGATGAAGATCCGCATAACTCTTTTATGTGATCTTGTGCCATTTTGTATCGTTGTCGAATCATTTGGATCTTTTAAAAGTGATCATACGTACTAACTTCGGGTCCCAACAATGTTGCTTCACCCACCTCGTCCCAACATATTGGAAGCGACACTTTTCGTCCATATAATGCTTGAATGGAGCCACACTATACTTGCACGATAAGCTGTTGTTGTAGGAGAATTCCACGATGGTAAATACTTATCCCAAGCGCCCTTGAAGTCTAGGACCACGAGTCTTAATAAATCTTCAAGAGTTTGAATAGTCCTTTGATTGTCCGTCCGTTTGAGGATGGTATCTTAAACTAAATAAATAAATCCGTGCCCATAGCTTTTTGCAAGCTAACCCAAAATCTTGAAGTGAATCTTGGGTCACGATCCGAAACTATGGATCTGGGCATGCCATGCAACCTCACAATCTCATTCACGTCACATACTAGCAAGGCGTTCAAGGAATAAGTCTCCGTGTCGGCAAAAATGAAGCGGAGACTTGGTTAATCTATCAACAATAACCCAAATAGCATTGATGCCTTGAAAGCCGTAGGAAGACCCGTAACGAAATCCATGGTAATGTGTTCCCACTTCCATTTGGAATCTCAAGTGGTTCTGAGCGGACCCTTAGGTACTAGATGCTCGCTTTTACCGTTGACAAGTTAAACACATTGAGATAAACTTTGCAATCTCTCTCTTCATATTGTTCCACCAAAATGTATGTAGAAGATCACGATACATTTTAGTACTTCGAGGATGGATTGCAAATGGTGTATTGTGTGCCTCCATCATAATCTTGTACTTCAAATCGAGTCGTTAGGAACACAAAGTCTAGAGTGGACTCAGTATTCCTTCTTCATCAATTCTAAGCTTAGGAATAGCTCCTTCTTGTACTTTCTTCTTCTTCATACGCATCGGCTCAAGATTGGTGGCTTGAAGCAACCTTAACTTTTCTATTAAAGTTGGCTCTGTCGTATACTTGACATCATCATCACTCGTTCCCGCATATGATCTTCTACTCAGCCGCGTCGGCTACCACGTTCGCTTTTCGGGATGGTATTGAATAGTGTGGTCGTAGTCTTTCAATAGCTCGAGCCAACGTCATTTGCTTGCGTGTTGAGTTCTTTTTGAGTGAAGAAATATTTAAGGCTTTTATGGTGCGAATATATCTCCACTTTCTCCCCATATAGATAGTGCCTCCATATCTTTAGCGCAAAAACATTTCTTTGCCGACTCTAGATCATGAGTAGGATAATTCCTCTCATACTCTTTAAGTTATCGCGAGGCGTAGGCTATGACTTTCCCGTTTGCATGAGAACACATCCTAACCCTTTTTGCACGAAGCATCATTTGTAGATAACAAATCCATCGAACCGGATGGTATTGTTAGAGCAGTCTTAGAAATAAGTCTCCTCTTAAGCTCTTGGAAACTCTTCTCGCATTCTTCTTGCTCCAAGCAATTTTGTATCCTTAGAGTTAAATTTGAGTTAATGGGGTAGCGATTAGAAAAACCCTTCCACGAATCTCAGATAATAACCATTAAGCCCAAAAACTACGTGCTTGATCCATGAACTTGGTTGCTCCCAACTTTGTATTGCTTGATCTTGGCGGGATCAGCGGATACTCCATGTTTTGACACCACGTGCCCAAGAATGCTACTTCCTCGAGCGAACTTCGCATTTCTTCAATTTGGCATATAGTTTGTTTTCACGAAGCCTTTGGAGTACCGACTTCAAATGGTGCTCATGATCTTCACGACTTTTGGAATATATAAGAGGATGTCATCAATAAAAACAACAACAAAGCCAGATCAAATATTCCTTGAATACTCGGTTCATCATATCCATGAAAGCCGCGGGAGCATTAGTCGATCAAAAAGACATGACTAAAATTCATAATGCCCGTCTGGGGAGTTAAAAGCGGTCTTTGGAATATCCTCGATTCTAATCTTGGTGATGATATCGAGCGAAGATCGATTTTGAAAAGAATTGTGCCCCTTACAGGCTGGTCGAACAAGTCATCAATCTGAGGTGAGGATACCTATTCTTGATGGTGACATGGTTCGATTCCGATAGTCGATCTGAAATCGCATACTCCGTCTTTCTTCTTTCTGAATAAAGCAGGGCACCCCGAGGAGATGTCTTGGGGCCAATGAAGCCGATGTCCAACAATTCACGTAGTTGGACCTTTAACTCTGAAGTTCAATAGGAGCCATTCGATATGGGGTTTTAGAAATGGGCTTTGTGCGGGTTCAAGATCGATAAAAATTGACTTCACGTTACGGGGGTGAGGCAGGAAGTTCTTGAAAAATCGTCGGGAAAAATCGATAACAACGGGAATATTATTCAAATTTGGCGTGTCTTTATTCAAATCCATAACATGGGCTAAGAAAGCTTGACATCCGTTTTTCAATAAGCGAATAGCTTTATGATTAGATATGGCGGTGATTGATTTTAATGGTTTAGTTGCTTGAATTAAATACAACGGGTTGGTTAGGAATATGAAAACTAACACCTTACGAAAACAATCAATTTTGGCATGATGAGTAGTTAACGAATCAATCCTAAAATCACATCAAAAGCAAGTATCTTTAAAGAGATAAGGTCACGGGTAAGGTGATGGTGCCACTTGAATCAAACAAGATTTATAAGCGATGGATGTGATGAAAGTTTCTCTAACGGAGTTTCCACGAGATAGGTCAAAGTCTAATTTCTCGGTCGAGTTTAAGCGTTGAGCACATGCGGGAGAGATAAATGAATGGGTAACCACGGTATCAAGTAAGGTATAAACTTAGCAAAATTTATAAATAGCTTACCGTGATCACCTCGTTTGGGTTCCTCGCATTATGACCGATCACAACAAAGCTCTCTTCCGGAATCGTTGACTTTGACTTTTACGAGACGATCTTTTGAGTCACCAAATCCCCATTGAACTAGGTTTATTCTGCTGTCTGATCTCGGCGATATGTCCTTCCTTTCCACAATTATAGCATACCTTGAGCTGTTGTGTGGCGGTTTGGTGATATGTCCCTCTTTTCGCATTTATAGCATATAATGGGTGGTCGTTCTCCTCCATTAGAACCGATTCTTTGCTAAACCTTTGTCGTCTTCACATAGTCGTTGTTAAATCTCCTCTTTTAAAATCTCCTCTGACTTCGCTTCTTCTTCTTTTTTCATGGCCATGATTACCACCGGAGTGGTTACCATTTTTGTCCGTCTGTTTCTTTCTCCATTTGGTTATCATTATTACATTGGCTACTGCTATCTACGATGCGATCTGGTTGTGGTCCCTCGGTTGAACATACTCGTTATCTCGCTCTAATAATTGAGCCACATTTACAACATCTGAATAGAGAAAAAATTTATGAGAAATGAGATCTTGGCGTATCTTGGGTTTCAAACCTCTAAGAAACATCCGCGTCATCGTTCCTCATTCTCCACCAAATGAGGTCTGAGCACGGATAACTCTGCAAACTTTGCCTCGTCTTTTGAGACACCCGTCGTCGTATTGTTTTGTTCTAATCTAATAAACTCCACTTCCTTCGTATAGCCGAACACTTTTCGGAAAAGTATTTGTCATTAAATAGTTCTGAAAGCGTCTCCCAAGACATCTTTGAGTGCGGTTTGGATGGAGTGCAACTTCACAGACTCCCACCGATGATCGCTTTCCCACCGAACATAAAGGTGGCGAATGGAACCTTCTGTTCCTCAAGTGCATCCCAGACATCGAATATCTTGGTAATTTGCTTGACCCGTGTTTCCGCCGTGATCGGATCGGCTTTCCCTTAAATTACAGTGGTCCCGACTCTTTGAGCTGCTGGTTTGTGACAACTTGGTGAATTGCTATCATTTCCTCCTGTATTTTGAACACGAGTCTCCTCGCGATTTTGCATGAGCTATGAAAAAGCTTCTAAACATCCCTCGTTCATCATCACGCTTTCGGTGGTGTTGTTCACGGGAGGAACATTGCCGACTGTTGTTGCGTTCTCCTCGTTGGTGAGTGAGCGTCTCCACGGTCTCATTTCCATTGTTAATATTCTCGATTCGACATTCTCAAATCTTTGTCGTAAAACAAGGGTTAATTAAGAAATCAATATATCACATAATATCCTATATCTTGACCAACTAACAAATAAGCTTAGGTAGGACACACTAGCGAAGGATTTACTCGTCTCTCCCCTCTGGTTCTATTCCCGATCTCATGGAGATCATATCCTAAGCTACGATACCAAGCTGTGGCGCCCCCAAAATAGGTATACATCACCCATTACGAGTTGTCGATACATGATGCGAAAACAACTACAACTTTATTATTACAACGATGAAAAGCTGTGAGTTTGAATACAAATATTATCTTACAGACAATATCTATACTCAAATAAATCCTCATCACATTTATTGATACATTATTTTACAAAAATGGTGAGGACTACTAAACAACTCTCTCTAGAACCTTCATTCCATACCCAGAGCTAAATACTTTCATTATATTCTAGCCTCACGAGAAGAAAAAAAATGGAACAAAAAGGAAAAGGGTGAGCTCAACTAGCCCGATAAAGAATATTATGACTAAGATAATATCTGACAACAAATTATCGTTAGTCTTGACAACGGGGAAAAATCTAATAGAATCTGATAGACAACAAATTTTAAATCAATATTACATGCGAAATAATAATTCATTAGAAGAGTTAAGTAGAGAATGCAAACTACTATCTTACATGTATGAATTTAAAAGTTCATCGTCTATCTTTTATCCTGTAACATCAATCGATATATATACGGAATCAAATATTCATCTTTTGCTCTGAGGCGAAGATATTCATCGATTAATCGTATTCATCTAAACACACATTCATCTTTTGCTTTCTGACGAAAGATATTCTTGAAAAATCATTCATCTTTTTTACTCTGAGGCCAAAGATATTCAATAATATCATCATTTAAAGGCGAGAGATGATGAAAAATATTTTTAAAAGCGAATCCGGTGAAACAAAATAGCGAGGATTAAGGATTAAGGATTAGTACTTTGTTTTATCCATGTCAAAAATACCTCAAAAATAATCATAGTGGTGTAAAATTCAAGAATGATCAAAACATGGATCTGATCAAAGCTAGTATCCGAATAGATATTTTGAGACGAAAAGAAAAATTTTTTTTTATTTTTAGATGAATAGTCTTAGTATTAAATAATAACTCAGATATAGAAATTTCCCAAAAAAAACATCGTGAATAGTACTTGTGAATAGTAACTCGTGAATAGTAACTCAAATAGTAACACCAATAGTTCAAAATTTGATAAAAACTTTCCAAATTTGATCAATATTTGACATAATGATATTGAAGAAATAATATCATTTGAGAAAAAAAATAACATATCCTTACCTCGAAAGATTAGTACTTACAAATTTGGAATCAGGGGTATAGTCTTTGAAGGAACTTGCCATATAACAATACTCAAAGTATACTCAAAATACTCACAAGAATAAACTCGATAATATAGAGAGAAAACTTGATTTACGGTGTGATTTTCAATTCTAACCTAAGCACCTATTTATAGGAAATTGCTTAGAACACCAAAGCGAAAAATTTAATATAATATTATTATATATATATAAATTTCCTCACCACCTTCCAAGAACTGAATTCAGCATCACAACATATTACATATGTAACACAAACAAATCCAAAAAAACGTTTTCTAATTTAAATATTTTAAACTTCCAAAAATCAATTATTTGAACTTGAACTTCATAATTCATAATAAATAGCCCTTTTATCAGAAAATTCGAATCTCGCGACTTTTTATAGGAAATTCAATTCTCTACAACTTTGCGGAAGAAAGTTTTTCCAAATTCAAAACAAAAATTGGCCAAAAATCCACAAGCGAGGCGATTTTACAATTATAATCAAATTTGATCGATAAATGGGGTCCCATGAGCATGTTTAACATGTTTTAAACATTTATTGCAACAAAAAAAATACTCTTCCTCCTCGTATACTCATATATCCCACATTAGTTGTAAAAATATCACCATTATTATATTATTAAAATATAATAATATATTTAAATAAATTATTTTATCGAGAAAAAGATAAAATTTCAATTTTCAACAATTGTCACATTAAAATTTTTCTCCATCTATATCCACATAAAATCAATATTTTCCTCATCATATGAATCAATAATTAATTATTCACAAATAATATTACGAGAATCCTGATGATATTGACAACGAGGCGGTTCAGGAAGAGGGGGCTTTCGATAAAATTTCTCCTTCTTGGCGCTGATTAGGTGACCAAACCTCTCCTTAGAAGCGAACTTTCTAGACATTGCCAATAATGTTATCTAATAATATTATTAGGATAATATGAATTATTGCTTCGATAATGAAAAATCTTGTGTAATGACAATTATTGAAACAACAACAATATAAAATATCAATAATGACAATTATTAAATCGATAAAATCTTTGAGCGATTAATTCTTCATAACCATTATTGAGTAGTGCCTTCTTACGTAAGAATCAATAATTGGTGCGATCTGGTATCTTCTTGTGTTTTAACCATCAGGATATTTTAACGATATTAATTGGTAACAACTTCTGTTAGTTATTTTTAAACCACTTATATTTGTCGTTTTCTTCATCCATCGCTTTTTTATTATGGGGCCCACACATGGGCTGCTTGTGGTCGATGCGAATATTCCCAGACGATCTGAATATTCCACGACCAAACGAATATTCCCAAACAACAATGAATATTTTATAACCACTTGCTTATTTTGAAATATTTGCGTATTTTACCCTAACTATCCACATTAATCAAATCAACCCTTACTATTTCAAAATAATAAATAGAAAAATAATTAAATTTAAATAATAATAATAAACTAAGTTGGGGTTTAATTGTAAGACCCCAACTTTTTATAAATGAAATTGAATTTTCTCTATTTATTATTTTGAAATAGTAAGGGTTGAATTGATTAATGTGGTTAGTTATGGGTAAAATATGCAAATATTTCAAATAAGCAAGTGGTTATAAAATATTCATTGTTGTCAGGAAATATTCGTTTGGTTGTGGAATATTCTTCCTGTCGGGGAATATTCGTATAACGGAGCGATCTTTTGTGGGCCCCATAACGAAAGCGATTGGATGAAAAAACGCAAGTATGAGTTTTTATAAATAATTGGCGTAGTTATTACTGATTAACATTTTGTTGGAATACCCCATTGGTTAAAACACGATGTCTACGCGTTATTTCACAAGAAGACACCACAGTATTACATCAATTATTGATTCTTACGTAAGAAGACACTACTCAATAATTGTTATTCACGGTAATTACTTGCTCAATATTTTATTTTATTGATTCAATAATTGCTACGTTGATGTTTTATATTATTATTGTTTTAATAATTGTCACTACACAAGATTTTCCATTATCGATCAATGATTCATATTATTTTAATAATATTACTAGATAACATTATTGGCAATGTCGAGAAAGTTCTCATACAAGGAGAGGTTTGGTCACCTAATTGCAAGGCTAGCCAAGAAGGAGAAATCCTTATTGAAAAGCCCCTTTCCTGAGGAACTACCGTTGTCATTATCAGATTACGTAATATTATTTATGAATAATTAATTATTGATTTATATGATAAGGAAAATATTCATTTTATGTGGATATAGATGGAGAAAAGTTTTAATGTGACAATTGTTGAAAATTGATATTTTATCTTTTCTGATAAAATAATTTATTATTATATTATAATAATATAATAATGGTGATATTTTTACAATGAATGTGGGATATACGAGTAAATAAGGAGGAAGAGTATTTTTGTTACTAAAAATATTTAAAACATGTTTTTCATGATTGTGGACCCCATTTCTTGACTGAAATTTAATTATAGTTTGTAAAATTGTCTGTATGTGGATTTCGGTCAATTTCTATTTGGAATTTGGAAAAACATAAACTTACAAAGTTGTAGAGAATTGAATTTACTATAGAAGGACATAAGACTCGAATTTTTCTTATAAAAGGCTATTTATTATGAATTATTGAAGTTCCGGAATAATTGATTTTTGAAGTTTTAAATAATTTTTAAAAGAAAAATGTTTTTTTCATTTGTGGGCATATGTTAAATGGCTGAAGTCAGTTGGTAAGGTGTGAGTAGGAATTTAATTAATATATATTAATATTTTATTAAATTTTTGCTTTGGTGTTCTAAGCATTTTCCTATAAATAGGGTGCTTAAGTTAGAATTGTAAATCACACCAGGATCTGATGTTTTCTCTCTCTATAATATCGAGCGTATTTTTGTAAGTATATTGATACTTTGAGTGTTGCTATACGGTGCAAGTTTCTTTCAGCATTATATCCGATATTCAGTCAGAAGTACTGACTTTGCGAGGTAAGGGATGTTGTTTTCTTCTTAAATGATATTATTTTCTTCAATATCATTATGCCAAAATATTGGTCTGAACTTTTTATCAAATTTAGAACTTTTTGTGTCGAGGTTACTATTCACGTATACGGCACTATTCACGAATACAACACTATTCACCGAAAAAAAAAGAATTTGTCCAAGATGTCTATTATGGTTACTATGTTTGATTGTATCCATGTTTTGATCTTTATTTTTGAATTTTGTTTCAAAATTGGTTATTATGGAGTATTATTGTTCTTGGATAAATTGTAAAACGAATCCTTAATATTTGTTCTTTTGTTTCACTGGATTCGTTTTCTTTTAAATATTTTTCATCATCCTAAGTCCTAAATGATGATATAACTGAATATCTTTGGCATGTAGTGCAAAGATGAATAAGTTTCTGATGAATATATTTGGCCCGTAGTGCAAAGATGAACAAGTGTTTAAATGAACATGACAAACTGATGAATATCTTTGGCCTGTAGTGCAAAGATGAATATTTGATTTCAGATATATATTGATTGATGTTACAGGGATAAAATATTGACGATGAACTTTTAAATTCATATATAGAAGATAGTAGATTTCAGTCTCTACTTAACTCTTCTAATGAATTATTATTTCCGCTGCGAATATTGATTTAAAACTGGTTGTCTATTGTTTTCTATTAGATTTTTCCCTGTTGAGGACTAACGATAATTTGTTATATATTATCTTAGTCATAATGTTCTTTACTGGGCTAGTTGAGCTCACCCTTTTCCTTTTTGGTTCCATTTTTCTTCTCAGGAGGCGAGAATGTAGCGAAGTACTAATCGAAAGTGGAATGATGGTTCTAGAAGTTATTTTAGTAGTCCTCACTATTTTGTAAAATAGTGTATCAATAATTGTAATGAGGACTTATTTGAGTGTGGATATCATACAGATGACAATATTTGTATTTAAACTCACAGCTTATGTGTCACGATTTTGCACGACAATTGTATTAATAAAGTTGTAGTTGTTTCGCACCATGTATTTGGCGACTTCGTAATGGGTGTCAGATACCTATTTTGGGGGCGCCACAACTTGGTATCGAGCTTAGGAATATGGTCTCCGCGTAGATTGGGGAATAGAACTAGGAGGGGAGAGACGAGTAATCCTTCGCTAGTGTGTCATACCTAAGCTTATTTGTTGGTCAGTCGGAGCATATAGTTAATATGTGATATGTTAATTTGTTTAATTAACCCTTGTTTTATGGCAGTATTTAAGAATGGCAGCTGAGAATATTAACAGTGGAGTGAATGAGACAATGGAGACACCTTTAATCACCACCCAGGGGAACGTATAACAAGAAGGCAATATTCCTCCTGTAAACAACACTACCGAACAAATGATGAATAATGGGAAGTTTAGAAGCTTTTTGTAGTTCATGCAAAACCAGACGAGGGAGACTCGTGTACAAAATACGGGTGGAACTGATAGCAACGCGCGGCTTATCACAGCCAAGCAGTTCAAAGAGTTGGGACCACCAGAATTTATTTGAAAGCCGGATCCGATCAAGGCAGAGACGTGGGTTAAACAAATTACCAAGATATTCGATGTCTTGGGATGCACGGAAGAACAGAAGGTTCCATTCACCACCTTTATGTTCCGTGGCGAGGCAGACTACTGGTGGGAGTCTGTGAAGCGTACTCAGCCTGCCGCACTCAACATGTCTTGGGAAACGTTTCAGAAACTTTTCAATGACAAGTACTTTCCTGAAAATATTCACCATATGAAGGAGGTAGAGTTTATTAGATTAGAACAAAACAACATGACGGTGTCCCAGTACGAGGCGAAGTTCGCAGAGTTATCCAGGTTTGCACCTCATTTGGTAGAGAATGAGGAACGAATGACGAGGATGTTTCTGAGAGGTTTAAAACCCGAGATTCGGCAATATCTTATCTCTCATAAATTTTCTTTCAGATTCGGATGTTGTCAATGTGGCTCAATTATTAGAGCGAGATAACGAAAGTACGTTCAACCGAGGACCATAACCGTGGTCATACCTACCGGTGGCGGCGATCATCGAGCAATGAAAACCAATGAGGAGAAAACATTCTTGGACAAAGCGAACCACTCCGGTAATAATCGTATGATGAAAATAGAAGAAGAGAGTCTGGGGAGATTTTAAAAGAGGAGATATAACAATGACATTGTGAAGACGTCAAAGACCAACAACAACCGGTTTTAAGGGAGGAGAACAACCACCGGTCAGATGCTATAAATGTGGAAAAGAGGACACATCAATCAAAACCGTCCACAATTCTCAAGGTATGCTATAATTGTGGAAATGAAGGACATATCGCTTCGAGATCAGACGGCAGAATGGCGAAACCAAGTCCCATGGGGAAGGTGACTCAAAAGGTTGTCCCGAAAAGTCAAAGTCAATCTGCCTCTCGGAAGAGCATTTGTCGAATCGGTCAAAGTGCAAGGAACCCAAACGAGGTGATCACGGGTAAGCTAATCATAAACTCTTGCGAAGTTTATACCTTATTAGATACCGATTCTACCCATTCTTTTATCTCTCGTGCTTATACTCAACGTTTAAACTTGACTCCGGAGAAATTAGACCTTGACTTATCTGTTGAGACTCCGTTAGGAGAAAATTTTGTTACATCTACTGTTTATAAATCTTGCTTGATTCAAGTTGGAACCATCACATTACCTGCTGATCTTATTTCGTTGAAAATACTTGCATTTGATGTGATTTTAGGGATTGATTAGTTAACCACTCATCATGCTAAAATTGATTATTTTCGTAAGGTTGTTAGTTTTCATATTCCTAACCAACCTGTTATGCGAATCCAAACAATCAAACCACTAAAGTTAATCACTGTCATATCAAGCCATAAAGCTATTCGTTTATTAAAAAATGGATGTCAAGCTATCTTAGCCCATGTCACGGACTTGAACAAAAACACGTCAAATTTGAATAATATTTCTATTGTTAGTGAATTTCCTGACATATTTCCTGAAAAACTTCTCGGTCTACCCCCAGAACGTGAAGTTGAATTCTTTATTGACCTTGAACTTGGTACAAAGCCCATTTCTAAAACCCCATATTGAATGGCTCCTATTGAACTTCAGAAGTTAAGGGTCCAACTACAAGAGTTGTTGGACATCGGTTTCATTCGTCCTAGTACATCTCCTTGGGGTGCTCCTGTTTTATTTGTAAAGAAGAAAGACGGGAGTATGCGACTTTGTATTGACTACCGAGAATTGAACCATGTCACCATCAAGAATAGGTATTCGCTACTTCGTATTGATGACCTGTTTGACCAGTTACAAGGAGCACAATTCTTTTCAAAGATCAATCTTTGTTCGATATCATCACCAAGATTAGAATCGAGGATATTCCAAAGACCGCCTTCGTAACTCTAAGACGGCATTATGAATTCTTAGTCATGTTTTGGATTGACTAATGCTCAAATGACTTTCATGGATATGATGAACCGAGTATTCATGGAATATTTGATCGGGCTTCGTTGTTGTCTTTATTGATGATATTCTCATCTATTCCAAAAGCCGTGAAGATCATGAGCGCCATTTGAAGTCGGTAATCGCAAAGGCTTCGTGATAACAAGCTATATGCCAAGTCAAGAAATGTGAGTTCGCTCGAGGAAGTAGCATTCCTCGGGCACGTGGTGTCAAAACATGGAGTATCTCACTGATCCGGTGAAAATTGAAGTAATACAAAGTTGGAGCAATCAAGCTCGGTGGATCAAGACGTAGCTTTACGGGCTTAGCGGTTATTATCGAGATTTGTGGAAGAATTTTCTCGAATCGCTACTCCGTTAAGTCATCTGACACATAAAGATATAAAATTCGTATGGAACGAGGAATGCGAGAAGAGTTTCCAAGAGCTTAAGAGGAGACTCATTTCGGCACCTGTTTTGATAATACCGTCTGGTTCAGATGGATTTGTTATCTACAGCGATGCTTCGGGCAAAGGGTTAGGATGTGTTCTCATGTAACACGGGAAAGTCATAGCCTATATGAGAGGAATTATCCTACTTATGATCTAGAGTTGGCAACAGTTGTTTTTGCGTTGAAGATATGGAGACACTACCTGTATGGGGAGAAAGTGGAGATCTACACATATCATAAAAGCCTCAAATATTTCTTTACCCAAAAAGAGCTCAATATGCGGCAACGACGTTGGCTCGAGTTGTTGAAAGACTACGACCATACCATTCAATACCATTTTGAAAAGCGAGCGTGGTAGCTGACGCATTAAGTAGAAGATCTTATGCAGGAACGAGTGCGATATTGTCAACACAAAGGCCCATTTTGTGTGATTTACAAAAGTTGAAGATAGAATTCAAGACTCCGGGGATCCATGCGATGATGTCAAGTATACGCATAGAACCAACTTTAATCGATAAAGTTAAAGTTGTTCAAGCCACAGATCCGGAGCTGATGCGTATGAAGAAGAAAGTACAAGAAGGTACTATTCCAGAAGCAAGAATCGATGAAGAAGGAATACTTCGAGTCAACTCCAGACTTTGTGTTCCTAACGATTCTGACTTGAAGCATAGAATCATGATGGAGGCACACAACACACCGTTTGCAATCCATCCTGGGAGTACCAAAATGTATCATGATCTTCGACATACATTTTAGTGGAACAATATGAAGAGAGAGATCGCGAAGTTTATCTCGAGGTGTTTAACTTGTCAACGTGTAAAGGCAGAGCATCAAGTGCCGAAGGGTCTATTGCAACCACTTGAGATTCTAAAATGGAAGTGGGAACACATTACTATGGATTTCGTTACGGGTCTTCCCAAGGTTTCTCAAGACATAGATGCGATTTGGGTTATTGTTGATAGATTAACCAAGTCTGCTCATTTCTTGCCTATACGGGAGACTTACTCCCTTGAACATCTTGCTAGTATATACGTAAATGAGATTGTGAGATTGCATGGCATGCCAGTATCCATAGTTTCGGATCGTAACCCAAGATTCACTTCAAGATTTTGGGTTAGCTTGCAAAAAGCTATGGGCACGGATTTACAATTTAGTTCGGCATACCATCCTCAAACGGACGGACAATTAAAGAGGACTATTCAAACTCTTGAAGATCTATTAAGACTTTGTGTCCTAGATTTCAAAGGGAGTTGGGATAAGTACCTACCATTGGTGGAATTCTCCTACAACAACAGTTATCAGGCAAGTATAGGTGTGGCTCCATTCGAGGCATTATATGGACGAAAGTTTCGCTCTCCAGTATGCTGGGATGAGCTGGGAGAAGCAACGTTGTTGGGACCAGAGTTGGTGCGAATGACTACAGAGAAGATCCAAACGATTCGACAATGTATACAAACGGCACAGGATCGACAAAAGAGTTATGCGGATCTTCATTGAAAGGACGTGGAATTTGACATTGGGGATCATGTATTATTACGTATTGCTCCATGGAAGGGAGTTTCAAGATTCGGGAAGAGAGGAAAGCTCAATCCACGATTTATTGGTCCATTTCAGATTCTTGACCGAGTAGTAAATGTGGCTTATAGACTCGCGTTACCTCCAAGCATGTCATATGTTCATAACGTTTTTCACATATCTGTGCTTCGTAAATATGTGAAGGACCCGAACCACATTATTGAGTTAGAACCAGATGAGATAGCCGAAGATTTAACGTACGAGGAGGTACCTGTTAAGATCTTGGATAGGAAAGAGCATGTTCTACGCACCAAGGTTATACCACAAGTTAAGGTTTTATGGAGGAACCATGCTATTGAAGAAATGACCTGAGAGTTGGAATCAGAAATGAAAAAGAGGTATCCTCACATTTTCGAAACACCAGGTATGTACGTCAATTTCGAGGACCAAATTTCATAAGAAGGGAAGGTTGTAAGACCCCAACTTTTTATAAATGAAATTGAATTTCCTCTATTTATTATTTTGAAATAATAAGGGTTGAATTGATTAATGTGGTTAGTTATGGGTAAAATGCGCAAATATTTCAAATAAGCAAGTGGTTATAAAATATATAATGTTGTCGGGGAATATTCGTTTGGTCGTGAAATATTCTTCCTGTCGGGGAATATTCGTACAACGGCGCAGTCTTTTGTGGGCCCCATAACGGAAAGTGTGACGCCCCCAAAATAGGTATACATCACCCATTCTGAGTTGTCAATACATGGTACAGAAACAACTACAACTTTATTATTACAACAAGAAAAGCGTGAGTTTGAATACAAATATTATCTTCTGACAATATATATACTTAAATAAATCCTCATCACATTTATTGATACATTATTTTACAAAAATGGTGAGGACTACTAAACAATTCTTTCTAAAACCTTCATTCCATACCCAGGCACTTGCATCGCTTATATTCTCGCCTCTTGAGAAGAAAAATGGAACAAAAAGGAAAAGGGTGAGCTCAACTAGCCCAAAAAGAATATTATGACTAAGATAATATATAACAAATTACCGTTAGTCTTCAACAGAAAAAAATCTAATAGAATACAATAGACAACAAAATTTAAATCAATATTCGCAATGAAATAATAATTCATTAGAAGAGTTAAGTAGAGAATGCAAACTACTATCTTCTATGTATGAATTTAAAAGTTCATCGCCTATCTTTTATCCCCGTAAACATCAATCAATATACATCCGGAATCAAATATTCATCTTTGAACTACAGCCCAAAGATATTCATCGACCGGTCATGTTCATCTAAACACTGCTCATCTTTGCACTACTACCAAAGATATTCTTCAGAATCATTCATCTTTGCACTACGTGCCAAAGATATTCAATAATATCATCATTTAAGACGAGAGGATGATGAAAAATAATTTTAAAGAAACGAATCCAAAGAAACAAAATGACAAGGATTAAGGATTAAGGATTCAGACTTTATTTTATCCATGTTCAAAAATACCTCAAAAATAATCATAGTGGTGTAAAATTCAAGAATGATCAAAACATGGATACAATCAAAGCTAGTATCCATAATAGATATTTTGGACAAAAAGAAGAAATTTTATTTTTCGGTGAATAGTGCCGTATACGTGAATAGTAACTCCGACACCAAAAGATAGAAATTTCCCAAAAAACATATTCACGCTTCATGAATAGTGTAACGACCCCAAAATAGGTCCATTCCATCCAACCCATTCTGAGTCGCCAAATATATGGTACGAAAAACAACTACAACTTTATTACAACAATTGTCGTGCAAAATACAACAACACATATTTTGTGAGTTTTGATACCAATATATACCAAATGTAACTCTGGACACCAACTTGGATAACACGTCCACCATGACACCTTACATAAAGGTACAGCCAAAAACCGTTTTAGAAATTAGAATCTTTGGGAAGTGCTCAAGAAAACCTTCGCATACATGGGAGGCCATGCTTTTAGGTTATGGTAGATATCATATGGCCACAGAATTATCCTTGGTTGACCCAATAGACCCCAAAGAAAAACGAGAAGATTACTATCATATTCTTCCCAATGGCGAGTCTTCTCTTGATTTATCATTATCTCCACTGTCTCAAATTGAGAATTATACTTCAAACAAACACCAAGATCATATAGGTAGTGCTCAGAAATATACTCAAAGAAGTGGATGAGCACAACCATGTCTTATGATAACACGAAGTTTGTATGTCATTAGACATCTTGTATGATAGTGACAAAACACCCTTCCAAAGTCAGGTTCGCCTCACCCTATTTAATTCACCAAAATAACTATTAAATGATGTATAAAATACAACACACTAAAGCCCTCAATAAAATTATTTTCATACTCTTTAGGGAGAACCTCAACAACTATAGACCACCGCTTCTATTCCCTTGTTATCTCCGGCCAACCCAAATGGCTACACTTTTATTACACGAAAGGAATTGTGAAACAAAAGGGTGAGCACAACTAGCTCAAGAAAGAATATTATGACTAAAGATAAATAAATTATCAATAGTCTTCATCAAGAATAAATCGATATTTAGAACATATGGTAGATGATAAAACTTTTCAACCATAGTTGCAGTTGAACGAGCAATCCATTAAAAGAGTCAAATAGACTATAAAGTCTATTGTCTTCCTCCACGTTAAAAGTCCACCAACAATGTTTTATCCCCGTAACATCAATCAACAGCCTTTTCCACAATCATATGAATAACTCATAATCATAATTGTGATTCTAAATTCCTTCTCATCCGGACGAAGATAATTTTCATCACCGCCTTTACCCGAAACATCAAATATCATGGTTATACCAAATCACGCCTTCTCATAATCATACTAATAAATTCATCTTTGCACCACGGGTCAAAGATATTCATCAACAGCCCATCTTTACACTACAAAGCAAAAGATATTCAACAACAGTCATCTTTGCATTACGAGCCAAAGATATTCATCAATAATTCATCTTTGCCCTACAAAGCAAAGATATTCAACAACAGTCATCTTTGCATTACGAGCCAAAGATATTCATCAATAATTCATCTTTGCACTACAAAGCAAAGATATTCAACAACAGTCATCTTTGCATTACGAGCCAAAGATATTCATCAATAATTCATCTTTGCACTACAAAGCAAAGATATTCAACAACAGTCATCTTTGCGAAGACGAGCCAAAGATATTCATCAATAATTCATCTTTACACTACAGGCTAAAGATATTCAACAACAGGTCATCTTTGTACAACGAGCCAAAGATATTCATATATCAAAGAAATACATAATCATCTCAGAAGTTATATAACAATAATTATAACCATGTTGATCAATTCACCTTTGCACTTAAGTTAAAAATATTCAATTGTAAATTCAATGGTCATGATCATACCAGTCACAATTCAACTTTTTCCCTACTGGCCAAAGAGAACCTATGGTCACGATCATACCAATAATCTACCCATCTTTACACTCAAGTCAAAGAGAAATATCATCATTAGGGTTATAAGAATGTTATATAAAAATAATATAATCAAAACATCTAGATTTAATCTCAAGAGTAATATTCATAAATCAACTATAATTTGGTTAGAAAAAGAAACCAATTTTTCGTGAATAGTACCCCGTATTCGTACATAGTCCCGTATAAGTGCATAGTAACCTCGATACGAAAAGATAAAGTTTCATAATAAAATTCATATCCATATTTATAACACCTTAATCCAAATGTTATAAATCACTTAGAAATCTCATAATCTAATATTATTAATATTATAATAATATTTTAATCATTTCTCAAACTTATAAACAATTTAATTAAATTGTTTACACTTTACTAATTAATGCATTTAATCATCATAAAATGCCAAACTCATAAAATTTCATCACCAATAACTAAAACCCTCATCAAAAATCTGCATATACCTCATATATATGATTCTCAAACCATAAAATCATATTTTCTAATTTTCTTACTTCACATAACATATTTAATTCATTTCTTCATAACTAGAACATTTTCATGAAAATACCAAATCAGTTCCAAAAATATTTCTTTTCTGGGATTTAGCATAACATAGTCCCATATTGAACATATATTTTTCTCAAAATTTTAAAAATTCATTTACTATTTTTCATATGGCCAAAACCACCGAATATTTAAACATTTATCATAAATTATACTTTTATCCAAAAATTCTGAAATTAATACGGTATACTGATATTATATAGATGTACTCCCAATAAAAATTTCATCAATTTTGGAGTTAACCACAAGGAGTTATAAATAGTTACTTTTAAAATAGTCTTTTCTCATAAAATTCATAACTCCTAATCTATACATCCAAAAATCGCCATTTTTGGACACACTCTACAAAACTCATCAAAATATCATTTCAAATTTTTCCAGAATTTTTGAAGATCCAGAAAAATTTCGAAACTAAAAACATAATAACCCTTAAACTTCTGACTGGAATAACGCTGAATGAACTTGCACCGTATAGAAATACTCAAAATATATTCAAAATACTCACAAGAATACGCCGATAATATAGAGAAAGAAAACTTCAGCTTTACGGTGTCATTTTCAATTCTAACCTAAGCACCCTATTTATAGAAAATCTTTAGAACACCAAAGCGAAAATTTAATAAAATATTAATATAATATATATTAAATTCCTAAGCCCACTCTGACCATCTGACCATCTGAATTCAGCCACTAATAATGACAAAAACAAAAAAAACGTTTTGTTATTAAAATTAATTAAAACTTTCAAAAATCAATTATTTGAACTTCTAACTTCAATAATTCATAATAAATATCTCTTTTATCAGAAAATTCGAATCTCGCGATTTTTTTATAGGAAATTCAATTCTCTACAACTTTGCAGAAGAAAGTTTTTCCAAATTCCAAACAAAAATTGACCGAAATCCACAAATGGACGATTTTACAGTCTATAATCAAATTTCGATCAAGAAATGGGGTCCACCGACATGTTTAACATGTTTTAAACATTTATTGTAACAAAAATATTCTTCCTCCTCATATACTCATATATTCCACATTCACTGTAAAAATATCACCATTAATATATTATTAAAATAATATATTTAAATGAATTATTTTATCGTAAAAAGATAAAATATTAATTTTCAACAATTGTCACTTTAAAAATTTTCTCCATCTATATCCACATAAAATAAATATTTTTCTCATCATAAAATCAATAATTAATTATTCACAAATAATATTACATAATCACAATATTAACAAATCAGCAGCTCCTGGAGAGAGGGGCTTTCCAATAAGAATTTCTCCTTACTTGGCCAAGCAATTAGGTGACCAAACCTCTCCTTAGATGTAACTTTCTAGACATTGCCAATAATGTTATCCAATAATATTATTCAGATAATATGAATTATTGTTCGATAATGGAAAATATCATGTCTTAGTGATAATTATCAAACAACAATAATATAAAATATCAACGTAGCAATTATTGAATCAATAAAATATAATATTGATCAAGAATTACGTAATAGCTTATCGAGTAATGCCTTCTTAAAAAAAAAATTATCATGCTTCATGAATAGTACTCGTGAATAAGAACTCGTGAATAAGTAACTCATGAATAGTAACTCGTGAATAAGAACTCATGAATAAGAACTCGTGAATAGTAACTCAT
This sequence comes from Panax quinquefolius, assembly GCA_020205615.1. Lineage (NCBI taxonomy): Eukaryota > Viridiplantae > Streptophyta > Magnoliopsida > Apiales > Araliaceae > Panax > Panax quinquefolius. The sequence goes on along the minus strand of CM035171.1, from coordinate 111,072,137 downwards.
GAATAAGAACTCATGAATAGTAATTATAAAAAATTGAATACTTTTATTTCATAAAATTCGGTCTTACAAATAGTAACTCGTGAATAAGAACTCGTGAATAAGAACTCATTGAATAGTGTGACGCCCCCAAAATAGTATACACAACACCCATTCTGAAAGTCGCCAAATACATGGTACAAGAAGCAAACTACAACTTCAATAATACAAATGTCGTGTGAAATACGCACAATATATACCATGAGTTTAAATATAATATTGTCTTCTAGACAATATCCACACGCAAATAAATCCCCATCATAATTATTGATACATTATTTTACAAAAATGGTGAGGACTACTAAACAACTCTCTCTAAACCTTCATTCCATACCCCGACTAAGACTCTCGCTACATTCTCGCCTCCTGAGAAGAAAAATGGAACAACAAGGAAAAGGGTGAGCTCAACTAGCCCAGTAAAGAATACTATGACTAAGATAATATACAACAAATTATCGTTAGTCTCCAACAGGAAAAAATCTGATAGAATACAATAGACAACAAGTTTCAGATTAATATTCGCAATGAAATAATAATTCATAAGAGTTACGTAGAGAATGAAATCTACTATAATCTATGAATTTAACAAATCCATCATCAATATTTTATCCTCAGAACATCAATCAATATTTATCTCAAATCAAATATTCATCTTTGCACTACAAAGCCAAAGATATTCATCAATCGGTCCATGTTCATCTCAACACTGCTCATCTTTGCACTAAAGGCCAAAGATATTCATCGATCGGTCGTGTTCATTTAAACACTGCTCATCTTTGCACTACAGCCCAAAGATATTCTTCAGAAATCATTCATCTTTGCACTACAGGCCAAAGATATTCAATAATATCATCATTTAAGACCGAGGATGATGAAAAATATTTTAAAGAACGAATCCAAAGTGAAACAAAATGACAAGGATTAAGGATTAAGGATTCAGTACTTTGTTTTATCCATGTCCAACAATACCTCAAAAATAATCATAGTGGTGTAAAATTCAAGAATAATCAAAACATGGATACAATCAAAGCTAGTATCCGTAATAGATATTTTGAACGAAAAGAAGAAATTTTATTTTTCTATGAATAGTCAGATATCGTGAATAAAGTATCGATATCGTGAATAATAACTCAACACCAAAAGATAGAAATTTCACAAAAAACATCTTCACGCTTCACGATTAGTACTTTCGTGAATAAGAACTCGTGAATAGTAACTCATGAATAGTAACTCATGCTGAATAGTAACCCCGACATGAAAAAGTTCCAAATTTGATAAAAACTTCAGATCAACATTTCAAAGATAATGATATTGAAGAAATAATATCATTTCGAAAAAATAATATCCCTTACCTCAAAGAATCAAGATTTCTAAGGAAAGATCTAAGTGATGCTTTGAATGAAACTTGTCTTTGAATAAAGAACTCTCAAAGTATCTAAATACTCACAAAATACGCCAATAATATAGAGAGAAAGAGAGAAACTTTGTTTCGGTGTGATTTTCAATTCTAACTTAGCCCTCTATTTATAGGAAAATGTTAGCCCTTACCAAGGCGGACTTGCCACCCGATGGCTTTACCTCGCTACTATTGCCACCCACCACATTTGAAATAAAATTCAGCATATTTTTTCACCAACCATAAGTGGGGCCCACTCAATTCTAGAATTTTCCACCAAAATCAATTATAACCCTACTTTCCTAATCAAACACCTCTTAAAATTTATAACAAATCATTCGCTCATTTTTAACGGTTCAAAATTTGTGAACATATACTCAACTTATATATGTATAACATATCCAAAAATCGCAAATAATCCAAATCTGGTCCGATTAAAAATTATAACTCACGCAATATATATCGTAAAAATAATCGATTTGATTTTTAATACCTCCATTCCACAAAAAAATACCGATAAAACACCTCAACATTAAATCCTTCAATTATAACCACATATAATAAATAAATCCATCATTTATATCCATATCAAATAAATATTTTCTTATCATATAAATCAATAATTAATTATTCCCAAATAATATTACGTAATCACAATTATGATAACCAGCGGCTCCTCAGAAAGAGGGGCTTTCCATAAGGATCTCTCCTTATCTTTGCGCCGAATTAGGTGACCAAACCTCTCCTTGAGCAGAACTTTCTAGACATTGCCAATAATGTTATCTAATAATATTATTCAAATAATATGAATTATTGATCCGATAATGGGAAATATCAAGAAGTGACAATTATTGAAAACAAAGAATAATATAAAATACCAACGCAGCAATTATTGAATCAATAAAATAAAATATTTGAAACAAGAATTATCATGTAATAATTATTGAGTAAAGCCTTCACGTAAGAATCAATAATTGATGCAATACCGCAATGCTCTTCGCTTCAACAACGCCAGTATTAGTGTGTTTTAACCACCGGTATTCCAACAATGATTAATTCTGTAAATAATTACACCGTTATTTTTAAACAACTTATATTTGTCGCTTTCCTCATCCAATCGCTTTCACATGGGGCCCACATTTACGGTCACTGCCATTCGTCTAATATTCCCCAACAAAGATTTAATATTCCACGACCAAACGAATATTCCCCGACAAAATGAATATTTTATAACCACTTGCTTATTTTGAAATATTTATGTATTTAACCCTTAACTATCCACATTAATCAAATCAACCCTTACTATTTCAAAATAATAAATAAAGGAAATTCCTTTTATTTAAAAAATTTCGGTCTTACAAATAATAGTAACTCATGAATAATAACCCCATACATGGAAAAGTTCCAAATTTGATAAAAGTTTCAACTAATATTTCAAAGATAATGATATTGAAGAAATAATATCATTTGAGAAGAAAATAACATCCCTTACCTCGAAAGATTAATACTTCTAAATTTAATAATGGGTATAGTCTCAAGGAACTTGCACCGCCTAACAATACTCAAAGTATACTCAAAATACTCACAAGAATACGCTTATAATATAGAGAGAGAGAAAACTTCAGCTTTTGGTGTGATTTTCAATTCTAACCTAAGCACCCTATTTATAGGAAAATCGCTAGAACACCAAAAAAGCGTAAAATTTAATATAATATTATTATTTATAATAAAATTTCCTACGCCAACCTTCCAAGAACTGAATTCAGCTCATTCAACCCACATGTGTAACACACCATAATGAAAAAACGTTTTTAATTTTAAAATATTTTAAACTTCCAAAATCAATTATTTGAGCTTGAACTTCAATAATTCATAATAAATAGCCCTTTCATCATCGTAAAAATTCGAATCTTGCAAGTTATTATAGGAAATTCAATTCTCTACAACTTTGCGTAAGAAAGTTTTTCCAAATTCCAAATAGAAATTGATCAAATCCACAAACCAAGCGATTTTGTGCTATAATCAAATTTCACCAATAAATGGGGTCCACCGACATGTTTAACATGTTTTAAACATTATTGCAAAAAAATACTCTTCCTCCTCAGATACTCATATATCCCACATTCGTTGTAAAAAATATCACCATTATTATATTATTAAAATATAATAATATATTTAAATGAATTATTTTATCGAAAAGATAAAATTTTAATTTTCAACAATTGTCACATTAAAATTTTTCTCCATCTATATCCACATAAAATCAATATTTTCCTCATCATATGAATCAATAATTAATTATTCACAAATAATATTACGTAATCACAATATCGACAACCGTGCGCCTCAGAGAAAGAGGGGCTTTCCAATAAGAATTTCTTCTACTTGCACGCAATTAGGTGACCAAACCTCTCCTTATGTAACTTTCTAGACATTGCCAATAATGTTATCTAATAATATTATTCGAGATAATATGAATTATTGCTTCGATAATGAAAAATACTGTAACGACAATTATCAAAACAACAAAGAATATAAAATATCAACGCAAAGAATTATTAACTCAATAAAAAAGCTGAATAAGAATTATCGTAACCATTATCGAGTAGTGGCCTTCTTCACGTAAGAATCAATAATTGGTGCAATACTGCAAATCTACTTGTTTTAAACCACCGGTATTTTAATAAGATTAATTGTAAATAACTACGCCAAGTATTTTTAAACCACTTATATTTGTCGCTTTCTTCATCCAATCGCTTTTTCGTTATGGGGCACACCACACATGGTGGTCATACCATTGTATTTAATATTCCATGACAACAATGAATATTTTATAACCACTTGCTTATTTTGAAGTATTTATGATTTTACCCCTAACTATCCATATTAATCAAATCAACCCTTACTATTTTAAAATAATAAATAGAGAAAATTAAATTTCATTAATAATAAGTTGGGGTCTTACAACCTCCCTCCTTAAGAAATTTCGTCCTCGAATTGACGTGACGACTGGTGTGTTTCAAAAGGTGAGGATACCTCGCTTTCATTTCCGCTTTCCAATTCCTGTGTCATTTCCTCTATAGCATGATTCCTCCACAAAACTTTAACTTGTGGTATGACCTTTCATGGCAGTAGACATGCTCCTTCCTATCCAAAATCTTGACAGTACCTCCTCATACGCTAAGTCTTCTATTATCTCGTCCGGTTCTAACTCTATAACGTGGTTCGGTCTTTCACATATTTACGGGCACGGATATGTGAAACACATTATGAACACGAGACATACTCGAGGTAACGCGAGTCTATAGGCTACATTTCCTACTTTACCAAGAATTTGAAATGGACCAATAAATCGTGGATAGAGCTTTTCTCTCTCCCCAAATCTTGTAACTCCCTTCCATGGAGCAACTCGCAATAATACATGATCCCCTACACTAAATTCCACGTCCTTTTCGATGAAGATCCGCATAACTCTTTTGTCGATCTTGTGCCGCTTTGTATACGTTGTCGAATTATTTGGATCTTTTCCGTAGTCATACGTACATTAACTCGGGTACCAACAATGTTGCTTCACCCACCTCGTCCCAAACATACCGGAGAAGCGACACTTTCGGCCCATATAATGCTTCAAATGGAGCTACACCTATATTCTTGCGATAACTGTTGTTGTAGGAGAATTCCACTAATGGTAAATACTTATCCCAACCGCCTTTGAAGTCTAGGACACAGTAGTCTTAATAAATCTTCAAGAGTTTGAATAGTCCTTTCGATTGTCCGTCTGCTTTGAGGATGGTATGCTTAACCCAATCGTAAATCCGCGCCCATAGCTTTTTGCAAGCTAACCCAAAATCTTGAAGTGAATCTTGGGTCACGATCCAAACTATGGATACAGTGCATGCCATGTAACCTCACAATCTCATTCACGTACATACTAGCAAAGACGCTCAAGTGAATAAGTCTCCGTGTCGCAAGAAAAATGAGCGCATTCTTGGTTAATCTATCAACAATAACCCAAATAGCATTGATGCCCCGAGAAACCGTAGGAAGACCAGTAACAAAATTCATGGTAATGTGTTCCCACTTCCATTTCGAATCTCAAGTGGTTGCAACGAACCCTTAGGTACCGATGCTCGCCTTTACACGCCGACAAGTTAAACACATTGAGATAAACTTTGCAATCTCTCTCTTCATATTGTTCTACCAAAATGTATGTCAAGATCACGATACATTTTAGTACTTCCAAGATGGATTGCAAATGGTGTATTGTGTGCCTCCATCATAATCTTGTACTTCAAATCGAGTCGTTAGGAACACAAAGTCTAGAGTGGACTCAAGTATTCCTTCTTCATCAATTCTCGATTCCTAATAGCTCCTTCTTGTACTTTCTTCTTCATACGATCGCCCGGCCTCAAGTGGCTTGAGCAACCTTAACTTTTTCTATTAAAGTCGGCTCTCTACGCATATACTTGACATCATCGCACTTTTCTCCTCGTGATATGATCTTCTACTCAACGCGTCACCTACCACGTTCGCTTTTCGGATGGTATTGAATAGTGTGGTCGTAGTCTTTCAATAGCTCGAGCCAACGTCACGCCGCATGTTGAGTTCTTTTTAGTGAAAAAATATTTAAGGCTTTTATGGTCCAATATATCTCCACTTTCTCCCTATATAGATAGTGCCTCCATATCTTTAAGCGAAACGATCGCCGCTAACTCTAGATCATGAGTAGGATAATTCCTCTCATACTCTTTAAGTTGTCGCGAGGCATAAAGGCTATGACTTTCCCACGCCGCATGAGAACACATCCTAACCCTTTGCACGAAGCATCATTTGAGATAACAAATCCATCCGAACCAGATGGTATTGTTAGAACAGTCTTAAATAAGTCTCCTCTTAAGCTCTTGGAAACTCTTCTCGCATTCTTCGCTTCCAAACGAATTTTGTATCCTTCCGAGTTAGCTGAGTTAATGGAGTAGCGATTCGAGAAAACCCTTCCAGAATCTCCGATAATAACCAAATTAAGCCCAAAAGCTACGTATTTCAATCACCGACTTCGCTTGCTCTAACTTTGTAGATTGCTTCAATCTTCACGGATCAATAGATACTCCATGTTTCGACACCACGCGCCCAAGGAATGCTACTTCCTCGCCGTAACTCGCATTTCTTCAATTTGGCATATAGTTTGTTTTCACGAAGCCTTTGAGTACCGATTTCAAAATGGTGCTCATGATCTTCACGACTTTTGGAATATATAAGGATGTCATCAATAAAGACAACAACAACCGATCCAAATATTCCTCAATACTTGGTTCATCATATCCATGAAAGTCATAGAGCATTAGTCAATCCGAAAGACATGACTAAGAATTCATAATGCCCGCATCGAAGTTCTAAAGGCGCTTTGAATATCCTCGCCTAATCTTCACCGATGATATCCGTAATCGAAGATCGATTTTTGAAAAGAATTGTGCCCCTTGCAATCGGTCAAACAAGTCATCAATATGAGGTAGAGGATACCTATTCTTGATGGTGACATGGTTCAATTCCCGATAGTCAATACAAAGTCGCATACTCCGCGCTTTCTTCTTTACAAATAAAACAGAGCACCCCAAGGAGATGTACTAGATTTAATGAAACCGATGTCCAACAATTCCTCGTAGTTGGACCTTTAACTCCCCAAGTTCAATAGAGCCATTCGATATGGGTTTTAGAAATGGGCTTTGTACCAGTTCAAGATCAATAAAGAATTCAACTTCACGCTACGGGGTAGACCGGAAGTTCTTCTAAAATACGTCGAGAAAGTCAATAACAACCTAATATTATTCAAATTTGACGTGTCTTTATTCAAATCCATAACATGGGCTAAGAAAGCTTGACATCCGCTTTTCAATAAACGAATAGCTTTATGATTAGATATGACAAAGTGATTGATTTTAATGGTTTAGTTGCTTGAATTGCATAACAAAAGTTGGTTAGGAATATGAAAACTAACAACCTTACGAAAACAATCAATTTTGGCATGATGAGTAGTTAACCAATCAATCCTCAAAATCACATCAAAAGCAAGTATCTTTAAAGAGATAAGGTCAACAGTAAGGTGATGGTGCCAACTTGAATAAAACAAGATTTATAAACAATGGATGTGATGAAAGTTTCTCCTAATCTGAGTTTCCACAGATAGGTCAAAGTCTAATTTCTCCTGAGTCAAGTTTAAACGTTGAGCACATGCAGAGAGATAAATGAATGGGTAGCACCGGTGATCAAGTAAGGTATAAACTTCGCAAGAATTTATAAATAGCTTACCCGTGATCACCTCGTTTGGGTTCCTCGATTATGACCGATGAATCCACAACAAACGCTTCTTCCCGAAATCGTTGACTTTGACTTTTCTCGGGACGATCTTTTGAGTCACCGTCCCCACTGAACTAGGTTTCACATCGCATAATCTCGAGCGATATGTCCTTCCTTTCCACAATTATAGCATACCTTGAACTGTTGTGGGCGCTTTGACCGATATGTCCTCTTTTTCAGATTTGTATACATACGATCCGGTGGTCGTTTCCTCCCTTAGAACCAATTCTTCCAAGACCGCCGCTCTTCACATGGTCATTGTTAAATCTCCTTTTTAAAATCTCCTCCGACTCGCTTCTTCTATTTTTATGGCCATGATTACCACCGTAGTGGTTACCATTTTTGTCCGTCTTCGCTTTTCTCCGCCGGTTATCATTATTCTCGCTGATCGCTATCTCCGGTACGATCCTCGGTTGTGGTCCTCAACGACCGTACTTCTCGTTATCTCGCCTAATAATTGAGCCCTCGCTTACAACATCCTAATAGAGAAAAATTTATGAGAAATGAGATCTTGACGTATCTTAGGTTTCAAACCTCTAAGAAACATCCGCCATCATCGCTCCTCATTCTCCACCAAATGAGGTGCAAACCGATAACTCTACAAACTTTACCTCGTCTTTCGAGACACCGCCATGTTGTTTCGCTCCAATCCTAATAAACTCCACTTCCTTCATATAGACCTAACACTTTCGTGAAAGTATTTGTCATTAAATAGTTTCAAACGCCTCCCAAGACATCTTTGAAAAGTGGCCGGATGGGTACGCTTCATGCATCTCCCACCAAGAAGTCTGCCTCACCACGGAACATAAAGGTGGCGAATGGAACCTTCGTTCTCCCGCATCCCAAGACATCGAATATCTTGGTAATTTGCTTGACCCATGTTTCCGCCATGATCGGATCTCGCTTTCCCTTAAATTCGTGGTCCCAACTCTTTGAACCGCTCATTTGTCGACAACCCGTGAATTGCTATCATTTCCTCCTCATTTTTGAACACGAAGTCTCCTCGTCCGATTTTTCATGAACCGCAAAAAGCTTCAAAACATCCCTCGCTCATCATCTCGCTCAGTGGTGTTGTTCACAGAGGAACATTGCCACTGTTGCACGCTCTCCTCGTTGGTGAGTACAAAGGCTCCACTGGCCTCATTTCCATTGTTAATATTCTCGGTCAACATTCTCAAATACCGCCATAAAACAAGGGTTAATTAAGGAAATCAATATATCACATAATATCCCTATATACCGACCAACTAAAAAAAATAAGCTTAGGTAGGACACACTTTAGCGAAGGATTTACTCGCTCTCCCCTCCTAGTTCTATTCCCCGATCTCCGCCAGAGATCATATCCCTAAGCTCGATACCAACCGCGACGCCCCCAAAATAGGTATACATCACCTATTCGAAGTTGTCAATACATGGTACGTAAACAACTACAACTTTATTATTACAACAAGAAAAGCTGTGAGTTTGAATACAAATATTATCTTCTGATAATATCTATACTCAAATAAATCCTCATCACATTTATCGATACATTATTTTATAAAAAGGGTGAGGACTACTAAACAAATCTTTCTAAAACCTTCATTCCATACCCCGACTGCATCTCGCTATATTCTCGCCTCCCCGAGAAGAAAATGGAACAAAAAGGAAAAGGGTGAGCTCAACTAGCCCAAGAAAGAATATTATGACTAAGATAATATACAACAAATTATCGTTAGTCTTCAACAGGAAAAAATCTAATAGAATACAATAGACAACAAATTTTAAATCAATATTCGCAATGAAAATAATAATTCATTAGAAGAGTTAAGTAGAGAATGCAAACTACTATCTTCTATGTATGAATTTAAAAGTTCATCGCTCATCTTTTATCCCCGTAACATCAATCAATATACATCCGAATCAAATATTCATCTTTGCAATACAGCCAAAGATATTCATCATTGGTCATGTTCATCTAAACACTGCTCATCTTTGCACTACGGCCAAAGATATTCTTCAAATCATTCATCTTTGCACTACACAAAGCCAAAGATATTCAATAATATCATCATTTAAGACCGAGGATGATGAAAAATAATTTTAAAGAAACGAATCCAAAGGAAACAAAATGACAAGGATTAAGGATTAAGGATTCAGTGATTGCTTTTTATCCATGTTCAAAAATACCTCAAAAATAATCATAGTAGTGTAAAATTCAAGAATGATTAAAACATGGATACAATCAAAGCTAGTATCTGTAATAGATATTTTGACAAAAAAGAAGAAATTTTATTTTCTAAATAAAATAAATGCCAGTATCGTGAATAGTAACTCCTCACACCAAAAGATAGAAATTTCCCAAAAACATCTTCACGCTTTCATGAATAAGACTCGTGAATAAGAACTCGTGAATAAGAATCTCATGAATAGTAACTCGTGAATAGTAACTCATGAATAAGAACTCATGAATAATAACCCCGACATGAAAAAGTTCCAAATTTGATAAAAAGTTTCAACCAATATTTCAAAGATAATGATATTGAAGAAATAATATCATTTGAAAGAAAATAACATCCTTTACCTCGAAGATTAATACTTCTAATTTGGAATAACTGTATAAGTAGTCTTTGAAGGAACTTGCACTAGTCTAACAATACTCAAAGTACACTCAAAATACTCACAAGAATACGCCGATAATATAGAGAGAAAACTTCGCTTTACGGTGTGATTTTCAATTCTAACCTAAGCACCTATTTATAGAAAAATGCTTAGAACAACAAAGCGAAAATTTAATATAATATTATTATTTATAATAAAATTTCCTACGCCAACCTTCCAAGAACTGAATTCAGCTCATTCAACCCCCATGTGTAACACACCATAATGAAAAAACGTTTTTCTAATTTTAAATATTTTAAACTTCTAAAATCAATTATTTCGAGCTTGAACTTCAATAATTCATAATAAATAGCCTTTTCATCAGAAAATTCGAATCTTGCAAGTTATTATAGGAAATTCAATTCTCTACAACTTTGCGTAAGAAAGTTTTTCCAAATTCCAAATAAAAATTGATCCGAAATCCACAAACGGAAGCGATTTTACAGTGCTATAATCAAATTTCAAATCAATAAATGGGGTCCACCGACATGTTTAACATGTTTTAAACATTTATTGCAACAAAAATACTCTTCCTCCTCAGATACTCATATATCCCACATTCGTTGTAAAATATCACCATTATTATATTATTAAAATATAATAATATATTTAAATGAATTATTTTATCGTAAAAGATAAAATTTCAATTTTCAACAATTGTCACATTAAAATTTTTCTCCATCTATATCCACATAAAATCAATATTTTCCTCATCATATGAATCAATAATTAATTATTCACAAATAATATTACGTAATCACAATATTGACAACCGTGCAGCCTCCCAAAGAAAGAGGGCTTTCCAATAAGAATTTCTTCATCGACGCCAAGCAATTAGGTGACCAAACCTCTCCTTAGATGTAACTTTCTAGACATTGCCAATAATGTTATCTAATAATATTATTCAGATAATATGAATTATTGCTTCGATAATGAAAAATACGTGTAATGACAATTATCAAACAACAAAGAATATAAAATATCAACGCAAAGAATTATTAACTCAATAAAATCGAATAAGAATTATCGAATTATCAGTAACCATTATTGAGTAGTGCCTTCTTTCACGTAAGAATCAATAATTGGTGCAATACACTGGTATGCTATCGTGTTTTAACCAATCGGGTATTTTAACAAGATTAATCTGTAACAACTACGCCAAGTTATTTTTAAACCACTTATATTTGTCGCTTTCTTCATCCAATCGCTTTCATATGGGACCCATTACATGGTCGCTACCGCCGCATTTAATATTCCCGACAAAGATTTAATATTCCATGACCAAACGAATATTCCCCAAACAATGAATATTTTATAACCACTTGCTTATTTTGAAGTATTTACGATTTTACCCCTAACTATCCACATTAATCAAATCAACCCTTACTATTTTAAAATAATAAATAAAGACCCCAACTTATTATTAATGAAATTTAATTTTCTATTTATTATTTTGAAATAAGTAAGGGTCGATTTATTGATTAATGTGGATAAGTTAGGGGTAAAATACGCAAATATTTCAAAATAAATTTTCTGGTTATAAAATATTCATTGTTGTTTGGGAATATTCGTCAAAATACGGAATATTCAGATCGCTTCGTGAATATTCGTACGAATTTACTTGCTGGAATATTCAAATGTGTGGGCCCCATAACTAAAAGCGATCGATGAAGAAAACGACAAATATAAGTCAAGTTAAAATAATCTACAGAAGTTGTTACCAAGTAATACCGTTAAAATACTCTATGGGTTAAAACACAAGAAGATACCAGATTGCACCAATTATTGATTCTTACGTAAGTAAGGCACTACTCAATAATGGTTACAGAATTATCGCTCAAAGATTTTTTATCGATTCAATAATTGTCATATTGATATTTTATATCATCGTTGTTTCAATAATCACATTACACAATATTTTTCATTATCGGCAATAATTCATATTATCCTAATAATATTATTAGATAACATTATTGGCAATGTCTAGAAAGTTCTCGCTCTAAGGAGAGGTTTGTCACCTAATCATGCCACCAAGAAGTGAGAAATTTTATCGAAAGCCCCTCTTCCTGAAACCGCCTCGTCACAATATCAGATTCTCAGAATATTATTTGTGAATAATTAATTATTGATTCATATGATGAGGAAAATATTGATTTTATGTGGATATAGATGGAGAAAAATTTTAATGTGACAATTGTTGAAAATTGAAATTTTATCTTTTTCTCGATAAAATATAAATATATTATTATATTTTAATAATATAATAATGGTGATATTTTTACAACGAATGTGGGATATATGAGTATACGAGGAGGAAGAGTATTTTTGTTGTGCAATAAATGTTTAAAACATGTTAAACATGCTCATGGGACCCCATTTATCGATCGAAATTTGATTATAAATGTAAAAATCGCCTCGCTTGTGGATTTCTTGGCCAATTTCTGTTTGGAATTTGGAAAACTTTCTTCCGCAAAGTTGTAGAGAATTGAATTTCCTATAAAAACACAAGCGAGATTCAATTTTCTGATAAAAGGGCTATTTATTATGAATTATCATGTTCAAATTCAAATAATTGATTTTTGGAAGTTTTAATTATTTTAAATAATAAAAACGTTTTTTGATTTGTTTGGTAGACTTATTTGTTGTCAAGCATGGCTGAATTCAGATTATAGATTGTGTGCGAGGAATTTATATATAATATATTATTATTATATTAAATTTTCTCTTTTGTGTTCTAAGCAATTTCTATAAATAGGTGCTTAGGTTAGAATTGAAAATCACACCGTAAATCAAGTTTTCTCTATATTATCGAGCGATTCTTGTGAGTATTTTGAGTATAATTTGAGTATTGCTATTCTAAAGCAAGTTCAAGTCATAGCCTATATCCTGTTTTTCAAATGTAAGACTCGATCTTTCGAGGTAAGGGATATTATTTTTTTCAGAATGATATTATTTCTTCAATATCATTATGTTGAAATATCGATCCAAGTTTTTATCAAATTTGGAACTTTTGGTGTTCTGAGTTACTATTCACGATACTATAATAGACTATTCACGATATACATGCATTATTCACTTAATACTAAGACTATTCATCTAAAAATGAAAATTTTTCTTTTCGTCTAAAATATCTATTCGGATACTAGCTTTTCGATCAGATCCATGTTTTGATCATTCTCAAATTTTACACCACTATGATTATTTTTGAGGTATTTTTGACGTGGATAAAACAAAGTACTAATCCTTAATCCTTAATCCTCATTATTTTGTTTCACCGATTCGCTTTTTTAAAATATTTTTCATCATCTTCACCTTAAATGATGATATTATGGAATATCTTCGCCCCAGAGTGCAAAGATGAATGATTTCAAGAATATCTTTTCGCCCCAGAGTGCAAAGATGAACAAAAGTAGATTTAATACGACTAATCGATGAATATCTTCGCCTCAGAGTGCAAAAAGATGAATATTTGATTCCGTATATATATCGATTGATGTTACAGGATAAAAGATAGACGATGAACTTTTAAATTCATACATGGAAGATAGTAGTTTGCATTCTCTACTTAACTCTTCTAATGAATTATTATTTCACCGCTAATATCGATTTAAAATTTGTCATCTATCAGATTCTATTAGATTTTTCCCTCGTCAAGACTAACGATAATTTGTCAGATATTATCTTAGTCATAATATTCTTTATCGAGCTAGTTGAGCTCACCCTTTTCCTTTTTGTTCCATTTTTCTCGTGAGGCGAGAATATAAATGTAGTACGTAGCCTGGGTAATGGAATGAAGGTTCTAGAGAGAGTTGTTTAGTAGTCCTCACCATTTTTGTAAAATAATGTATCAATAAATGTGATGAGGATTTATTTGAGTATAGATATTGTTTGTAAGATAATATTTGTATTTAAACTCACGCTTTACTCGTTGTAATAATAAAGTTGTAGTTGCTTCGCATCTACGATCGACAACCGTAATGGGTGATGTATACCTATTTTGGGGGGCCACAGCTGGTATCGTAGCTTAGGATATGATCTCCAAGAGATCGGGGGAATAGAACTAGAGGGAGAGAGACGAGTAAATCCTTCGCTAAAGTGTCCTACCTAAGCTTATTTTTTAGTTGGTCAAGATATAGGATATTATGTGATATATTGATTTCCTTAATTAACCCTCTGCTTTTACGACAAGATTTGAGAATGTCGAATCGAGAATATTAACAATGGAAATGAGACCGTGGAGACGCTCTGCAGACTCACCAACGAGGAGAACGCAACAGTCGGGCAATGTTCCTCCCGTGAACAACACCAATCGAAAGCGATGATGAACGAGGGATGTTTAGAAGCTTTTTACGCTCACGCAAAATCGCATTTAGGAGACTCGTGTTCAAAATACAGAGGAAATGATAGCAATTCACTTCAAGTCACACCAAGCAGCTCAAAGAGTCAGGACCACCAGATTTAAGGGAAAGCCGATCCGATCACGGCGAAACACGGGTCAAGCAAATTACCAAGATATTCATGTCTCGGGATGCACGGAGAGAATGTAGAGTTCCATTCGCCACCTTTATGTTCCGTGGGCGAGGCAGATCATCGGTGGGAGTCTCAGAAGCGCACTCCATCCAAATTTGACTCAAAGATGTCTCGGGAGACGCTTTCAGAAACTATTTAATGACAAATACTTTCCCGAAAGTGTTCGCTATACGGGCGGAAGTGGAGTTCATCGATTAGAAAGAAAAAACAAATGACGATTGTCTCAAAGACGAGGCAAAGTTTGCAGAGTTATCCAGTTCAGACCTCATTCGGTGGAGAATGAGGAACGATGACGCGGATGTTTCTTAGAGGTTCAAACCCCAAGATACGCCAAATATCTCATTTCTCATAAATTTTCTCTATTCAGATGTTGTAAATGTGGCTCAATTATTAGAGCGAGATAACGAGTATATTCAAACCGAGGGACCATAACCAGTGATCGCACTGTAGATAAAGCAACAATGTAATAATGATAACCAAATGAGAAAGAAATGAGACGACAAAAATGGTAACCACTCGTGGTAATCATGGCCATGAAAAATAGAAGAAGCGAAGTCGAGGAGATTTTAAAAAGAGGAGATTTAACAACGACTATGTGAAGACGACAAAGGCTTAAGAAGAATCGGTTCTAAGGAGGAGAACGACACCCATTATATGCTACAAATGCGAAAAGAGGGATATATCACCAAACCGCCCACAACAGCTCAAGGTATGCTATAATTGTGGAAAGGAAGGACATATCGCCGAGATCAGACGCAGAATAAAACCTAGTTCAATGGGGACTATGACTCAAAAGATCGTCCCGTAAAAGTCAAAGTCAACGATTCCGGAAGAGCGCTTTGTCAGATCGGTCAAAATGCGAGAACCCAAACGAGGTGATCACGGTAAGCTATTTATAAATTCTCATGGTTTATACCTTTTACTTGATACCGGTATACCCATTCATTTATCTCTCCCGCATGTGCTCAACGCTTAAACTCGACCGAGAAATTAGACTTTCACCTATCTCGTGGAAACTCCGCTAGAGAAACTTTCATCACATCCACCGCTTATAAATCTTGTTTGATTCAAGTCAGCACCATCACCTTACCGTTGACCTTTTATCTCTTTAAAGATACTTGCTTTTGATGTGATTTTAGGATCGATCGTTAACTACTCATCATGCCAAAATTGATTGTTTTCGTAAGGTCATTAGTTTTCATATTCCTAACCAACCTGTTGTATTTAATTCAAGCAACTAAACCATTAAAATCAATCACCGCTATATCTAATCATAAAGCTATTCGCTTATCAAAAAACTGATGTCAAGCTTTCTTAGCCCATGTTATGGATTTGAATAAAGACACGCCAAATTTGAATAATATTCCCGTTGTATCGACTTTTCCCGACGATTTCAAGAACTTCCTGCCTACCCCCGTAACGTGAAGTCAATTCTTTATCGATCTCAACCCTGTACAAAAGCCCATTTCTAAAACCCCATATCGAATGGCTCCTATTGAACTTCAGAGTTAAAGGTCCAACTACAGTGAATTGTTGACATCGGCTTCATTCTGCCCCCAAGACATCTCCTCGGGGTGCTCCTGCTTTATTCAGAAAAGAAGAAAGACGGAGTATGCGATTTCAGATCGACTATCTGAATCGAACCATGTCACCATCAAGAATAGGTATCCTCACCTCGATTGATGACTTGTTTTGACCAAATGTAAGGGGGCACAATTCTTTTCAAAATCGATCTTCGCTCGATATCATCAACAAGATTAGAACCGAGGATATTCCAAAGACCGCCTTTAAACTCTAGAGACGGCATTATGAATTCTTAGTCATGTCTTTCTGATCTAACTAATGCCCCGCGCTTTTCATGGATATGATGAACCGAGTATTCAAGGAATATTTGATCAATTCGTTGTTGTTTTTATCATGACATCCTCATATATTCCAAAAGTCGTGAAGATCATGAGCACCATTTGAAGTCGGTACTCCAAAGGCTTCGTGAAAACCAACTATATGCCAAATTGAAGAAATGCGAGTTCGCTCGAGGAAGTAGCATTTCTTGGGCACGCAAAGTCAAAACACGGAGTATCCGCTGATCCGACGAAGATCAAGCAATACAAAGTCAGAGCAACCAAGTCTGCGATCAAGTACGAGTTTTTTGGGCTTAATGGGTTATTATCTGAGATTCGTGGAAGGGTTTTCTCAAATCGCTACTCCATTAACCCAAATTTAACTCCTAGGATACAAAAATTCGCTTGGAGCGAAGAAATGCGAGAAGAGTTTCCAAGAGCTTAAGAGGAGACTTATTTCTAAGACTGCTCTAACAATACCATCCGTTCGATGGTTTTGTTATCTACAATGATGATGCTTCGTGCAAAGGGTTAGGATGTGTTCTCATGCAACGGGGAAAGTCATAGCCTATGCCTCATGACAAACTTAAAGAGTATGAGAGGAATTATCCTACTCATGATCTAGAGTCAAGCAAAAAATAAGCTGCTACGCTAAAGATATGGAGGCACTATCTATATGGGGAGAAAGTGGAGATATATTCGCACCATAAAAGCCTTAAATATTTCTTCACTCAAAAGAACTCAACACGCGGCAATGACGCTGGCTCGAGCTATCGAAAGACTACGACCACACTATTCAATACCATCCCGAAAAGCGAACGTGGTAAATGACGCTACCGAAAGTAGAAGATCATATGCGGAACGAAAAGCGATGATGTCAAGTATACGACAGAGCCAACTTTAATAGAAAAGTTAAGGTCGCTTTCAGCCAACCAATCTTGAGTCGATGCGTATGAAGAAGAAAGTACAAGAAGGAGCTATTCCTAAGCGAGAATCGATGAAGAAGGAATACTTCGAGTCCACTCTAGACTTTCAGGTTCCTAACGACTCGATTTGAAGTACAAGATTATGATGGAGGCACACAATACACCATTTGCAATCCATCCTCGAAGTACTAAAATGTATCGTGATCTTCGACATACATTTTGGTGGAACAATACGAAGAGAGAGATTGCAAAGTTTATCTCGATGTGTTTAACTCACAACGGTAAAGCGAGCATCTAGTACCTAAGGGTCCGCTGAACCACTTGAGATTCCGAAATGGAAGTGGGAACACATTACCATGGATTTCAAGCGTTGTCTTCCTACTTCGCTTCAAGGCATCAATGCTATTTGGGTTATTGTTGATAGATTAACCAAGTCTCGCTTATTTCTTGCCGACACGGAGACTTATTCCTCGAACGCCTCACTAGTATGTACGTGAATGAGATTGTGAGGTCAGTATGGCATGCCAAGATCCATAGTTTTGGATCGCGACCCAAGATTCACTTCAAGATTTCGGGTTAGCTTGCAAAAAAGCTATGGGCACGGATTTATGCGATTTAGTTCATACCATCCCCAAACCGATTTTGACAATCGAGAGGACTATTCAAACTCTTGAAGATTTATTAAGACTCGTGGTCCTGCAGACTTCAAGGGCGCTTGGGATAAGTATTTACCATCGGTGGAATTCTCCTACAACAACAAAGCTTATCGTGCAAGTATAGTGTGGCTCCATTCAAGCATTATATGGACGAAAAAAGTGTCGCTTCTCAATATGTTGGGACGAGGTGGGTGAAGCAACATTGTTGGGACCCGAAAGTTAAGACGTATGACTACCGAAAAAGATCCAAATGATTCGACAACGATACAAAACCAAGACAAGATCGACAAAAGAGTTATGCGATCTTCATCGAAAGGACGGGAATTTAGTGTAGGGGATCATGATTGTCATGAAGTCGCTCCATGGAAGGGAGTTACAAGATTTGGGAAGAGAGGAAAGCTCAATCCATGATTTATCGGGTCCATTTCAAATTCTCGACCGAGTAGGAAATGTAGCCTATAGACTCATACTACCTCCAAGTATGTCTCTCGTGTTCATAATGTGTTTCATATATCCGCATTTTCAGAAATATGTGAAAGACCCGAACCACGCTATAGAAATTAGAACCCATTTAAATAGTCAAGACTTAACGTATGAGGAGGTACCGCCAAGATCTTGATAGAAGGAGCATGTCCCACGCCAAGAAAGGTCATACCACAAGTTAAAGTTTCAGTGGAGGAATCATGCTATAGAGGAAATGACCGAATCGAAACTAAAATGAAAGCGAGGTATCCTCACCTTTTCAAACACTGTACGTACGCCAATTTCGAGGACGAAATTTCATAAGGAGGGAGGTCAGAAGACCCCAACTTATTATTAATGAAATTTAATTTTCTATTTATTATTTTGAAATAAGAAGGGTCGATGTGATTAATGTGATAATTAGGGTAAAATACGCAAATATTTCAAAATAAGCAAGTGGTTATAAAATATTCATTGTTGTTTGGAATATTCGTTGGTCGTGGAATATTCAGATCGTCTGGGAATATTCGCATTTACGCAAGCAACCATGTGTGGGCCCCATAACTAAAAAGCGATCGATGAAGAAAACGACAAATATAAGTCAAGTTTAAAATAACTACAGAAGTTATTACCATTAATACCGTTAAAATACTCTTGTGGTTAAAACACAAGAAGACACCAGATTGCACCAATTATTGATTCTTACGTAAGAAGGCACTACTCAATAATGGTTACAAAGAATTATCGCTCAAAGATTTTATCGATTCAATAATCATCGCGGCTGATATTTTATATTGTTGTTGTTTCAATAATCACATTACACAATATTTTTCATTATCGGCAATAATTCATATTATCCTAATAATATTATTAGATAACATTATTGGCAATGTCTAGAAAGTTCTGCTCTAAGGAGAGGTTTGGTCACCTAATCAAGCGCGCCAAGAAGAGAGAAATTTTATCGAAAGCCCCTTTCCCTGAACCGCCTCGTCACAATATCAGATTCGTAATATTATTTGTGAATAATTAATTATTGATTCATATGATGAGGAAAATATTGATTTTATGTGGATATAGATGGAGAAAATTTTAATGTGACAATTGTTGAAAATTGAAATTTTATCTTTTCTCTCGATAAGATAATTCATTTAAATATATTATTTTTTAATAATATAATAATGGTGATATTTTTACAACGAATGTGGGATATATGAGTATATACGAGAGGAAGAGTATTTTTGTTGCAATAAATGTTTAAAACATGTTAAACATGCTCATGGGACCCCATTTATCGACCGAAATTTGATTATAAATTTAAAAATCGCCTCCGCTCAGTGATTTCTTTACCAATTTCTGCTTTGGAATTTGGAAAACTTTCTTCGCAAAGTTGTAGAGAATTGAATTTCCTATAAAAAACTTCGCGAGATTCAATTTTCTGATAAAAGGGCTATTTATTATGAATTATCATGTTCAAATTCCCTCAAATAATTGATTTTTGGAGTTTTAATTATTTTTAAATAATAAAAACGTTTTTGATTTGTTTGGTAGACTTATTTGTTGTCAAGCATGGCTGAATTCAGATCATAGATTGTGTAAAGCGAGGAATTTATATATATATATATATTATATTATATTAAATTTTCTCGCTTTGTTCTAAGCAATTTCCTATAAATAGGTGCTTAGGTTAGAATTGAAAATCACACCGTAAACTCAAGTTTTCTCTCTATATTATCGAGCGTATTCTTGTGAGTATTTTGAGTATAATTTGAGTATTGCTATTCTAAGGCAGTTCAAGTCATAGCCTATATCCTGTTTCAAATTAAAGACTTATCTTTCGAGGTAAGTGGATATTATTTTTTTCAGAATGATATTATTTCTTCAATATCATTATGTTGAAATATCGATCTGAAGTTTTTATCAAATTTGGAACTTTTGGTGTCTGAGTTACTATTCACGATACTACTATTCACGATACTTACACTATTCACGATTATCACGATAAGACTATTCATCTAAAAATGAAAATTTTTCTTTTCGTCTAAAATATCTATTCTCGGATACTAGCTTTGATCAGATCCATGTTTTGATCATTCTCAATTTTACACCACTATGATTATTTTTTGAGGTATTTTTGACGTGGATAAAACAAAGTACTAATCCTTAATCCTTAATCCTTGCACATTTTGTTTCACCGATTCGCTTTTTTAAAAATATTTTCATCATCTTCACCTTTAAATGATGATATTATGGAATATCTTCGCCCCAGTAGTAAAAAGATGAATGATTTCAAGAATATCTTTGGCCTCAGAGTAAAAAGATGAATGTGTGTTTAGATTAATACGAATTAATCGATGAATATCTTCGCCTCAGAAGTGCAAAGATGAATATTTGATTCCGTATATATATCGATTGATGTTACAGGATAAAAGATAGACGATGAACTTTTAAATTCATACACATGGAAGATAGTAGTTTGCATTCTCTTAACTCTTCTAACTTATTATTTAATGAATTATTATTTCATATCGTAATATTGATTTAAAATTTGTTATTATCTATCAGATTCTATTAGATTTTTCCCTTTTTGTCAAGACTAACGTAATAATTTATTAGATATTATCTTTTTTGTCATAATATTCTTTAAATCGATGAGCTAGTTGAGCTCACCCTTTTCCTTTTTTGTTCCATTTTTCTCGTCGTGGAGGCTAAAATATAAGTATTACGAGCCTGGGGATGGAATGAATGGTTCTCTAGAGAGAGTTGTTTAGTAGTCCTCACCATTTTGTAAAATAATGTATCATCATAAATGTGATGAGGATTTATTTGAGTATAGATATTGTTTTTCTATAAGATAATATTTGTATTTTTAATCACTAGCTTTATCATTGTAATAATAAAGTTGTAGTTGTTTTCGTCATCATGTATCGACAACTCCTTATCGGGGTGTGATGTATACCTATTTTGGGTTTTAATGTGACAATTGTTGAAAATTGATATTTTATCTTTTCTAATAAAATAATTTATTATTATATTATAATAATATAATAATGGTGATATTTTTATAATGAATGTGGGATATACGAGTAAATGAGGAGGAAGAGTATTTTTGTTACTAAAAATATTTAAAACGTATTTTTCATGTTTGTGGACCCCATTTCTTGACTGAAATTTGATTATAGCTTGTAAAATCGTCTGTATATGGATTTCGGTCAATTTTTGTTTGAAATTTGGAAAAACTTAAACTTACAAAGTTGTAGAGAATTGAATTTCCTATAGAAGGACGTAAGATTCGAATTTTTCTGATAAAAGGGCTATTTATTATGAATTATTGAAGTTCCGAAATAATTGATTTTTGAAGTTTTAAATAATTTTTAAAAGAAAAATATTTTTTTTCATTTGTGGGCATGTGTTAAATGGCTGAAGTCAGTTGGTAAGGTGTGCGTAGGAATTTAATTAATATATATTACTATTTTATTAAATTTTTTACTTTGGTATTCTAAGCATTTTCCTATAAATAGGGTGCTTAGGTTAGAATTGAAAATCACACCAGAATCAAGTTTTCTCTCTATATTATCGAAATAGTATTTTTTGTAAGTATATTGATACTTTGAGTATTGCTATACTATGCAAGTTTCTTTCAATATATATCCTATATTCAAATGTAAGTATCGCTCTTTCATGAGGTAAGTGATGTTGTTTTCTTCTTAAATGATATTATTTTCTTCAATATCATTATGCCAAAATATTGGTCCGAACTTTTTATCAAATTTGGAACTTTTGTGTTGAGGTTACTATTCACGATATCAAGACTATTCACGATATCTGACTATTCACGAAATACAAAGAAGATTCATCGAAAAATGAAATTTTTTTTTTTTGTCTAAGATGCCTATTATGGTTACTATCTTTGATTGTATCCATGTTTTGATCTTTATTAATTTTTGAATTCTGTTTCAAAATTGGTTATTATGGAGTATTATTGATCTTGGATAAACTGTAATACGAATCCTTAATATTTGTTCTTTTGTTTCACTGGATTCGTTTTCTTTAAAATATTTTTCATCATCCTCAGTCCTAAATGATGATATAACTAAATATCTTTGGCATGTAGTGTAAGACCCCGAATTTTATGAAATAAAAGTATTCAATTTTTCTATTCAGTAAATGGTTAAATTGATAAAAGTTAAAGTTAAGGGTGATATATGAAATTTTTTTTCAAAATACGCAAGGGGGTATAAAGTATTCATTGTTGTTTGGGAATATTCGTTTGGTCGTGGAATATTCTTTCTCTCTTCGGAGAATATTCGCATTTACGACAAGCTATCATTCAGGGCCCCATAATGTAATAACCGCTTATGGAGAAAACGACAAATTTGAGTTTTTATAAATAATCTACAGTAATAATTCAAGTAAACATCGCTGGAATACCCTTTATTGGTAAAGTAAAGTAATACGCTGTCTGTTTGTTGCAAGAAAGAAGACACTGTGATTACAAGACAAGATTTTTTTCAATTATTGATTCTTACGTGAGAAGGCACTACTCAATAATTGTTACAAGAATTATCGCTCAATATTTTATTTTATTGATTCAATAATCATGCCGTGTTGATATTTTATATTATCATTGCTTCAATAATTATCAACGCACAAGATTTCCCATTATCGATCAATAATTCATATTATTTGAATAATATTATTAGATAAAGATTATTGGCAATGTCTAGAAAGTTCTCACAAGGAGAGGTTTGGTCACCTAATCATGCGCCAAGAAGGAGAAATTTTATTGAAAGCCCCTTTCCTCGAACTACCTGTCATTATAAATGTGATTCGTAATATTATTTGTGAATAATTAATTATTGATTCATATGATAAGAAAATATTTATTTGATGTGGATATAAATGATGGATTTATTTATGTGGTTATAAGTGAAGGAATTAATGATGAGGTGTTTTATCAAGATTTTTGTTTAAATGGAGAACAAAATATGGGATTTTCGTAAAATTAGTTTATTACTTGATTTTGTAAAATCCATAACTCTTGTGTATAATGAGTTAAGAGATGAGCCATATATCAAAAGAAAGCCCTAGAAGTAAGCTAACTGTAGAAATTTGAATCACCCAAAAATTCTTTATAGATATTTCGTGGTGAAATTTTGAATGAAATCGTCCGAAGGACTAATAGTCCAAAAAATCGTTGTTCTTCAAATATATTGCGTGAGTTATAAATTTTGATCCGACCGTTGGATCGTTGTAATTTTTGGATATGTTATACATACATAAGTTGAGTATATGTCCACAAATTTTGAACCGTTAAAAAGAACGAATGATTTGTTATGAATTTTAAGAGGTAACCGATTCTAAATTAGGTTTTGGTGGAAAATTCTAGAATTGAGTGGGCCCCACTCTTGGTTGTTGGGGAAGATGGCTGATTTGTGGTGGGTGGCAATAGTAGCGAGTGTAAAGCCATCGTGTGTAGTTGCGTCAAGTCCGCCTTCTACGGCTAACATTTTCCTATAAATAGAGGACTAAGTTAGAATTGAAAATCACACCGTAAACAAGTTTTCTCTTTCTCTCTCTATATTATCGAACAGTATTCTTGTGAGTATTTTGAGTATACTTTGAGTATTGTTAGGCGGCAAGTTCCTTCAAGACTTATATCCTGTGTTTCAACTAAAGTCTTGTCTTTCGAGGTAAGGGATGTTATTTTCTTCTCGTGATGATATTATTTCTTCAATATCATTATCTCAAATATCGGTTGGAACTTTTTATCAAATTTGGAACTTTTTCATGCTCGGGGTTACTATTCATGAGTTACTATTCACGAAGTTACTATTCATGAGTTACTATTCACGAAGTTACTATTCACGAGTACTATTTATGAAGCGTGAAGATGTTTTTTTTTGTGGAATTTCTATCTTTTGGTGTCTGAGTTACTATTCACGATATACTCAAGACTATTCACGATACTGACAAGACTATTCACGAATCACGACACTATTCAATCGAAAAATGAAAATTTTTCTTTTCGCCTCTAAAATATCTATTCGGATACTAGCTTTGATTGTATCCATGTTTTGATCATTCTCAATTTTACACCACTATGATTATTTTTGAGGTATTTTTGACGTGGATAAAATCAATGCAAAGATGAATGATTTCAAGAATATCTTTGGCTTCAGAGTGCAAAGATGAACATGTGTTTAAATGAATACTGACTAAATCGATGAATATCTTTAGCCAAGAAGGTCAAAAAAGATGAATTATCGATGAATATCTTTCGCTCAGAATGCAAAGACGACTGTTGTTGAATATCTTTAGCAAAGAGTGCAAAGATGAATTATTGATGAATATCTTTTTTGCTCAGAATGCAAAGATGACTGTTGTTGAATATCTTTAATATCTTTAGAGTAGCAAAGATGAATTATCGATGAATATCTTTTGCTCAGAATGCAAAGATGACTCTGTTGTTGAATATCTTTACCAGAGTAGTGCAAAGATGAATTATTGATGAATATCTTTGCTTGTAGAATGCAAAGATGACCCGTTGTTGAATATCTTTAGCCAGTAGTGTAAAGATGAATCTGTTGATGAATATCTTCGCCCATGGTGCAAATGATGAATTTATTAGTATGATTATGAATGTGAACCGTGATTTGGTATAATCATGATCTTTGATGTTTCGTAAAGACAAGTGATGAAAAAATTATCTTTGTCTTGATGAGGAAAGGAATTTAGAACTACAATTTCGATTATGAAGTTATACACGTGATTGTGGGATGTGAATTGTTGATTGATGTTACAGGGATAAAACATTGTTGGTGGATTTTAACACGGAGAAGATAATAGACTTTTATAGTCTATTCGACTCTTCTAATGGATCGCTTCATTCCACGCAACTATGGTTGAAAAGTTTTATCATCTACCATATGTTCTAAATCTCCGATTTATTATCGATGAAGACTATTGATAATTTATTTATCTTTAGTCATAATATTCTTTATCGAGCTAGTTGTGCTCACCCTTTGTTTCACAATTCCTCCTCGTAATAAAAGTGTAGCCGGGTCGAGCTGGGATAGCGAGAGAATAGAGTGGTGGTCTATAGATGTCGAGGGTGATGTGAATTTAACTTGGAAGGGTGTTTTGTCACTATCATACAAGATGTCTAATGACATACAAACTCGTGTTATCATAAGACAAGGTTGTGCACATCCACTCACTTTGAGTATATTTACAAGCACTACCTATATAATCTTGGTGTTTGTTTGGAGTATAATACCCAATTAGAGACAAGGAGATAATGATATGTCAAGAAAAGACTCACCATCGGGAAGAATATGATAAGAATCTTCTCGCTTTTCTTTGGGGTCTATCAATCAACCAAGGATAATTTCGTGGCTATATGATATCTACCATAACCGAAAAGCATGGCCTCCCATGTATTGAGGTTTCTTGAGCACTTCCCAAAGATTCTAATTTCTAAAACAGCTTTTTTGACTATACCTTTACGTAAGGTGTCATTGTGACGTACATGAGTTGGTATATATTTGTATCCAAACTCACAAAGATACGTGTTGTTGTATTTTGCACGACAATTGTTGTAATAAAGTTGTAGTTGTTTCGCATCTATGTATTTGGCGACTTCGTAATGGGTCGGATGGAATGAACCTATTTTGGGGTCATATACATAAAGTCAAAGATGAATGATTTTCTGATGAATATCTTTGGCCCGTAGTGCAAAGATGAACACGTGTTTAGATGAACATGGCTAACTGATAAATATATTTGGCCTGTAGTGCAAAGATGAATATTTGATTCCACATATATATTGATTGATGTTACAGGGATAAAATATTGACGATGAACTTTTAAATTCATATATAGAAGATAGTAGATTTCAGTTTCTACTTAACTCTTCTAATAAATTATTATTTTCGCTGCGAAAATATTGATTTAAAACTGATTGTCTATTGTATTCTATTAGATTTTTCCCTGTTGAGGAAGAACGATAATTTGTTCTATATTATCTTAGTCATAATGTTCTTTACTGGGCTAGTTGAGCTCACCTTTTTCCTTTTTGGTTCCATTTTTCTTCTCAGGAGGCGAGAATGTAGCGAGTACTAGTCGGGGTGTGGAATGATGGTTCTAGAAGTTATTTTAGTAGTCCTCACTATTTTATAAAATAGTGTATCAATAATTGTAATGAGGACTTATTTGAGTGTGGATATTGTCTAGATGACTGATGAGTGAGTTTTATACTCATAATCGAGTGCGTTTGAACTTAATCTTTTGGATATTTTTAAGTGTTTATGTCTATTCATGCATGTTTTATGTTGTTTTGTAGGAATTGGGACAAAAGTTACTTGGATCGACGTTTGGGGTGGCTAGATGCGCGTTTTCGGCTTGCCATTTACACAACAGTCACTTTAGAGCCAATTTGAGTATTGCTCGGGACCTTATTTCGAAACACTTAAAGAATGAAAGTTGTAGATCTACGTCTCCTCTTTTTGGAACATCTTGAATCATCAAAATCAGAGTTCGGACGAAAAAGTTATGACCATTTTCCCAAAGGACGCGTCGAGCGTAAAATGTCGAAAATGTTCCAGCCGGGCGCCCATTTCGTGACTACGCCTGATCAGCCGTGAGCAGTATTTGGGCTTTGGAGAAGTGATTGGCAAGGCTTGGACGCATTTTGGGGCGAATTTTGACACCTTTTGACTCCAAATTGGATTGGGTTTGTTCCTAAGCTAAAAATTGGACTTGTAACCTATAAATACATGATGTAAGACATAAAATAAAGGGAGATTACATAGATTAGATTAGAGATACACTCCATTAGATTAGAACATAAACCCTAGTTCTTATTAGTTTTGGAGATTGAAGCAACTTGGATATCATTGAAGATTAAGAGCAGGAGCAAGAGGGGAGCATCGACGTTCGACAAATGCATTCTATTCTATTCTCTTATCATACTTTAATCTTTTAATGTCTATTCAACAGGATTCTTGATTTTAATTCAATAACTATGAACTAACTTTTTTATTAAGATTTCAATTGAACCTTTTATGTCTATAAATTAGTTATTTGATTTATTCCAATTATTTATGTCAAAGTGAATTGTTTATCTTGTCTTGAGCTTATTGATTAATTATCTAATCAAGAATAACCTCATTACTCTGTAAGGAATTGAAAGAGGAATTCTAGGGTTAGAAATGGGCATGATAACATGTGACTTAGTTATTTGCATGGTGAATAATTAGGTTTGTGAATTGAATGGAAATATCTGTTCACCACATGTAACACATAAGGAATTGGAATTGAAGGAGTTTAATTCAATTGTTTTGCATAGGAATATAACAAGATTAATCTGGATTAAATAGAAGTCAATTGATCACTTGGAAAAGGACTTTTGACATTTGAGAATTCCTGTTAACAATTCAGTAGGCATAATAATTGAGATAATTGGATAATTTGTAACGCCCCCAAAATAGGTATACATCACCTATTCTGAGTTGTCAATACATGGTACAGAAACAACTACAACTTTATTATTACAACAGTAAAACTGTGAGTTTGAATACAAATATTATCTTCTGTACAATATCTATACTAAAATAAATCCTCATCACATTTATCGATACATTATTTTACAAAAATGGTGAGGACTACTAAACAATTCTTTCTAAAACCTTCATTCCATACCCCACTTGCACTTTCGCTATATTCTCGCCTCCCGAGAAGAAAAAATGGAACAAAAAGGAAAAGGGTGAGCTCAACTAGCCCAAGAAAGAATATTATGACTAAGATAATATACAACAAATTACCATTAGTCTTCAACAGGAAAATCAAATAGAATACAATAGACAACAAATTTTAAATCAATATTCGCAATAAAATAATAATTCATTGAAGAGTTAAGTAGAGAATGCAAACTACTATCTTCTATGTATGAATTTAAAAGTTCATCGCTCATCTTTTATCCCTCGTAACATCAATCAATATACATCCGAATCAAATATTCATCTTTGCCACAGCCAAAGATATTCATCACCGGGTCATGTTCATCTAAACACTGCTCATCTTTGCACTACTACCAAAGATATTCTTCAGAATCATTCATCTTCGCACTGTGCCAAAGATATTCAATAATATCATCATTTAAAACCGAGGATGATGAAAAATAATTTTAAAGAAACGAATCCAAAGTGAAACAAAATGACAAGGATTAAGGATTGAGGATTCGTACTTTGTTTTATCCATGTTCAAAAATACCTCAAAAATAATCATAGTGGTGTAAAATTCAAGAATGATCAAAACATGGATACAATCAAAGCTAGTATCCGTAATAGATATTTTGACAAAAAAAGAAGAAATTTTATTTTCTATGAATAAAGTCAGATATCGTGAATAGTCAGAGATCGTGAATAGTAACTCAGACACCAAAAGATAGAAATTTCCCAAAAAAACATTTTCACGCTTCATAATAAGACTCGTGAATAAGAACTCGTGAATAAGAACTCATTAATAGTAACTCGTGAATAAGAACTCGTAAATAAGAACTCATGAATAGTAACTCCGATATGGAAAAGTTCCAAATTTGATAAAAGTTTCAACCAATATTTCAAAGATAATAATATTGAAGAAATAATATCATTTGAGAAGAAAATAACATCACTTACCTCGAAAGATTAAGATTTAAATTTGGAATACCGGTATAGTCTTTGAAGGAACTTCACCGCCTCAACAATACTCAAAGTATACTCAAAATACTCACAAGAATACGCCGATAATATAGAGAGAAAACTTCAGCTTTACGTGTGATTTTCAATTCTAACCTAAGACCCTATTTATAGAAAATGCTTAGAACACCAAAGCGAAAAATTTAATATAATATTATTATTTATAATAAAATTTCCTACGCCAACCTTCCAAGAACTGAATTCAGCTCATTCAACCCACATGTGTAACACACCATAATGAAAAAACGTTTTTCTAATTTTAAATATTTTAAACTTCCAAAAATCAATTATTTTGAGCTTCTAACTTCAATAATTCATAATAAATAGTCCTTTCATCAGAAAATTCGAATCTCAAGCGAGTTTTTATAGGAAATTCAATTCTTTACAACTTTGCAGAAGAAAGTTTTTCAAATTCCAAATAGAAATTGGATCAAATCCACAAACCAGGCGATTTTACAAGTTTATAATCAAATTTCACCAATAAATGGGGTCCACCGACATGTTTAACATGTTTTAAATATTTATTGCAACAAAAATACTCTTCCTCCTCAGATACTCATATATCCCACATTCGTTGTAAAAATATCACCATTATTATATTATTAAAATATAATAATATATTTAAATGAATTATTTTATCGTAAAAAGATAAAATTTTAATTTTCAACAATTGTCACATTAAAATTTTCTCCATCTATATCCACATAAAATCAATATTTTCCTCATCATATGAATCAATAATTAATTATTCACAAATAATATTACGAGAATCACAATATCGACAACTGCATTCCTTGTGAAAGAGGGGCTTTCCAATAAGAATTTTTTCTTCTTGGCTGCCAATTAGGTGACCAAACCTCTCCTTAGAGTAACTTTCTAGACATTGCCAATAATGTTATCTAATAATATTATTCGGATAAATGAATTATTGCTTCAATAATGAAAAATACCGTAATGACAATTATCAAACAACAACAATATAAAATATCAACGCAAGAATTATTAACTCAATAAAATATCGAATAAGAAATTCATAACCATTATTATTGAGTAGTGCCTTCTTACGTAAGAATCAATAATTGGTGCAATACCGGTAAAGCATCGTGTTTTTAACCACCGGGTATTTTAACAAAGATAATTGATGAATAACTACGCCAAGCTTATTTTTAAACCACTTATATTTGTCGCTTTTCTTCATCCAATCGCTTTCACATGGGGCCCACACACGGTCATTACTGTCAGCATTTAATATTCCCCGACAAAGATTTAATATTCCACGACCAAAACGAATATTCCCCACAACAACAATGAATATTTTTATAACCACTTGCTTATTTTGAAGTATTTATGATTTTACCCTAACTATCCACATTAATCAAATCAACCCTTACTATTTTAAAATAATAAATAGAGAAAATTAAATTTCATTAATAATAAGTTGGGGTCTTACATAATTGATTTATAGTTCATAATTGGGGATATTGAAGTCTTAATCTTTATTTATCTGAATTCAGTTATAAAGCAATTCAGTTTAATTAGTTAATTTAGTTTTCTTAATTAGAAAAATCACGATTTGAGATTGTTTAAATAAAATTAGTTTGGTTAAGAATTAGTACTTGGTGATTTTTATTAAATAATTCCTCGTGGGAACGATACTTTACTTTCACTTTATTAATTGTTGACCGTGTATACTTACACGTATTCATTGATTGCGAAATCGACCAACAATGACAATATTTGTATTTAAACTCACAGTTTATGTGTTGTCGTATTTTGCACGACAATTGTATTAATAAAGTTGTAGTTATTTCTGTACCATGTATTTGGCGACTCAGAATGGGTGTTGTATATCTATTTTGGGGGCGTCACAATAATAATAATAATAATAATAATAATAATAATAATTCATGTTTGAAGGGTTTGTTGATAAATAATTTTAAAGACATTACTAAAATATCTTATTTTAATAATATATATAATATATCTGAATACAATAAAAGACAAATTTGTCAAAAAAATATTAATAATTTTTCATTATTAATGTTCAGATATTATGACAAAATTAGTAATATTACATGTCGAGACATTTATATGTTATATTACTAATTTTAGTTTTATCTCAAGAGAGTTTAATAAAATTAATGAATTTAATGAGTTATTTAAATTAAAAGAAAATTATGTATTTATGTGTAATTTATATAATTTATTTAAAATTGTACCAAACTGAAAAAAAAAATTTGTATGTTATAATATCAAAGTTTTATCATACCAAACAAATATTAATGATTAAAATAAATTTTAAAATTTTTATTTTTATTGTACTTTTATTTTGAATGGATTATTTTATTTATTTGATTTTGATTAGTTTAGTATTAAATTTATAAGAGTTTCCGACTGGGCATGCTAGAAAGAAAAATGTGTGACATGTAAGTTTTCTCTCTCTCACGTGGCATCACATGTAATTTTTCCGTCCAAAGTCAAACAATTTAACAGAATTAGTAACGGTTTGTAAAAAAATTGTAGTTCAGTGAGTCGAATATAAAAAAAATCAGTTCGATGATGCATTTGTAAACCGACCCCCTAATAGAATGGGGAAAAGTGTATTTAACCGTATAATAATATTAAGGTTACAATTATGCCTTAATATAATATGAGTTTATGTATTGAATGAGTAGTACCATCTAGCACCGGATGCTGAG
Source organism: Panax quinquefolius (assembly GCA_020205615.1). NCBI lineage: Eukaryota > Viridiplantae > Streptophyta > Magnoliopsida > Apiales > Araliaceae > Panax > Panax quinquefolius. Next base: position 111,039,864 of record CM035171.1, on the reverse strand, counting down.
TTTTAAGAATACTCATATTTGAGTGCGTCACATATATTATAGGTTTTCTCAATCAATTATTAAGTTAAATATTAAATAAAGTGTAAATTTATTTAGTTATTATTATGGAAAAATTTTTTAATCTTATTTAAATTTGCAATGAAACTTTATACTAATTTTATATGATAAACTTTACTTGAAATTATAATCCGAATAGAATTATGAAACTTAAATTTTAATTTACTTATTGCTATTAGTTAATAATGAATTATCTATAATTTTTCAATTAATTTTAAAGTTTATATGTTTGAAAAAAATTAGCATATATTATTAATAAATTATTTGATAAAATTTTAATGAATTTAATTTAGTTAGGACATAAATTTAGTAATAACATTTATGAATAATTTTAATATATTTTAACCGTGTAATGTGAAATATCTTAAAATATATTCTCAACTAAAATTGTAACAACATAATATTATCTTCTTAGATTCCTAATAATTTTTTACCGTAAATTAAATTGATTATAGTAATATTTGAGAAAGAAAATCTATACTATATATTTTAATTAATTAATTTAATAATTTAATAATAATATTTTTAAATTTTTAATTGGTTATGTCTAAAAATTAAATATCTTAATAAAATTATAATAATTAAATTATCTTACATAAATTGGTCAAGATATATTATCTTAAACAACTTTTTTAATAAAAAATATTGTAATAAATTTGATAAAAACGAAAAATAAAAAATATTTTTTAGACTTACCTTCTCTTGTTAAAAATAAAAAACAAAAATTCTTTGCCTTTTACTAACATGTTGAGATTTCTTTTTTGAATACAATTTGGATAGTATTTAGTTGTTATAAATTTAGATAATATTTATACTAATTTGGATAGAAAAGCAAAAATTGAACAAAAAATTTGTGAAACCAATATTGTGTTATTAATTATATGTTGATTAAATAATTTCTTTTTAAAAACAATAATTTTCTTTCAATTATTCTTATATTGACTTTTAAAATTAATATTTTCAAAGTCAAATTTAATATATTCAGTTTATGTTTAAAATATTATATCTATTAATTGGAAATATAATAAAAAATAGTTTACAATTTTTGTAATTTTATTATTTGACCCTAAATAAAAGTACATCAATTTTTTAATTTAAAAAATATTTTAAATTAACTTCAAAAACTAAATTTGATTTTGTACTGTTGGATAATCAATAAAGTTCCGAATATTCACACATAGGCCGAATTTTAGTTCGAATCGGACTTGAGCCGAATTTCAGTCTGAATCGGACTTTGCCCGTTCTACAAGAAACAAACTACTAATACAAAAGCAATCGGAACCCAAAAATTGCAAAACTTTCGCTATCTCTTAAGCACTAGTCTTCTCCAATTCCCTAGGGTTTCGTTCCTCTTCAAAGCCCTAACTTTTTTTACTCAGTTCCAGATCCAAAAACCCCCCAATTCAATTTCCCTAATTCGGTACTATTGGACGGAAAACAATGGCGGCGGCGCCGACGATGGTGAGCTCAGCTGGAGGACTATTGGCGATGTTGAATGAAAGCCATCCGTCTCTGAAGCTTCACGCTCTCTCCAATCTCAACGCCTTTGTTGACCACTTCTGGCCCGAGATCTCCACAAGCGTTCCAATCATGTATTATTCACTTACTCGTTCTCTCTACATATATTATTGTTTGTTTGTACAGATGTCAGTTTAGGGTATTGAGGATAAAAGCCAAAGTTTGGATCTTTAGAATTTATTACCTTTTTGGTTCGTTAAGATGAATTATTTTCTGAATTCTGCATTAAAGATTAGAAAGTTTTGAGTTTTTACACGATATGCGTTAAGGACTGAAAAGAGGGTTGTTGTCTTACTGATGAAGCTAATGATTGGTACTAATGCAATTCAGGGATTTGTGGGCACACAAAATTATGGGTTTTTGACAGTTTGTTTAATTTTTTTACTTTGATTTTTTAGGCGGTTAGAATGTACTTGGTCAGTGCAAAAACGTAGCTTGAAGGTTGCTAGTGGCTATTGCCTTGCGTGGAACTATGTGGTTCACTCTTATTTGAAAGTATCATAATGTTACTGTGCAGCTTTAGTCCAGTGAATTTATAATTTGTGTGGATTTCTCTTAATTTTGTTGAGATTTGAAAGTTGGGAACTTTAAGTAAAAAAGCAACTTCTTGATTGTGCAAAGGGCTTTTTATTTTATTCTTTTCAATTATATATTATTTTCTGCATTATATGAATCTCAAATTTGAAGCAAAAATTTCTGCATAACATTCACCTTTTAGGTTATGAAAATGGTCCATGGCTATTTATTAGTGAATTGAATATGAAGATATAAAACTTTGTACCTGTTTTTAGGAATTTGTTTTTGTGTAGAACTTAGTTTTTCAAATCAAACTCGATTTGTCATCCTTTGGAGATGAAAAAGTAGTGGTAGGCTATATCGGCTTTGTTACCATGAGTGTGGTTAATGGTGGACGAAGGTGATGTGGGTTTATAGAACGTGAGTCTTTGGAAATTTAGTTTAAGTTGCAGAAATTCTTGAAAAAATAATTTCTTAAGGTGGGTGATGTAAGGCAGGTTTAACTTTCTAAGGTGTGTTTATGGATGTTTATTTGAGTATGAAGTATTTATTGGTTTTTAAATATTTACAGGGGTTGGTGTTGGTAGGAGGGTTAGGAGGTTGAGGAAATAACCTGGGATATGTATTGGGGTTTAAATATTTACTGTAAATTATAACTATTGAATAGAAATTTAATAGTAGCTATGTTGAATGTAGAAAGCAGGGAAAAATAGAGATCATCAAATAGGAATTCGAGGTTGGAGCAGGTAGTTTAGAAAGATTCAAGTATTTTGGAAGATGATCCTAAAATATTATTTTAGTAGATAATATCAAATAAAAAGTTATTTATCCTATGTTCTACTTGATCCAAAAGCATATATTTTTTTAAAAATGAACTTATAAAAAATGTAAATAAATTCAAATGAAAATAGGCTCCAAGGATTCCTGCAGGGATCACACAAGGGGATACAACTGCATCATAAATCCTAAAAAAAAATCAGTTGCTAAAACATTTTTCCCGAACTTGTTTTTAACAAATTGGACGAGTTAAATAGCAGTTATAGTCTAGTTTATATCACATCTCTAATTGGACTGGACTTTATATTGAGAAACATAGGAACTTTGTTAGGTTGAATGCCTTTTAAACTACAAATACATCTCCTTAATGACCCAATTAGTCGCTGCTCCTCGCTGCAATGCTGATTGTGTTTGAGGAGGAAGGCTAGGGTTTTTTTATTCGTCTCACGGTTCAAGTAAATTATTCCCAACTTAAAAGCCCAATTCAAAAAAATAATACGCAGTCCATAAGACCCACAGTTCTCCCCGTTTGTTGTATGTGTCACATAAAGTCATTTTACAAATACTTGCCTCAAAGTTTCTTTTTAATTATACTTATAGTCCTAAAGACTTCACCCATATACTTTGCTAATAAAATTAAAATTAGATAAAATTAACACCGCCTAGGACCAGCCTAGGCGCTTGAAGTTCCTTCCACTGCCTAGGACTGCCTGACGCGCTTGTTTAAAACATTGGATTGCATTCCTCTACTCTCTCTTATCACAAGCTCAGTTTTATTCCACTCCTTCAATCTCTTTGTACTACTTCCCCCCACCCCCCACCCCCAATAATAATAATTCAAGTTATCCCTAGTATATCTTCAAAATATCTAACAAATAATCCTTTAGCGTTCATATACGGCACTACATCACTTTGGTTCTTGATGGGATGCTACTTGTTTTATTTATTTATTTTTCAAACGAAAGTTATACCCCATCCTAAATAATAAAAGGTTGTATTGGGCTTTTCACATGCATGAGAGTTGAAAACAGAATCTGACAAATATTGGGAGTGTCTTTTTTCCAACATGTACCTACTAATATCTATGTTAAATTTCAATTTTGCTATAACTTTGTCATTGAAACCCCGGCCACCCCCGGGGAAAAAATAAAATAAATATATAATTACCCTCTTCATTAAATTATTGTACTAAAAGTCTTTGTGCTAAATGGAAAGTTTGTAACATTTTGTCATTCTCTTCTAGTTTTATTTTCTCTAACAAATGAACTAAATGTATAATGAGCAAGGGCTTTTATTTTCATCTTTCTTTTGATAATGAGATAATATATATTATAATATAGTTCTTTGCCATTAAAGTTTGTGTATTTTTTGTCACCCCAGAGAAAGTTTATATGAAGATGAAGAATTTGATCAAAGACAACTAGCCGCATTGCTTGTTTCAAAGGTGATGGCATGTTTTTGCTGTGTTTTTTGTTTATTTATATGGGTGCTAGCGTCTCTAATATAATCTAACAACTCAATTATCTTAACTATGAAAATTTTGTTATGCTGGTTAGAGTTGCCAGGATAACAGTATTAAGAAGTACCAATCTGGAATTATAAGCCCTCTATCCCAAATTGTTCTGATCTCAAAATGCCCGTTTTGTTTTCTTCCAGTCAAAGCATTAATCAGTCAACTTAGACATTCATCGTTGTTTTTCTAAACCTAATGGAAACAGAAACAATTTGTATATTTCTGAGTCTTTGAGCATGCATCTTTTGCACATAAATGTATTATATTTAGATACCGGCTATGATCTAAATGCTGAAGTCCTTTTATTGTGATCGATATGTCTGAATTGGTATGTCAGGTTTATTCCTGGAGAAAGGTTAATGTTAGCATCCTGCAGAAAGTGTAATTTATTAATTAATCTTTATTTATTTATATTATTTTTTAAAAGATTTTTTCAAAAAAAAATTATTCTCGATTTTTCTGCCTGCAGTGCTTACTTTTAGCTACATGTAGAGTACCCTCCAGGAGAGGCTTGAAAATTCCTTTTTCTCATCAAAATCGTTGAATACATAAACCCCAACAACTAGAAAACAAAAGAAAAAATGAAAATAGAAATAGAAAAACTATTCATTCTAACACACAAAGCAGTCCACATATGCCACCATCCGGCTTCTACCACATTTTAGAAGCATTTTTTTTCAGTGTTCTAAAAATTCCCGTCGAGGTTCATCTAGGCCCCGCTTAGGCGCTAGCCGCTAGGCCCCTCGACTCTCTCCGCTTTGGGCGCCACCTCGCCATAGCACTAGGCCCCCGACGTCTTTTTAGGCAGGTCTTGGCGGAGAGTTTTTTTAATTTTAATAACTACCTGAACCAGATCTTAATATATTTATTTTTCTAATTATTTATCATATTCATAATAAATGTTGTAGCATATCAAATCACAACAAAAAGTGGACAATATCAAATCAAAATGGATAATTTTATTATAGTTGTAATTTTTAGAACTTGTACCAACTTCAAATTATATAAATGATGATACATTTGTAATATTTAATTTAATTTAATATAATTCTTAAATTTATGTTTAGTTTCTTAAGTTTTAATATTGAATTAAATTCTTGAAATTTTAAATTATATTATTTAATAGCAATCTTGTTTATGAATAAAACTAATACGTTAAAAATATGTTTGAACTTTGAACAATTTCATGTTTGTGTTTGAACTTTGAACAATTGTATGTTTGTGTTTGAACTTTGACATTAACAATATGGATGTGTTTGAACTTTAAGCAAATGCATGCCTTTATTATCTTTATTATAGATTGTTTTACTTGATGTTATTGTTTTGTTTGGATAAATGTAAGATAAAATATTAAAGTTGGCTTAAAATCCTAGGCGCTAGGCCCCTCTCGGCCACCTGCCTCCTGCCAGCGCCTTTTAGAACATTATTTTTTTTACAATGGCATGGTATTAAGAGTCCCTCTAAATATTTTCTACGAAGACTTCCCTTGTATTTTTACATGAAATTGTATTGTATCAATTATTTTAACATCGCCAAGGAGGCTATGTCAAAGCCAGCTAATCATGCTGCTGTAGTTGAATCTCTTTGTTTTTGCGGTTCAACGAGAACTTCTTTCTTTGTTAATATCAAGTTTTCTATATTGAATCTTCATCTTTTATCAAGATTAAAAATAAAAGCAAAACGGCATACTGTGTATAAAGTATTGCAAAGTGGAATGATATTGCAGAACTTTGCAATATTGATTTGTATTTTCTTTCCTAAAGGCATTTTGAATCATAGTTGCTGTAGCGTCGCCATGGCGTCCTGACAATGAGAACGCCATGTTGTGCGTCGACTTGAGGCAGGGCTACCAAGGCATGCGCCTTGGTAGCTTTGGCCAAGTTGGGGTTGTAGGGTTTCAGATTAAGAAGAGGGGAAGAAAAAGAGAAAGAAAAGAAGAGAAGAGGAAAAAGATGGAAGAAATATTAACCGCAAAAATGGAAGATGGCGTTGTTGGTCTCTTTCTCTTTCTTCGCTGTGTTGCCTTTTATTCTCTTCGTTCTCTTTCTCTCGCTTCTTTTTTCTTGGGTGCAACTCTCTCTCTTTCTTAGCTGGAAGTTATTTGTATTAAGATATTTGTGACTTCTTTTATTTATTAGTAAAATGACAGTCATTAGGTTTTATTCATTTTAGATTGTAGTCCCATATTTTTATAGTTTGACACATGTCCCTACACTTTAGTTTTGTACAATTAAGAAAAGTACATATTTATATATTCTTATAATGCAGTATTCTTAGCAACTAGTTACGTAATATATATATATATTAAATAATTATTAATTAAATAAGTTGTACTCCCGTGGCTCTGCCGCACCCGAATCCCCAATTTTTAAGATTTGACGAATCCACGTATTAAAATTTGCTAACTTCACATAATATGAAGGACAATGGGCAATGTTTAACTACTAAAATATATTGTTTTGGACAGTGGGTATTACATAATTGTGCTTTTAATAGTATTCCATAGTGTTATGTTTTGAGTTTTAATGTATATGAAATTTTATTGTTAACATATTTGTGAAGTAAATAATATATAAATTGTACATTGTAAACGACTTGTCGCCATAAGGACGCCATGGCGGTCGCCTAGGCGTCCTGGCAGTCGGCTACCCCATGCCCTGTTGTGGCACCATGACAACTAAGTTATGAATGTTACAATTCCAGTTTCTCGTTTGTAGCGACTGTAAACATACTTTTCTTTGTCTTTTCGTTGTCATTATCTTTATTTGCCTTTCCTCAAGGTTCTGGTAGAGTACCTATTAAATTTAGAAATAGGGTTTGCAAGTAAGAACGCATCATAATAATTACTCCAAGATTCTTATCAAGAAAAAATTGGTACTCTTTAATGTGTGATAATATATTTCTCACAGATTGTTGTGTTTACATCCACAGGTTTTCTATTACTTGGGTGAACTTAATGACTCGTTATCATATGCTCTTGGAGCTGGTCCTCTATTTGATGTTTCGGAGGATTCAGATTATGTTCATACGCTTCTGGGTATAAATCTTACATTCAATCCATTTTGTTGCCTATGAGTGATTCAATTAAGATCTAATAAGTTGTACTTGTCATAAAAAATGTTACGATGTGGTAGCCAGTTTCTATACATACTGTGTTCAACTCAGTGGTGGTAGAAAGATTTTTAGACTTTATATGCTTTCTAAAATGTGTTGTTTAATTCTTATTTTTTTGGTGTCCTGCTTGTTTTGTTTCTCAGCTAAAGCTATAGATGAATATGCTAGTCTTAAGACCAAGGCTGCTGAGTCGAATGATGATGCAGTTATTATTGATCCTAGGTTGGAGGCGATCGTGGAGAGGATGCTTGATAAGTATGTAGCCTTGTACCTTTGGTCTAGTTCCATGGATTTTCTCCATCTTACCAATTGCTTTTTTTTAGGTGTATTTTGGACGGAAGATATCAGCAAGCTATAGGAATGGCGATTGAATGCCGAAGATTGGATAAGCTTGAAGAAGCAATCACGAAGAGTGACAATGTTCACGCAACTCTATCATATTGTAGTAATGTTTCTCACTCATTTGTCAATCGCAGAGAATATAGGCGTGAGGTAAAGATATTGCTATATATAATAGTTTTTACAGTTAATATTGCCGTGATTTGTTTTCCATGAAATATTTGTTTATGTTTTGGATTGGATGAAAGTTGGAGAGAATGTTGGAAATAGTCTATATTAGAGATTTGTAATTAAATATGCTTAAAAGCTTATTTAGACGTAGGCGTAGTAAACAAAATCTTAGAGAATTATGCTTGTCAATACAATAAAATAAGATCTTATTACTCCATCCCATAAAAGATGTATTGAGTACATTTTTCACACAATTTAAGAAAAGCGAAAGTAGAGGAGAGATAAGTTCCCAATATTTACCCAAATGGACCCCCCGTAAGTACACTAAAGATTCTCTCTTTTTTCTAAACGTAGTGGATCCTATTAAATTACTTTTGAGGATAAAATAGACTTTATATAACATTTTTGTATTTGAATTGTGTACTTTGGACCATAAAAGGACAATATTTTTGTACTTCAGTCATCTTTTGTGGCATGCAGGGGGTTTTTGAGACTTTTATTGCAGCACACATAAACTGGTTGTGCATATGCTGTAGAAGAGATTTGATTCTGACCATGTCACCGTATTAGGAATTTTTTTAAGCTGCTTTGGTAATTAAAGGATAAAATCTCGTATCTAAGGTATCTTAGTTAGATGACAGAAATTCATGCATATATCGTGATCCAGATATGTTTGTACTTTATGTTACATGTATATAGAGTGGTGTTTTGTAGTATTCACGTTTATTCAGAAGATCAATACTAGACTAGATTGCTCTATCATTATCTAAACGGTCCAAACTGTAGTAATAGTTAGTGGGTTAATCGACTAGAGATCATGATCAGGCCAACATATCATACAGGATCTGCATAATTTGTCGAAGTCGGATCAAACTGTGATCTTCTGTTTATAAGCCTATTAGCTGCTGAAAAATGACATGATGTATTAGTTGATTGGCCCACTCCATAAGGAGTGGAGGCCGAAATTTTAGGTTCAGGAAAAGGCTTTTATAAAATATATATTTTTAAAAAAGCAGGTACATGTATTGGTTGATTATCCTGTATTCTGTTGTTGGTGTGACATAATCTTTTGCTTTGATGAGAATTTTAAAACTTTGAGTTTTTATTTATTTATAAATTATGCTTTTTTTAAACAATTTCTTAAGCATATAGATATTCAGATAACGTCTTGTTAGATCTTGCGGATCCGGATAGATGATTCTTATTTTTTTATGCACATGTACGCTAATATTCTACCAACTGTGTTTAGGTGCTTAATCTTCTTGTTGAAGTATTTAAAAAGTTGCCATCTCCAGATTACTTGAGTATTTGCCAATGCCTAATGTTTTTGGATGAGCCAGTAGGCGTTGTTGGCATATTGGAAAAACTTTTGAGATCTGAAAATAAGGATGATGCTTTACTGGCATTTCAAATAGCTTTTGATCTTATAGAGAATGAACACCAAGCTTTTCTGTTGAATGTGAGAGACCAGCTTTCAAAACCCAAAACCTTACCCGCAGAACCTGTGCAACCAGTATCTGCCGAGTCAGGATCTGCTCAAAATCCAACTGCCGCTCCATCTGAGGATGTTCAGATGACAGATGGAACTCAAGATGTTCCTGAGAGCGCTCCTGTTACTGAGCCGAAGGAAGTAACATATGCTGAGAGGCTGACTAAACTTAAAGGAATTTTATCTGGAGAGACATCAATACAGTTGACTCTACAGTTCTTATACAGTCATAACAAGTGAGGCACTTCAGTTATTTATCATTCCTTGATTTGATTTGCAATTCTAATCAAATCCACTAACTTTGTTCATTTTTAAATCACTTTTTTGTATGACAATTTCTTTATAGCTTACTGAAGAATGCTTACACTCTGATCTGAAATTTTATATAGGTCGGATCTTCTTATTCTTAAGACAATAAAGCAATCAGTAGAGATGAGAAACAGCGTTTGTCATAGTGCAACAATATATGCTAATGCAATTATGCATGCTGGAACAACTGTGGATACATTTCTGAGGGAGAATCTGGTAACTCAAAACTATACTTGCATGTAGTTTTCCATTGTTGCATTGATACCATATTTTCTTTCTCAGCATTAACTAACTGCATTTGCTTAAATATATTGTCAGGACTGGCTCAGTAGGGCCACAAATTGGGCTAAATTCAGTGCAACAGCAGGGCTTGGTGTTATTCACAGAGGCCACTTGCAGCAAGGAAGATCATTGATGGCCCCTTACTTGCCGCAGAGTGGTTCAGGTGGTGGCAGTCCATATTCAGAAGGTGGAGCCCTTTACGCTCTAGGTCTTATTCATGCTAACCATGGAGAGGGAATCAAACAATTTCTTCGAGATAGCCTAAGGAGTACCAATGTTGAGGTGCTTGCTTTTTATTGTTGAATATCTTCTTTGTGTTGTAAGTTTTGATCTCACTAGATTTAATGTTTAGTCCTGGTTTCTGTAGGTTATTCAGCATGGTGCATGCCTAGGTCTTGGTTTGGCAGCTCTAGGAACTGCTGATGAAGATGTATTTGATGACGTAAAAAATGTGCTTTATACAGACAGTGCTGTTGCTGGTGAAGCTGCTGGTATAAGTATGGGTTTACTGATGGTTGGAACTGCAAGTGAGAAGGCAGGTGAAATGCTTGCTTATGCACATGAGACTCAGCACGAGAAAATCATTAGGTAAATATTACTTCTGTGATTCACGTGCTGGATAGTTCTTTTCTTAATATGGGCTTCCTTACTATTGATGTTGTAATTTTTTTTTGTAGGGGGTTGGCATTGGGGATAGCCCTGACAGTCTATGGAAGAGAAGAAGAAGCAGATACACTAATTGAGCAGATGACTAGGGATCAAGACCCTATAATACGTTACGGTGGTATGTATGCATTGGCATTGGCATATAGTGGAACAGCAAATAACAAGGCCATCCGCCAGCTTCTACACTTCGCTGTATCAGATGTGAGCGATGATGTCAGGCGGACTGCTGTTTTAGCACTTGGATTTGTTCTGTACTCTGAACCAGAACAGGTCAGTTCTTTATCTGTTTTATTTTTGAGCACCCCAAGTCACTTCTCCATCTGTATTTGGAACTAGAAATTTCATTTTTTTTTGTTTTAGTTCATAGAATAGCTGTCCTCCCCTCCCCTCTTGTATATTTCTCCCACTCTCCCCTCCTGGGTTAACTGTGTATGCATTTTCCAGTCTGGTAACATTTTGTTGTAGTGTTTGTTTTGTTCACAACCATTAAATGTCACTAGCTTTGTTACTTCTAACCCTCGTATTTGCTCCCTCTGTGTTTATGAGGATGTATTCTCATTGATCTCATTTTGTGCAGACCCCTCGAATTGTCTCCCTGCTGTCCGAGTCTTACAACCCTCATGTTCGTTATGGTGCTGCTTTGGCAGTTGGCATTTCTTGTGCGGGTACTGGTCTGAGCGAGGCCATATCTTTGTTAGAACCTCTGACATCAGATGTGGTTGATTTTGTTCGTCAAGGTGCTTTAATTGCAATGTCTATGGTGATGGTTCAGATCAGTGAAGCTAGTGATTCTCGTGTTGGAGCGTTCAGGTATTGTCTTTTTAATTTCTTTCTATGTTGATTAAATTTTGAATCATATTACTTTGCTTAAGCTTATTATGGATCTTCCATTTAGGCGACAATTGGAGAAAATCATTTTGGATAAGCATGAAGACACCATGAGCAAGATGGGTGCAATTTTAGCCTCGGGAATCCTTGATGCAGGTGGAAGAAATGTCACCATAAAGTTGCTTTCCAAGACAAAACATGATAAAATCACTGCAGTTGTAGGTCTTGCTGTTTTTAGCCAGTTCTGGTATTGGTATCCACTCATTTATTTCATTAGTTTGTCATTCTCGCCGACAGCTTTGATAGGACTAAACTATGACTTGAAAGTACCAAGATTCGAGTTCGTATCTCATGCAAAACCGTCATTATTTGAGTATCCTCGACCAACTACTGTGGCAACCACAACATCAACAGTGAAGCTCCCTACTGCGGTTTTATCAACATCTGCAAGAGCGAAAGCTAGGGCAACTAAGAAAGAGGCAGACCAGAAGGCCATTACTGAAAAGTCTTCTGGAGTGGTGTCAACCTCTGGAAAAGGCAAATCATCCAGTGACAAGGATGGGGATTCTTTGCAGGTAATTATTGGTAGTCTTATGCTTGCAATGTCTACCGTTGAAATTTGGTGAATTTGTGCATGATGATTTGAATGCATCCCTCACATGAATGTGCAGATTCAAAAGTTGATTTTTTGCTGTTTTACTCCTTTAATCTTCTTCAGTCTTTCGAGTTAGTCACTTAGTTCTGCGGTTTTATTTCTTTAATCTTCTGTAGTCTTTTGAATTATTCACCTAGATTTGTTTTTTTTTGCTAATAATATCTATTGGATATAAAATATTTTCCTTTCAAGTTTGGTTTGAATCTTTTTAGTTTTGGGATTATGTTTTGTAACAAGTTGTAAGTCATAATATAATATAAGACTTTCAGCTCGAGGGGGAGTGTTAGTAGATAATCTAGAGAATTCTAGGATATTATTCTAATAGCATGATTGTATGATTAGGGGGATTGCATGATTAAAGTGAGATTGCATGATTAAGGGATGATTTGATTTACTTTCCAAATGTACTGAAGTTCTAAACCTATATAAAGGCTCTCTATTGTACAAGATATATAATAGAAAACATCTTTTCTTCTTTATTTCTCCAGTGTCCAAGGTAGTCCTTTAAATAAAATCTTTTGTGATGTATTTTGTTGTTATGATGATTTTATTTCTTGCGTCTTCTTTAGTTTGTGAGCTACTGACCTAAACTTTTATTGTTTACAATATTGCTAACGGTATCAATGTTCCTTTTTGGCAGGTTGATACTCCTGTGGAAAAGAAGGCTGAACCTGAGCCGTCTTTTGAAATATTGACCAACCCTGCAAGGGTGGTTCCTGCTCAGGAGAAGTTCATAAAATTTCTTGAAGAAAGCCGATACACTCCAGTAAAGTCAGCAGCTTCAGGTTTTGTTCTTTTGAAAGACCTGCGTCCAACAGAGCCTGAGGTTTTATCTCTAACCGATGCACCCTCATCAACCGCATCAACTGGTGGTGGATCTGCAACTGCACAACAGGGCTCAGGCGCAGCAATGGCCGTTGACGAGGAACCTCAGCCGCCACAGGCATTTGAATACAGCACATGATCGTTTCTTGTTCAAATGTTAAGTTTGGGCAGCGAGTGTGTAACTTATTGCAGGTAGTGGTGGTGCTATAAGAAGGTTGACAAATGAAATAGTTTCTACTGTGGCATTTCTCATCGCCAACCTGAGGTTTGGCTGCTGGCATTTCAATGTTATAGTTTTATTTTTGAATTCCTTACGGAAATGGAGTAAGGGTAGAGGGATATTGGAATCTGCCATTGTCTGCAACTTTCTCTTTTGATTTATTGCTGATTTATGATTCACCCTTGAGCAGTAAAACTAGAAGTGAACTTGCTCCTAATTTATGTAAGCGGTTTCCTTTCCATGTTAAAGTTTTGAATTTAACCCATTTCCCCCTCTTGGATTTTTTAAAAAATGGGTTGAACTTCTATATCTTAAACTCCTCCCATCCAACATGCACAAGGGCAACTTGTTTTACTAATAATTTTGAGCTATGAACATGTGTGGATATTCTTTGCAGCTGCATTATATATATATATATATATATATATATATATATATACGGTCAGGATTAAGAACATTCTCCTTAAATAGCATTCTTCTTTAAATAGTTTTTTTTTTTTATTAAAAATACGTCGTTTTGGAAGGACGCGGTGATATTTTTGTAAATATAATGCCACCGCGTATTTACAAAAATGTCACCGTATCCCTCCAAAACGACGTAGTTTTAATAAAAGAATGTTATTCAAGGAGGAATGCTATTTAAGGAGAATGCTCTTGATCCTTACCGTATATATATATATATATATATATATATATATATATATATTATAAATTGAAACAACGTTACTTATATTTGGTATGGTGTTTATCAAATATTGTGTGCATTTCTTCATATAAGATTTATAAGTCTATTATCACATAAAACTGTTCACATACACATGCATATTTTGATGGTCCACGTGCAGAGCAAGTCACGTGTATTATTAAAATATGCATGTGAACGGTTTTATGTGATGGTACTTATTTTAAGTTTTACCAAGAATGTATGATGGTTATCTTAACTACTTAATTAAAAAAATAAAACACAACTTATTGTGGTTGCGGTTGTGAATATTGTTTGTAATCCCTTCGCATCATGCTCACCCCCAAGTCAAACTAGTGTTATTAAGATGGATAATTGAAATTAACTCATTTAACTTATAACTTATTAGTTAAGTTAATAATTACGATTAATTATGGAGAAAGTATCATAAATTTGAATGTTTTATCTTTTTTCTAACTGTTCAATTCCCTTGATATTTAAACAAGTGAATAAAGTTTGAGATGCAAATATATTTGGAGTTTATCTATCGAGTACAACTTTTTAATATAATTTTCAAAAATATCAAGGGTCTCCTTGTCATTACACTAAACCTTAAGCTCTTAATTGTAATTTAACCCCCAAAAGGCAAATCAATACCATCTTGAATAAATTAGAAATTGTACAAAATTTTAGATTTAAAATTAATCGTCTCCTCAAACGTATTTTCAATTAAGAACATATTAAATTTTTTGTGTTTAAAAAACTTATACATTCCAAACCCCCGATATACTCCACTTTAAAAGCAATTTGTACTTTAAACTTTAGTGCAAATTGTTTTGACTCTTTAAGTTTAAGATGTTTTTAATTGAAAATAAAATTTAGGGTGTAAATTGATATTAAGCCTAAACTTTAGGGACAATATGTGATTTAGTCCACAATTTTCACCAACACCTTGTCACACTGGATAATTATCTCCCCAGCATAAAACCACACCCCCACCAAAACCCTAGTCTCCCTTCCTCCCCTCTTTTTTTCCATAGCAGCCGCACAATACTAGAGAGAAAACTAAAATAAATTTTTTTAGAGAGAAAGCAAAAATGGTCTCCGGGTCAGGGATCTGCGCAAAGAGGGTAGTGGTGGACGCTCGCCACCACATGCTGGGAAGATTGGCTTCCATTCTGGCCAAAGAGCTTTTGAATGGACAGAAAGTTGTGGTGGTCCGGTGCGAGGAGATTTGCCTCTCCGGTGGACTTGTCCGCCAGAAAATGAAGTACCTCAGGTTTCTGCGTAAGCGCATGAACACTAAGCCTTCTCATGGTCCCATTCACTTCCGTGCCCCTGCTAAAATCCTCTGGCGCACCATCCGTGGGTTAGTTTATACTTATTTTAACTCATTAAATTGTATATACATATTTTTTGAATTGATTGGGAGATTCCATTTTTGTTTATATGGCCAGTTAAGGTACATTTGTGTTTTATAGGTATACTCATTTCGTGATATGGTCTGTAAAGGTTCATTCTTGTGTACATATATTGATTTGTGAATATACATTGTTATTGTTTATCTAATTTGGTACGTATATAGATGGCTGTAATATGGTATTGAAACAAATATCTGTGTAATTGTGTATGTACATGCTAATTGGTGGACGCCCATTTGCTTGTTCTTTTAATATATAAGATTCAGCATTATATTTTCTTAGGTTAATCTATATTTTTAGATTGATAAAGAGATACCCTTTTCTTGAAATTAAAAGCATTTGATTATCACTTCCTGTAGTTTCTGTATATTGTTGTGTGGATTGGTAAATCCTGTCGATACTATGTCATCTTTAGGTTGATATTAAGTAAAAATATGTAGATATATAGCCACGTGTTTCTTTGATTTCTAATCATTCAATGTTATTCAATGTTGTACGCAGCTGTGATACGTTTTGTTGTATTTTACAGCTGAAGCTATATTTGATTGCTTAGTTCAACAGTCTTTCCCTTCGGGGAGTTTCTGATTGGCAAAGAAAGGATGTTGTCATATCTTGTAGTCTACCACTTGGTACTGGTAATGAGAAAAACCAATGTTCTAAAAGGCGCTAGGCGGGCGGCCGAGGGGGCATAGGCGGGGCCTGAGCGGGGTTTAAGCCAATTTTAATATTTTATCTTACATTTATCCAAACAAAACAATAATATAAAGCAAAACAATCTATAATAAAGATAATAAAGTCATTTGCTTAAAGTTCAAACACATGTCCATATTACTAATGTCAAAGTTCAAACACAAACATGCAATTGTTCAAAGTTTAAACATATTATCAACGTATTAGTTTTATTTGTAAACAAGATTGTTATTAAATAATAAAATTTTAAGAATTTAATTTAATATTAAAACTTAAGAAACTAAACATAAATTTAAGAATTATGTTAAATTAAACTAAATATTACAAATGTATCATCATTTATATAATTTGAAGTTGGTACAAGTCCAAAAAATTACAACTATAATAAAATTATCCATTTTGACTTGATATTGTTCATTTCTTGTTGTGATTTGATATACTACAACATGTATTATGAATATGGTAAATCATTAGAAAAATAAATATATCAAGATCTGGTTTGGTTAGTTATTAAAAAAAAATCTCTTCACCTAGGCCCCCGCCTAATTTCTTGGAGGGATTTTTTTGCCGCCTTTGGCCTAACTGAGGCGTCAGGGGGCCTAGCGCTTAGGCGGGGCGCCAAGGGGGGCCTAACACCTAGGCGGGGCGCCAAGGGGGGCCTAGCGCCTAGGCGGGGATTTTTAGAACACTGAGAAAAACATTTATTGAAAATCTATGTAACAGTTTATGGAGACTTTGTATTTTGTTGGTGTTGATATTGTTTTGTTGTACAGATAATTAGGACTATTAGACAATCTTTATTATTTTATAAGAACCATATATTTGGTGAGTTTGGATATGCTCCTTTTTTTGTTTTCGTGCATATGATCATCTATAGAAGCTTCATATGGCAATCTGCTGATTCTTGTGTTCTGTTTAACATGACTTGATAAATTCTTCATAGGATGATTCCCCATAAGACCAAGCGTGGTGCGGCTGCTCTTGCTCGTTTGAAGGTTTATGAAGGGATCCCACCTCCATATGACAAGATTAAGAGGATGGTTATCCCCGATGCCCTCAAGTGAGTGTTTTACATGTCCAGTAATAGTTATGTTTAGTTTATGCTTTGCTTCATATAGACATGTTTTCTAAAAAGTTTCATCTCTGGGAATTAGGGTCCTGAGGCTTCAAGCAGGGCATAAATACTGTTTGCTGGGAAGACTGTCTTCAGAGGTTGGATGGAACTACTATGATACTATCAAGGTGGGATTTGAATACCTAATTATTTTTTGTACTTACAAATTTTTAGTTGGTTGATGGATTTTCTTTTCATTCTTGTTTGTTTTTATTTTAAATAATGCAAAGAATTCTGTGTTTTGGAATGGTTTGAATCGTGCTTTGCGTCTGAGTATATGCTATTTTCATCTTATAACCTATGCTTTCTGTAAATGTTTCATTGACTTGTAATCAGTAAATGTAACTCATTGTTTTAGGTACCCTTTTGGGTATTACGCTTGCTCATGATTTATCTTGGGCAAAATTTTCCTGGTAGACTAATCGGTCGGTTCAAACTTCCAACAATTTCAGCACTCACAAAGTCTTTTAATTTTTCCACTCTACCTCCCAACTAGCTAACTACACCATTTCATACTGCCTGGTCACTCATACCCCTAGCACATCAGAATTTCATTGGAAATGCATATTATTTCACTGTATTAGCAAAATCTATACTGCCTCTAAATAACACTAGTAGCTTGTTAAAAGGTGATTTTGGATGGAAGCAAAATAAAGCATCTTGCTTTCAAAAAGCTTAGATTTCCCCCCTCCCCCCCATCCAACCCTAACCCTTTATAGTAGTATGAAAACTGGATACTCGCAAAAGCTTTTTTATGCCTATATTTTAATTTACCTGAGTCCCAAGTTACTGAAATCCTCGTCATTTTGATGTTCACTGTAGGAGCTCGAGAAGAAGAGGAAGGAAAGGGCTCAGGAAGTGTACGAGAAGAAGAAGCAATTGACAAAATTAAGGGTGAAGGCTGAGAAGATTGCAGAGGAGAAGCTTGGTTCCCAGCTCAATGTAATTGCTCCAGTCAAGTACTAATATAGAAATATAGTATTCCGAAGTGAAAATTTTGTTGGAGTATTATGATGCTGTTAAATTGAGTTTTATCATCTTGCTTGGTTATTTTGAACATAAAGTTGATCTATATATGTTGGTCTTTTTCCAAGTTGAACATCATCTTTTGTTTTGCCAATTGATCATTGTGCTTCTCTAACATCTGTATTTAATTTTCTGGTGTGATTAAATGTTAATGTCATTTGTGGTTTTAGCAGCAAGTAGCACTAATGAGACTATATCATCCCAATTCACTCCTCAGATGGGAGTTAACTCTGCTTTTGCACTACCCATTTACCCCTGGTCTTTTATTTAAATATATGTTGTTAGGGATAAAAATATTTTCTTAATGAAAGTTGTATGTATATGTAATTATTTATGTTTTTATAGTATATGTAATTATTAGAGCATAAGTGTAAATATAGGGAATAATTATATTCACAAGTAAAAGTTGATACTTTTACAAATTTTACTTTGTGAGTTTTATTTACTATTCACGTTGAAGGGGTTTTTGTAGAACATTAATTTATCTTGGTTTGTAATTTTAAATGTTACTGTTGCTAAAGTTAACGTTACAAACAATATAAATGTTGATTATCAAACATAATTTATGTATAATTGTTAAAATAATTATAGATAATATATATAAAATGTTATTTTTAGAGTGGTTCGGTTCAAGTTTGGCCTAGTCTTACATTTATTTTCCTTATAACACATAATTCATATATGGTGTGTTTAATAAAATGACATAGTTTTGTATAGAATTTAAAATTATAGAATTTCTTTTTAATAAAGTCCAAAAATGAAATACTTAAAATTACGTTGTTTTGTGAAGTTGTTTTAGCCTTGATTAAGGCATTGTCTTAAATAACATTAGGCAAAGTTAAAGAAAATTTCATTGTAGTTGACACGTTTTACTTATTACATTATTAAATTTTTAAAAATTTAAATTATCCTACTAAACTAATTAAAAGTTTGAAATTATACTATTTTGTTAATAAGATTGAACGTCCGTCAAATTGACTCAGATTCTTTTAGAAAAAATTAAGAAAAATTCCACTATAGTTGACACTTTTTACTTATAACACCATTAAACTTTTAAAAATTAAAATTACACCATTAAACTAATTAAAAATTTGAAATTACACCATTCAGTTAATAAGATTAGATGTCTATCAAATTTGACTCAATTTTTTTGTGGCTAGTGAAAAAAAGAAAGGAAAATGACACGTGTCATTCCTACGTGATATCCCAAGCATGTCTCCAAAGCCTAAATAAAATATGCATAGAGAGAATCTACAAAGTGTAGGAGAAAACGGTGGCATAAGATGAGGCAACGGTGGAGGCTCTATGTGGCGGTGGAGACAATGGAGGCTCATTGTGATGGTGGCGACGTTAGAGGCTCCTTATGGTGGCGGTAGCTCCATTGGTGTTGAAGCTTTTAAAGACGGTGCGGGGTGCGCTGCTAGCTGGTTCACTTTTTCTCAACTTTTTTTTGATCTATGCTATGTGGGTTGATATTGCAGCGTGGTTGGTGCTAGTAATTGGACAAATAAAGGCTGATTTGGAATGTTGGGGCTAATAACGTGGCTATATTTTGGTAAATAGAATTTTGGCTTTGATAGAGTCCACTAGGGTTACTGAAGTTGTGATTGCAAAAGGTAGGCGGAGGAGGATCGAGAAGAGAAAATTGGTAAAAATGAAGAAGAAAACATACCTATTATAGCAGTTAGGGTTCTAAACCCCTCCTCTGCATATGTCTATGAAAATAGTGGTGTATATTTATTCAAATTATATAAATTTTATCAAATTAATGATGTAATTTGAAAAAATTGAACATCAAGAAAAAGAATCAAATTTGGGTATATTTAATTTGGTCAAATAACATTCATAATTTTATCAATTTTATAAATTTGAAGCAAAAATCTATAGGGTAATTCTTGTTGGTTTGTAAATTTTAACTAATGTTTTCACTTTGGAGTCCATGAGATGATAGGCTTATGAATTAAAGGTTCTACCAAATTAGTTTGTTCAATTGTTGCTATGTTGGTGTCGATGGTGGTTGCTTACTGTGGTGGTGGTGGTGGTGGTTGATGACAAAGAAGATGGTTTTTTGATTATGTAGAAAGATAAGAACGATAGAAAAAGTATTTGCTTTGAACGCCGTGTCACTGTTCTAAGCTTTTTATTTTATATTTTTTTTGCCATGTAATTTATCTTTTAATATTATTATTTTCTTCATGATGCCATATAGATAAATAATAGACGTTCATCCAATCTTATTAACGTAATGGTGTAATTTCAAAATTTTAATTAGTTCAATGAGATAATTTCAAATTTTAAAAGTTTAATGATGTAATAGGTAGAACATGCCAACTATAGGAAGGTTTTCCTTAGTTTTGTCTGAAAAAATCTGAGCAAATTTGACGGACGTCAAATCTTATTAACGGAATGGTGAAATTTCAAGATTTTAATTAGTTCAATGAAATAATTTGAATTTTTAAAAGTTTAATGGTGCAATAAGTAAAATGTGCCAACTACAATGAAATTTTCTTTAGTTTTGTCCATAACATTCTCATATATTGGCATAAAATTTATATTTAAATAAATAAAAATTATATTTTTACAAGTTTCTTTCAGTATGAATAGTTAGTGAGTACAACACATGTAATAGAGATTTTATAAGAATATTACTACTAGGAAAAAACCTTGTTTCCGACAGAATATTCCAGAAGAATATTTCGTCGAAAATTTAGTCGCATATAAATTGGTCTGGGATAAGTCTGTCGAACATTCCGTCGAAAATACATAGTATCGACGGATTTATGTCCAATGGAAGTTCAGTCAACATTACATAAATCTCGACGATATGTAATTCTGATGGAAATGTCGTCAGAAATATATTGGCATGTGTTTGCTTTAAACTGAATCTGGAAAGATAATTTCTAACGGAATTTCCGTTGAAATTAGCTTATTCTGTCGGAAATAATCAATTTTTTTTAAAAAAAAATCGTTTTTACAATTTTCAATTTTTTAAACCCCAATTTGTACCTGTACCCATTTTCAACCATTTTCCCCCAACAACACATACATACACATCAAAATAGTTAATCCTCTAGACAATTCTCAACAATAACACACATATATATAGAGCAAGGATCTTAAGCTCACCCTTATTGAGCTCACCCCGAGTTTTTTTTTATAAAAAAAAATACTGTTTTGTTATATGTACCCAAATCACACCCAAAACACTTTTTTTTTAAAAAATTTTCAATTCCAAAAATTATTATACATTTTTTATTAGTTATGTTTTTTTTTTATAAAAAAAAAGGCAGGGTGAGCTCAATAAGGGTGAGCCTAAGATCCTTGCTCTCTCTCTCTCTCTATATATATATATATGTGTATATATATATATATATATATATATATATATATATATTGATGAGAAATGACAGTAATAAACCTTTGGCTAGTGGATTTACAGGAAGAGATTCTGAAGTCCTTAGTAATTCTTTGAATTCCTTAGCATAAGGAAGCCTAACCATATGTTTCTTTCTATGCCAAAAGGCATTGGGGGAATCAGAACAAAGGTTATTCTTCATGTAGGTTTTTAATTGATTTCATTTTTACATAACTCCATTTGTTCATGACTCATCTGAATAGGTCTAGCCTTAGTGGGAATTAAATGTTCTTTGAATTCCTTAGCAAGGCGATCTTGGGTGTTTTCACGGCGAAGGTGGGGCGATTAAAAGCGGAGCAAGAAAAATAAAAGTTTGAAAAAACATTTAAGTAAACAAATCAAACTGTTTGTTCTTCGAAACCACCGATAGCATCAAGAACCAACCGTGTGGCTCTGATACCATATAACAGCGGCGATTAAGTTTTTAAAAGAAAAACTTCAACAGAAGAAAGAAAAGATTAAGAAGATGACCGGTGAATCGGTAAAGTAATCTCTTTCTTTTATTTATAAACATAGTAGGGGATGGTGACTCATCTGAGAAGATGATCAACAGCACCTTCCGATATATATATATATATATATATATATATATATATATATATATATATATAACTACCTTTTTGCACCTGATACATGGCTAATCCTCCAAACATCACTGAGCTTCATACTTAAACTTTAAACTAAGAAAGAAAATAAATATGTACAAACCACATGTAATGTTATGTACAAATACATATAACAGTAGTTAAGCTAAGAAAGAAAACAAATATAAACTAAATTTAATTTGTACAAATATAAGGTAACCGTAATCAATAATGATGTACAACGTAAGTAAGCCTAACTGCAATTGACAATATAACTGAGTATAGCTAGCTAGTTATCTATCGCCATCATTGGGTAGGGACGATACTGCTTTGGTGTGTTTGATTATCATCGTCATCATCCCCCGCTCGTCATCCTTACTCTGCTCGGAATCGCCACCCTGTTAATACAATTAAAAATATAACATATTAATTCATAAATGAGAATTAAAAAGACAACTAAATGATAATTAAATAACATGCAGAGTATACAACTTAAAATGAATAAACTACTTGATTTAGTCGAGGGATGACTAGGGTAACCACCATCCGTACCACCTCGTCGCGTATTTATTTTATCTTATTGTTTATTTTATTTATTATTATTATTTCTTTAATTTTATTTTATTAAATTATATTATTTTTATTTTATTTTATTTTAAAAGTGTCCAACTAAGTAAATGTTCTTAGTTTTTATTATATTATATTTTAAGTTTTTATTAATATTTAATTTTATTATTTATACTTTTACTTTATTTTATTTCATTTCATTTCATTTCGTTTTAGGAGTACCAAACTAAGTAAATGCTACTTAGTTTTTATATTATATTATTTTTATTCTTTTTTCTTACGTTATATTTATTTATATTATATTATACCATATTATTTTAATTTATTTTAGTGGCAGTCAACTAAGTAAATGATACTCAGTTTTGTTTTTTTAGTGGTAAACTAAGTCCTAATTGACTTTTACTAGTTAAGTACTCCCTCCGTCTCTATTTAAATGACGTTTTAGAGTTTTTTATTTGTCCCTAATTAATTGACGTTTGTTCAAATCTAGGAGAATTAATGCTAATTTTTTTCAAAATTACCCCTCATTACTCTACCTATTTTTTTGGTACTTTAAACTCTTGTGCTATGATAAATTAATGATTTAAGGGTATTATAGATAATTGAGTACTATATTTAATGCTTTCCAATCATTATCTTAATTCTTGTGTCCATCTCTAAAACGTCATTTAAATAGGGACGAAGGGAGTATTGATTTGCTTATTACCTTCATAATTTTCACGAAAAATTCCGTCGTAAATAATTCTAAACCCAACACTAAATACGCACTACTACAATCCATAAGCCTTCACATGAACAATAATATAGCAACAACAGTACTAGAATTCATAAGTCCAAAAATACAATAAAAAGGCAGATACCAAACAAAATGCAATTCACTACATTTTACAAGGCAAAATGGATATGCTTGATACACCAAAATCACTTAAATTAATCAGATTATTGAACCAAATCATATTACAAGGCAAAATGCAATTCACTGTATTTTATATGGCAACCTAAATGCAAGAAAAATTAGATTATATATTCAAATCATTGAACCAAATCAGATTATATATTCAAATTTTCCAAATCAAATTATCCAAACCCACATGAAACCCTAATTCATTATTTAAACCCACAAATTTACCAATTTCAATTTTTTAGAACAAATTGATTTTATGGCAAAATATTAGGGCTAACTTTAAGCTGGAGATAATACAAGAGATATATGAGAGTTAGGGTACCACGCCGATGTCACTGTCGCCACGTAGCCTCTGCCGCGTCATTGCCACACTTGAAAAAATAGATACCGGTGGGGAGGTGTGGTCGAAAAGGAAAGGGAGGTGGGCTTATGGCCAAGAAGGGCAAGCGAGGGAGGAGTTGCGAAGAGAGAGAGAGAGAGAGAGATAAAGACGCAGAGGAACTACAAAAAGAGAGAGAGAGAGAGAGATAGAGAGAGAGAAAATTAATGTTCAAGCCGCGGAAGGAAAAGAAATGAACTGATAGCCTGATAGGGTTAAATAAGAACTACTATTTTCGACGGAAATTAAGTCCCTTGAAAATAATTTATTTTCGACAGAATTTCTGTCAAAAATTGTTCTGATTCTGTCGATAATATATTGTGGAATAATTCTAGAGACACAAACTATTTTACAAACATTTTATAAATCAATACGCAAGATAATCCACATTAAAGATATCAGGGCCAATCAAGACTACATTAAACAATTTGTTGATTAATAGGCTGACGTGGAGTATGTCACATCAGCAGTTTGTAAAATGTTTGTAAAATAGTTTGTGTCTCTAGCACCACTCTATTGTGCGTTGGCGGGAATAGCTCGCATCATGAGTTATTTTTAATTATGATGGAATTTTGTTGATTTTAACTTACGTCCGACGGAATTATGACCGAGAGAATATATCATTATCGACGAAATATATTCCGTCAGAAATAATTCTGTAATTAGGCATTTTTCTTGTAGTGTATCATTTATTTCAAGTCAGCATAGACCGGTTCAAAGAATGGAAGTCTCAACCCTTAAGAAAACGAAGGATTATTTTTAAGAATCCTTCGAGACTCAAAGTTGTAGCAAAGAAGCCGAAGAATTTCTTTTATAAATCCTTTGACAACTGAAGTAATCATCTAGGTAGTATAACCTAAAAGACTATACATTAGAATGTCCCATAAAGCTGAAGTATCCTTCATATTTACATCATATCCGAACTACTCTTCAGCAGCAACTTGGCCTTGGCCAAAATTGGGTACATAAACTTTACTCTAAGCAACCAAACTAGCCTATGCTCTCACATACACACCACACTATGCTTGGGGGCAAGCCGGCAAGAAACTATAAATAACTCTCCATGCAAAGAGACAGTGGCGAAGCCAAAAAGTTTTAGCAGTACTGGGGTCAAAATTATTAATAAGTTATAAAAAAATTGACGGGGGTTCAGGGACAGCTCCCCCGAGCCAATTTTTTTAATAATTTATACTATGAGTTAGATAAATGCATCCAAATATCCAATTTAATAATACTAACAAAAGGGGGAAATCATAATTGATTTCTGAAAACAAAACTGAGGTTGGAGAAATTGAGGAGAGAGTAATTTCTATTACCTGCAAGGGCACAAGGCTGCAAGAGAGTCACAATAGAATAGAGTTGCACTCCAGTCTCCACACTCGCGGCTCGCCAATCACGAGTACCAATTTTTTTAATAATTTATACTATGGGTTAGATAAATGCATCCAAATATCCAATTTAATAATACTAACAAAAGGGGGAAATCATAATTGATTTCTGAAAACAAAACTGAGGTTGGAGAAATTGAGGAGAGAGTAATTCCTCACTACTGCGCAATGGCACAAGGTCCGCAAGAGAGTCACGATAGAATAGAGTTGCACTCAAACACTCAAAACTCTACTTAATTTCCTTCATTGTTAACATTTACCAAGACGGAGTTATCACGCACTGCGTCACAACCCGCCCCGCGCTTTCTTCAAGGTCCATTCAATTGTTAACGCCAAAATCTTTCTCCACGTCCAATCACTAAGACGCGCGTCCGATATCCCCTTACCAACAAGTCAACACAAAAGCTTGCCTTTCATCACAAGGTCAACAAATGGAGAGAAAATAATGTCTAATGTCCGAGAGAATAATAATAATGAATGTGTGTGTTACTTACCCTCTTATGTGATCTTAGCCCCATACATACTCCAATCCCCTGCCATCGTACCACTCATCATCTCCTCGACACCTTTTCCCCACTTCCCATTATTTCAAATTAAAAGTATGCAAAATTACTTCCACACCGCTACCACTGCTTGCCACCACCGCATTATCCGAGTCCCATCCTCATTAATGCCATGCAGAAGGTATGCATACAATAGTCAACTATCACTGGGCATAATGATTACCTAACAAAGTCGATTAAGTGACACTTTGTATAATGGGCCAATTCAACGACTAAGCCCAAATAACTAAAATGACCCAAACGACCGTATCCAACCGAAGGACCCAATAAAATGATCAAATAATCGGGCCCAAATCATTCTGGACCAACTAGACAAGAGTAATACGATCCAAGGAGGAGCCCATTAAGTTCGGCCCAATAAGGAAAAGGATTACGGCTCAATATTGCTTCTAGTCTTTTATTAAACAGGTGTTTAATGAAAGACTATAAATAAGATAGGCCCATGATATAACGAATTATGATAAATCACAAGAGATCCAAAGTGAAACTCACCAAAGCCCATCAAAATCGGGCCCAAATTGATATCGTGAATAGAAATGGGAAGCCCAATAGACGCAAGCCCACTCAGTGAAGATATTTAGACCCAAAACGGGACGAAACCTCTTCCCATTCATCATCATTGCAAAGTGAATTAAATGTGCACTCGACATCAGATAACTCACAAGATAAAAGGTAAACTTTACCAATTCTCGACTTGCTTTTACTCGCTAATTTGAAATTTGAACCTTTGAGCTTTCTTCTCCTCTCAAACTTCTTCCTCCGATTCACGAAATCTCAACAATGGTGACCGTGAATTCCAAATGTTATAACTCTCCCAACCCAAACCCTAACCAAGAGGGTTCAAGTTCCAACCCCAATCTTCAACAACCATGGGGGAAATCCACCTCCGATCCCTCTCGCGATCCGCTCGACTTTTTTCAAGGATCTGGAACAGCTTCCCCATGCCAACAACATCCTCCCGTCACGAATCAAATATGTATCCTCGTGGACTCAAGTATCGATTCCCGACATGTACGCCATATGGGCCCCTCGCTCCCCAAGAGCGATGTACCAAATGACCGACGGTTGGGTCGCCATGCCGCCACCACCTTTCGAAAAGGGGTTCGCCACCTCTCCATGCTTTTATCGTTACCTCCTAGGGTTCATAGGAGGGGCTTTACTCGCTTAGGCCCAACTCCTACATCCATATCCCGCATTCATTGCCTTTTGTCATGAATTAGGATTTCTCCTCCGTTGACATCTTCTTCACCCTCTTCTCTCACGGAAAGTCTCGAGAACGAGGCTTCAAAATGTCGAGCAAAGCGCCTCCCCGACCCAACACCAGATTCGAGAGGAGACCTCGATGGATACCCCTTCCAAAGAACAAGGGTTGGCACGAGAAGGGTTTTTGTCACGGACCCGAGATCTCTTCTTCCAGATTGACTACCTCGACGATCGGTCTCACGACTTTGAGACATCTCTCAAGAGCGCGAGGGAGATGGCAGACTTTTTTGAAGAAGATTCCTCCAAAAGAATGGAGTTTTACACTTCGACCAAACAAGCCCGGCTATATGATCACAAATGTAAGTTTCAATAACTTTGTAACATAATTTCGAGATATATAAGTGATACGGGTTCGATATATGATTTTTTGCAAAGTCTCTCGATCAAACCGACTTCTTTGAAGTGAGAGACCGAAGATTTTTTAGTAGGGAAGAATACGGATGCGAGTGAAGAGCATCCTATCAAGAATCTTCCCAAGCCGATCCCCTACCATCGATCCACCAACTACTTCCCTTCAAAATGATGAACCTCAAACCGACGAACCCAACATACCCAAGAAAACCTCGACCTCGCCAAGAAAAAAGATCCGCCAAAAGATCCAAATCCACCCAACCGTAAACAAACCCCGAAAGTGATCCTAAACACTTCCCAAGCAACCCCACAAATAAACCCTCTCTCAACCGACCCCAATCCTACATCTTCCGAACTCTACCCCTGAGAGAGGAGCTCGCCGACATTCCTTTGCACGACGGGGCTAAGGTCCTTCGTAAAGAAAATAAGGACTAAGATAACCCCCGACCGCCAAGAGCTCCGAAGTTCCCACATCTTCGGCTGTCATTCCTCCGATTATTTCCATAGAAATTCAAGTGCCTGACGATGAACCGACCGGATCTGTCCCCACTCCATCCCGAAAAAGAAAACATCCATCAGACAGCCACCCCGGTTCTGCACCTTCACCAACTCCCGAACCCACTCCTGCTCGATCTCCTTCTCCTGAAACCATACATGTGGACTCTTCGCCAGTTCACAATCAACCCCCGCCTTCTCCTCCAAGACAAACGACTGCCGAATTCCAGCAGAACGCCATGGCCTCTCCAACGATGTGGCCCCAATTCAATGCCCATTTTCCCTTTCAACTATTCAACACTTTTCGTCGTGAAAACCGATGATCATCGCTCGGAACAGCTTCGAATGGGGATTTACTCAAATAAGGCATGAGCTACTTGGCGGCGAAGGTAAACGATTCTCCCTTTATTTCCGATTTTATCTTCATACTTATACAACTCAAAACCGATTAAATAATATTGGAAACGATAGGCAAATGTCAGTGTTCGAAAGGCTCAAGGCCCGAGGTCCCTCGGGCCGAATCTGAGGAAGAGGCCTCGAGGAAGGAGAATGCCCTTCCTCAAGTCTCGCCAAGCTAAGGAAAAAAGACTCAACGTGAATGCATTCTTCATACAAATGAAGGGCTTCAAAAAGAGTTAGCTCAAGCCAAGGAGATGTGAAGGCCTCTAATGAAGAGCTAAAGTCAATCAAAGTACAGCACGAGGAGATCGTCAAAATGAACATTGACTTGGTTCAGAGGAGCGAGATAAGGATGGAGAAGATCGAGGAATTAAAGGCTGATGCTAAAATCCTGACCAAGACCATCCACAAACTAGAGGCGGCAGAGACTCGTTATATGAATAAAGCAACCAAAGCTCAAGAAGAAATCCGAGAACTCAAGGCTCTTTCGACCTCGGGGCCTCCTCTAACCGATGACCTTCGCAAACAAATATGTGAAGAGTATCTTAACTCTGATGAAATCAATGGGGAGATAATGAAGATATATTCGAGAGTTACGAGCTCACGAGTCGTGGGCAAGGAGAAGTCGATCACAGCCCAACTCGATCCATCCTTACTCGATTCTTCGATGACGAAGATGGCGCTCAATCGATGTTCTTGTTTTTGTTATTTTTCTTTCTTTAATTTATAGGACTTGTAAAAATTATATAATATTGTGATTAGATTGAATATCAATGAAAAATGGCTTCATTCCTTATGACTTTGGTGTATTTATTTTCTGCCAATACTCCAATATTAATTTAACTGGAAAGATGCACAAACTCTTTCATGGACTGAACCCGAACTGTTAAGTAACAACTAAACATGTCATATAACAGATAAGATGAAATTAAAGAATGAGGCATTCCGAACTCAACACTTAGAGAAAATTCAGGCAATAAAGTAAAGGGATACTTATTAGTTACCGAAGTGTGAGAAAGATCTGCTTCATTAGGAATTTGTTTACCCCGAAAGGCCTAACAAAATCAAAAGATGACATTTGCCTACCACGAAGGGCCTGACAAAGTCTAAGTGACAACACTCGCCTACCACGAAGGGCCTGACAAGGTCTGAAGGATGATATTTGCCTACCACGAAGGGCCTGACAAAGTCTGAAGGATGATATTTGCCTACCACGAAGGGTCTGACAAAGTCTAAAGGATGACATTTGCCTACCACGAAGGGCCTGACAAAGTCTAAAGGATGACATTTGCCTACCACGAAGGGCCTGACAAACTCATAAGGACCACCTCCACCATTAAGGCTCGCCATCGAATGGCCAATGAGTCCACCCGAACCTCCTAACACTAACAACAATGACGTTTGCCTACCACGGCAGGGCCCGACAAACTCATAAGGACCACTCCGCCGAAAAGGCTACGCCATCGAATGGCCACCGAGTCCACCCGAACCTCCTAACACCAATGACGCTTTTTACCACGGAGGGCCCGACAAACTCATAAAGACCACCACCGAAAAGGTCGCCATCGAATGGCCAAATGAGTCCACCCGAACCTCCTAACACCAAATGACGTTTGCCTACCACGGAGGGCCTGACAAACTCATAAGGACCACCTGCCGAAAAGGCTGCCATCGAATGGCCAGCGAGTCCACCCGAACCTCCTAACTCCGTTGAACTGATCAGCAACGAAGACAAGATTTGTTTGAGAAAAAAGGGAACTTTTATTGATGATGACATAAATATTTACAAACTTCCAATGTACTGACATCATTTTTACTGAAAGTACTTCCTAAGCCTGCCAGCGTGCCAAGTATTCTTAATTGCTGACCCATCTAATGCCTTCAACCGATAAGTTCCCGCCTTCAAGACTTCAAAGGATTTCATACTATTCCTTCCCATTTTGGCATCGCCTTTCCCAGATTCTCGAGGTGTAGATGCTTCGGCTTCTCTGAGGACAAAATCTCCTACGTCGAACCTTCAAACTTTACCCCCTTGTTATAATACTTAGCCACTCTTCGCTGATAGGCTGCCAATTTGATTAAGGTCGCTTTCTCTTACTTCCTCAAGCAAATCAAGATTGGCCTTAAGCCCTTCCTCATCAGAGATCTCTCTCGAATCGATCGACCAAGACTTGAGATCCAATTTCAACCGACTAAGGCATCGCATTATAGGCCAATCTAAAAGGTGAATCCCCGTCAGAATCCTCGAGTAGTTCGATAAGCCCATAACACGCTAAGTAGCTCCTCCGCCATCCGCCTCGCTTCATTCCAATCAAGGCTGATCCCATTCAAGCAAGCTGCTCGCTGGTCACTTCAACTTGTCCATTTGACCGTGGATGAGCCACCAAGTCTTTCTCGGTCAATCCCCAGCTTCTTTCAAAAATGCTTCAAATTTCGATCCCACAAACCGACGTCCATTGTCCGATATTACCACCTTAGGAATCAAAAACGAAATACTACCGATTCTTTCAAAAATTTCAAGCATTCCTGTTCTGTTATTAACCTAAGTGGTTTTGCTTCTACCCACTTGGTCATATAATCGATGGCAACTATAACAAAACCGACTTGACCTTTTGCCTTCTAGAGGACCCAAAGATATCAACCCCCAGCATAAATGGGCGGGTATAGGAGATAAGATCGAGTATAGCTCTTCCGTGGTCGATGGGATCTGACCGCTTGAGTTGACACTTCTCGCACTTCTTGACGTATTCAACCGCTTCTTTTGAAGATGGTAGGCCAAGAGTACCTTGTCGGCAAGTACTTTATAAAGCTAATGACTTAGCCGCCATACGGTCGCCACAGATGCCTTCATGTATTTCCCGAGAGCATATTCAAATTTTCAGATGGAGTCGCATTTCAAGAAGGAGATGAGAAAGCTCTTCTAATGCATCCCCATCAATCGTAACAAAATTAGCACTTTTATACTTGATTTTCGCTAGCATCCGATCCGAAGGTAAGACGCCATCTCGCCAGATACTCTATATATGGAGTCAACCAAATAGCTTGGTTCGGCCAATGCACATCACCGATTCATAATGGACACTAGATGTTGCAAAATTTCTAAGTAAACCGACCCATCAAAGACGTTAACATCCGTAGTGGCTAATTTGGAGAGTGCATCAAGAATGGAATTGTTATTACGCCAACCCCCAAACTCGTAGGATTGGAAATGTTGAAGTTGTTCCTTCAATTTCGCTAGATATTTGATCATTTTTGGGCCTCGAGCTTCAGATTCCTCGTAAAGTTGCTTAACGACTAACCGAGAATCATCAAGATGATTATTCTTTGCACTTCAAGACTCTTTGCCAACAGAATCTCCGCAAGTACCGCCATACTCACCTTCGTTGTTTGTCGCTTTGAACTCGAAATCATGGCTCGCCGCACTTGAATCCTCCCACTCGTAAGAATAATCCTCGCCCAATCGACGTCTGTGGTAGAAGACCCATCTCGCATACAAATATTCACGAATTCGCTTCATTAAGAATCGCAATCGCTCGTCTCGATCCTTCAAATTCGCCCACAACTTCATCACCTTCGTAAAACGAGCATTCAACTACAAAATCAGCCAAGGCTTGCCCTTTGATGGCGGTTCGGGGATGATATTCAATGAAAAATTGGGACAACTCCATCGTCTACGCAGCCTAATCTCCCCGATACCTCGTGTTTGCCCATAATCTTCTTCAAAGGTCGATTCAGATATACTATTACCAATCTACCCCGAAGTATTGCCTAAGCTTTCGACTAGCGCTATTAAAGCAAAAGCAAACTTTTCAATGTTCGGGTACCTTGTTTCAAAGATCCCAAGGATACGGCTTACATAATAAACCGGTGTCGCTACCCCAACTTCACGCACCAAAACCGCTTCCTACCGCCAACGAACTAGTCGCTAAGTACAAATATAGGGGTTCAAAGAGAGCGGTTTCACCAACAAAGGTGCCAAGATAGGTAGGACTTGATGCTCGAAGGCATCCTCACACCAAGTCCATCAAACGCCTTTGCATTCTTCTACTTTTCAATGTATCAAAGAACTCCAAACATCTTTCTCCCGACTTCTGACATGAACCTCCTTAAAGTCGCAATCCTTCCAAATGACGTTGAACATCTTTAAATGACCGAGGAGTCTTCATGTTCGTGATCGCTTGAATCTTCTCTCGATTGGCTTCAATTCTCTCTCTCGATCGACAAGATAACCTGTAAATTTGCCACCCCTCTAATCCAAAGGTGCACTTAGTGGGGTTCAATCTCAAATTGTGATGACGAATCGTCTCGAAAGCATTCTTCTAAATCATCCAGATGTTTATGCACCAACATGCTTTTGACAATCATGTCATCCACGTGACACCTCCACATTCCCCGCCAAATTGATATCTCAAGACACGGTTCATCATCCTCCGTATGTGGTCTCGGCGTTTGATGAGGCCGGCCGAAAGTCATTTTCTTATAGGCATATATCGAACGATGCATAATGAACGCCGCCTTCTCAGATATCCTCTTTACACATAGAAATTTGATGATATCCGTGAGAACGCGCCCATGAAACTTAACAAAGCATACCCCAAGTGGCATCGATGAGTCGGTCGATGTGGGGTAATGGTAGAAATCCTTCGAACAAGCTTTATTTAGGTCAGCAGTAGTCGATGCAGACTCGCCATTTACCATTTTGCTTCGACCAAAGACCACATTCGCCATCCATCAGTGGGTAGTCGATCTCAAAGATGAAGTCACCGCCAACAGCTTTTGCAATCTCTTCATCAATGATTCACCGACGCTCAGTGCGAAAATCCTCCTCTTCGTCTTGACCGGCTTCTTCGACGGGTCCACCTCCAACCGATGCTCAGCGATATCCCTGCTTACTCCTGGCATATCCTGAGGTTCCCATGCCAAAATGTCAACATAGCATTGCAGGAGCTCCACAAGGTTCGTCTGGAGAGGTTCTCGCGCATCCAAACCTATTTGCACCGCCTTTGTTCTCTTTGCCCGGATGAGCTCTATCTCCTCCGCTTTCTTCACCGGGGCATGACCAACGGTTCGAACTACTCTCTGTGAAGGGTTCGATCTCTATCGCCATGGTCCGCTTCGCTTCGATACTCCCACTCCAAGTGATCACAAAGCTTCTATAACACCTTCTAGCCGCATCCAAATCCCTTTCACCTCGCCAACCCCACGAGCCGTAGGAAATTTGATTTTGAAATGAGGAATTGAGGTCACAAATTAAAAAGCAATTAAAGTAGGCCTTCCCAAAATAGCATTATAAGCGTAATCTACACGCACAACATAAAATTTGCAAATAATTTCTACCGTTGGGGGCCGCTCAAGATGACCGGTAGTTCAATGGTTCCAAATGCACCTCGACCGGGTCACACTAAAACCATATAAAGGAGCCTCCCCGTCCCCATCTCCATCTTTCGCCCATCTAGTGCATCCTCCGATAAGCGTGGCATACATAATATCTACAAAGACCCATTATCTACCATCATCCGCTTCATATCCACCGAACCCACTTCAGCAAAAGACCAATGATCCTCGTATGCGGTCGATGACTTCAAGGGTAATCTTCATCAAGAAAGGAGATTACCAGATTGAATAAGGTCTCGCCAATCTTCCGGAGGGTACCCGCCATCGATACGACCGAATCTAAGTAACTTCGCCGCTTTTTCCAACGAAGTTTACCGTAAGTACCCCAAAGTGATGACATCTATCACGTGCCTTGCAGTCGCTCCGAGCCGGCAACGCTTGTTGAATCGGGTTGAGTCACCGAACAGCCCCTCTATCCTCGCCGTTGATTAGTTCTCGCGCACCACATACCGAATTAAAGCCCCGCCAGTACCTTTCTTTCAATAAAGTCCTTCAAACTAGCACAATGCTCAGATTACGACCAAGCTTGATGGTAATCACAATACTTACGAGAATTCCTTTCCTGCTTAATGTTATCTCGAGGTGGTTCAAGATAGGTTGATTCTTAATTTGATCCAAGATAATGCCTTTCGCTCAGGTTGAAAAGCCGTGTACGCCCTATTCACTTCTACCGGCCGGAGGAGCGACGAACGCCCTCCACCCCGCTCTCCAATTGTTATATTTCTTCTACCCGCCTTCAGAAGCGGCCTCTTTATTCCTTCATCCTTTTTCTCGTCTCTATCGGTTCTCGCCCCGATCCGCCTCCTGCTTCTGGCCCAAGAAGGACGCTTGAGGTCATCCATGGCTTCCTCCACTACGATATAGCCTTCAACTTTGTCAAGGCTTCAAATGAGACTCTTCGGTGATGAAACATTAACTTCTTCACCAACTTCTCCGATTCACCAGATCTAACCCATTCTCAAACAAATCCAACGACTTGTAGATCGCTCAGTTCACACTACTCAGCCGATCGCTTCACTTTAACCTCTTCACATATCGCCCAAAGACTCATTCAAAACCGTCGAACTCCGAGCCAACGAACCAGCTTGGTTTTCCTTCTTTGTTGCTCCCAAGCGAGCATGAAATTTATCGCATACGTCCGCCCAAGATGAAATTGAATCTGAGGGCAAAGTCCCCATCCACCGCCGCATCCTTTCTCGAAAGTGTTGTGACAAAAGTATGACACTTAGCAAAGATCGCTAAAGTCATAATAATCCATCACCATTTAACGCCTCGATCGATGGTCATAGGGATCCCCGATCCATCATAACTCTCGATATGGGCAACTTCGGTGGGGTCGCTTTTTCTTTAAGAATCTCCGCTAAAAAAGGGATGCCTTCTTTCCGGCATCCTTCGCTTTTTGTACTTCTAAGTCAAGTCGCTCCAAGTTCTTTTAACTCTTTAACCGTATACTCCACACCTTCCGTCGAGATGATGCTTCTTTTTCCGAAGACTCCTTCCTCCTCCGAGTGGACCGGCTTTTTCTAATAATAGCCTTCAACTCTGTAAGGGCTTTTACGATGACGAGTGTCCATGTGGTGGTGTACCCTCAAGAGACTTCCTGAGTACGATCTCTAGATATACTTCGCCTCTCGAGCTCTGCACTATGGCGAGAATGTGCAACAATAAGGGCTTTCTTTGTGGTCTCGTGGAGTGTGATCTCCGGATCGACCTCTTCGCTCTCTCCGACCTTGCTCCTTAGAATCGATGGTGATGTACCCTCTTCGATCTTTGAGGAGTAGGGCTTCGGATCTTCTTCTTCTCGAAGTTCTACCGAGACTCTCGGGCCCGAATGAACAAGTTCTTTCCCACTTTGTCCTCGCTTTTCTGACCGATCATAACCGAGCTCTTCGCTCTCAACTCGCCCATCCGCCATCCGCTCACCATATCCTCGTCGTTGCTTCACGAGTACTTCCATAGCTCTATCCGCCTCATCCGCCATCTTAGCCACCGTGAAGCTTTTTCGCCTTGGTCCTCTCTAGATCGAAGTTCTAGCGGCGCCTTCTACTCGCTTCCCACCGCGGGCAGACGCTTTCTCCGCTCGGAAGACTAGCCTCACGCTTAGCCTTTCGCCCACCGCCTTCGACCGGTAAATCTTCAGTGATCGCTTGACGCCGTACAGCATTATGAACACTTATCACGGCCCCAAACGATCCTCGACAGACACTCGTGGTGTCGATTCACCGGCGCCCTTCTACCGCCTCTTCTGTGTGTAGGTGTTCTACTTTTACCATGAATATCGATGTAGAACAAACACACCAGTGATTGAAAATACCAGACACTAGAACTCACCCTCCTTCTAGCGCCAATGTTAACGCCAAGATCTTTCTCCACGCCCCAATCACCAAGACGCGTCCGATATCCCGCATAGCTCAACAAGTCAACACTAAAAGCTCGACTACCGACCGTTGGGATAGCCCCCGCACGAGAGTCAAGATTTACGATCACAAGGTCAACAATGGAGAGAAAAATAATGTCTAATGTCCGAGAGAGAATAATAATATGAATGTGTGTGTTACTTACCCTCTTATGTGATCTTAGCCCCATACATACTCCAATCCCTTGCCATCGTGCACTCATCATCATTCCTCGACACCTTTCCCCACTTCCTATTATTTCAAATTAAAGTATGCAAATTACTTCCACACCTCCGCTACCACTATTTGCCACCGCCATTATCCGAGTCCCATCCTCATTAATGCCATGCAGAAAGGTACGTAGTTAACTATCACTTGGCATAATGATTACTTAACAACTATCACTGGCATAATGAATTAATGACTAAGCCCAAATAACTCCCAAACGAAACCGTGATCAATAAAATGATCAAATAATCGGCCAAAAACATTCAACCAACTAGACAAAGTAACCCAAATAAATTTGGTCCAAAAAGAAAAAGAATGACACCAAATCACGAAGCCGCATGAACCAAACTATGGTTAAAGGTACCCAAATCTGAATAACATAAAATACAATATAATTTGGGGCCCAAAGTATATTTATATACTTTAGTTTTATAAAATTAATTTATTTCAAGTTTTTAGTAAAATTTAACATTATTTATGAAAGATCATGCAAAAATATGAGCAAATATATTTTTATGTGATTTGAGGTTGTGTAACCATTATTATATATAATATTGTATAATAAATATAAATCATATGAAAATTCATATATTCAAATATTTTTATATGTTTTTAAATCCACACGGTTGTATTTATTTAAGAAACCCTAAAAATGGATGTATTAACACTATCTAGTATACTAATTAGATAACCTCTAAAATATATCCTTTAATTTTTCACATAAAGTGGTCCAAATTTTGAGTTTGTATGAAATCAAAATAATTTTATTTACTATCTTAATAATATCTTTTTTAAGTTATGTACTATGTGCCAAATTTAAAAAACTATTGATACTTTATATAAGTACTAAATTAATTCACACATTTTGATGTGAAACTAGAGTTATTATGACCAATAAAAGATGAGTTGGAGACTTATGCAACTATGCAAGAAAAAAATAAATACAAAGTCCAAAGCAAGGTTTTCAAATTCGGACCGGACCGTCGGTCGAATCGAAAAAAACCTAATCTTGCTTCACTCAATCTGGTCCGGGCCAGACCACTAAACCACTTCTGCTCAAAAACCGTTCGTAATCCCAAGTGAATCGGCGGTTGAACCGGTTGACCAAAGGAACTAAAAGTGACCATTCACGTGTTTGAATTTGGTTCTCTCCTTAAAGATTAAAAAAAAAATTTACTTAATTTTATTTTATTTTAGTAATTTAGTTGAGACTTTGTTTGGTATTTTATATATTTTTTGCATTCATTTAATCAAACACTTGAACTTGTGGTTGAATTTCTAATTTGAATGTATCTTAGAGATGTTTAGTTTTTTTTTGTTTGTAGAAAATTGATTAATTTTACATATTTACTAAATATTATATACAATATATAATAATAATTAATATAATTAATTATTTATTATTTATTACATATTAATGATGTCACTGGGTCAATAACGGTCCGACCACTGGTTGGACCAGTGACCCATCCATCCAGTAACTTTTCCGATTCGATGACCGGTCCGGGTTTAAAAACCTTGGTCCAAAGAATGAAATGAACCAACTTTACGGCCCCACGCACATTTTTTTTAATTTTTTTAAAATATTAAATCAATATTAACTTATAAAAAGATAATGAATAAAAATTTTCATCCGATACTATTAAATATTTTAATAATAATTTATATCATAGCTAATCATAGAAGTAATAAGATCTGCCTAATCAATGTTATGATGACACATTATTTGGGATACTCTCTGAGACCAAAATTTTGAGACCCCTAGCATCACCCAAAGATAATTTACATTTTAAATTCAAATTAGTATGAATTTATTTAAAATTTCAATACAAGTATGAATATTATAAATTATCTAAAAATATTATTACTAATTATGAGGTTTATTATTCTTAAAACTTAAAATAATCATGCCAATATTAAATGAATAATGCTAATTTTATAATAACGGTATGATTATAAATTTAGAATGATAAATTTGAGAATATTATGTCATTTTTATAATTCTAAAAAAAAAGAAGTTCTTTTTTTCAACCCAAAAATTGACAAATAAGACTATTTGAAGATGCGCCGGGAGAGTATTAGTTTTCATATTTATTATCCTATTTCCTTCCAAGCCATTTTTTTAAAATTATTATTTTCCCTTTTTCTGGTGAATTAATGCCGTTCAATCTTTTTAATTCTCATTTATTGTGAAATATCCAGTTACCTTAATATGATTTTCCTTCAATTTAAATCCCTACGTTTATTCCTTTAACTAAGCCATCATTCCGTACTTACCAATATTCACAATTCTTTTTTGGTTCCTTAATTTTAGCAACTCTAAATTTTTTTTTCTAAAATGTTAAAACATAATTAATTAGACTTCTTCTGCAAATGCTAATATAGTATTTATTTTAGATTTTTTTTTTTTTTTTACCATAAAAAGAGTTTGAAAATTGGTGAAAACTATATAAATATTAAAACATATACATATATTATTATGGTTATTTAGGCAAGGTGAAAAAATTTAGGAACTAAAAAGGTATTTCTTATTATAAAATCGGTTGCATGATTCTTAATTATTACAATAAATCATTTATTTCAAAATTCCTCCAAAACCTTTGCCTTAATCCATGCATATATATATCACTTCTTGTTTAATTTCTTCATTATCATAGAGAAAAATAAAGCTCTTCAAGCTCAAAGTTGTCCTAATATGTCATTAGGTCAATGGGTTTCATACCTTTCATGCCTTTCTATCTTCATGGGAGTGGCAATAGCAAATGATAGAGAATATCATCCAACCTACAACATGGAATCAACTCATGTTCTCCAAACAATATATGTTGATCCATCCAGCGTTGGAAAGTTCCCCAATATTCAATCTGCTATCAACGCCGTTCCTTCGAACAACAAGAACTGGACTAGTATCCACATCCCTCCTGGCGTTTACAGGTAATGCTTACTGAATTTAATAGCTTTATAAAGTACTCTATGATCAACTATTTTGATCGAATTAGTTGACGTGTTTATTTATTTATTTATTTATTTTCTAAAGAAAGAGAGATACCTGATTGGTGTTATTTTTATTTTTTTATGTTATGTAGAGAACAAGTTACGATCCCTAAGGACAAGCCTTTCATATATCTCCAAGGAGGAGGAGAGAAAAACACTATTATTATTTGGGATGCTTGTGACTCCATTGCAACAAGTGCTACTTTTAGTGTTTTTGCTGATAATTCTGTTGCCAAAGGCCTTACATTTGTGGTATGAAAAAGAAAAATCTTTATTCATTTATGTTTTTTCTTGAATTGACATGGAAGATATATTAATCACTAGAACTAAATAAGTATTAATTTTATTGTTTTTGTTGTGGTTGTTTAACAAATAATATTCCTTTCTTTTTTAATGTGTGGTTCTTAATATAGTTATATCCACATGGGAGACAGACCATTTGCACTAATTAAGCGTATAATGTTTTTTCTCTTGATAATAATATCAGAACAATAATTATATTAATAGGTTTAAGTATCTTTAGAATAAGTTTAATTAAAGTACTATGGGTAAGCTTGTGTTTTCTAACAAATAACTCTATGTTGTTACTATAGTAATAACAATATTCCATAATAATTAATTTTTAGAAGAAAAAATGTGTTTCAATTTATTTGTCGTTTATAATTTTCAGAAAAATAAATTATTTATTTTTCTATATCACCCATAAGAAATTTTCTTTCATGTATTAGTAATTTTCAACTTCTCATAAAGGGGTAGTGATAAAATTTCATACAAATTTTAATTATTAAATGACTTTCTTAATTCATCCTGGATCTAAAATGACTATTATTATGGAATGAGTGTAGTATTTTGTACAAATAACATTGTTATTAATAACTTTATGATGTGTAATTCATTATGTTTATTTATTTTAATGTGTGAAATATATATATATATATATATATATATATATATATATATATATATATTTTTCTCTAGAATTCATACAACTCTCGGGGAAATCGACTAAACCCTAGGAAGCAGGCAGTGGCAGGCAGGATTGAAGGAGATAAATGTAGCTTCCATAGATGTACTTTTATGGGATTACAAGACACATTGTGGGATGTTCAAGGTCGACACTACTTTTATGGTTCAACTATTGTTGGGGCTGTTGATTTCATATTTGGTGCAGGCCAATCTATTTATGAGGTAACAAATATATATATATATATATATATATATATATATATATATATATATGTGTGTGTGTGTGTGTGTGTGTGTGTGTGTGTGTAAGTTAGAAAAAAATAATTTCATGGAAAAGAAAAGATTATAAAGTTTAGAGAGCGGCTAATGTTGATTGAGTAAAAATGATGTTAGAGTAATTATAAAACGGCCAATAAAAAACGCAATTAATTTATAAGAACGTCATTTATAGATGTAAAAATCGATTTTTATCTTATATAATCGACCATTTTTGGTTCCCAACTTATGATTCGCAGAAAAGTCGGACCCAGTATAAAACTTAATATTGACTTATTTAGGTCATTTGTCCTATACAAAACAATAGGACAATTTTTTTTCTAATGGAATTTATAATTTTGTAGAAATATTTTTTTAATATATTTATGTGCATGTACTACGAGAAGAATACAATAATACAATAAAATTAATTGTATATGCATGCAGAGTTGCAACATAGTAGTAGCAGGAGGAGCTCTAAACGGGCTGGCCGGATTTATTACGGCACAGGCTAGAACTAACCCGACCGACCTGAACGGATTCGTGTTTAAGAACTGTAATGTTACCGGAACTGGAAAGGTCTATTTGGGAAGACCATGGAGAGATTTTGCTAGGGTTTTATACTTCAACTGTAATTTGTCTGACGTCATTGTTCCTCGAGGATGGAATGCTTCGTCTTGTTATCGCCGCGAGTAAGAGCGAAAGTGTTAATTTCACAAGTTACTCTCTCACGTGAAAGTTAATCTCACTTACTAATCATATCACATAAACATATGTATTATTGTTTAGGTACCAATTAACGTTTGCCGAGCATGGATGCACCGGACCCGGATCATACACCGGCAATCGCGTTAGGTGGGAAAAACAATTGAGCGACCAGGAATTACAGCAGATGACCAGTATTTCTTTCATTGACAATGAAGGTTGGATTAGTCGCCAACCTTAATTTCCAGATGTTGGCCTGATCCTAATTATTGGCTACAATATTTTGGGGTTATTGTGTTAATTACTACAAATATCTACAAGTTTAGTTTTTAAGTGGAGAACACAATATTGATGATTAGCTGGAAATGGTAGGAGAATAAAATGCCAAATCATGTGTAATTAGAAGTGTTTAATGGAAATGGACTTAATTTATCTGTCTTTTTATTTATTTGTATCATTCACCTCTTTATGTTGGTGAATTATAGCAAGTAGTTAGCTAGAATGACCCCATTTATTTTTATCATGTAAGTAATTATTTATTAACTTAAAAGACGATGGGTGGAAAGAGAAGGGAAAGAGAATGTTTGAGGCATTATTATAAATTTTACTAGTATTATAATATTTTCATTATTTTTGTACTAACATTGTATAAACATTACGAGTCTCATCAACTAACAGAGAGAATTAGTATAACGCACTCATGTTTGTTCACATAACGTAAAACAACGACCATTTATTCTTTAATTGATGAACCACGAGACTCATCAACTAACAAAGAGAAAATTTTGTCCTAGATGAGGGGATATGAAGCTTGTAATCTTTTTTTTCTTCTAATTGGTCAAATATAATGACAAGTTTGATATCTATGTGTTCCTTTCAATTTCTCAAATCTTAACAAGCTAATTTGCATTGTCTATGAATACTATTAAGTGAGTACTCTCCAACATGTTTAGATAAGTATTTCGTCTTTCCTCCAATTATTAAATCTTTTATCGACAAATATATTCCTGTGACACCCCCAAATCCGGTACTTCCATTTCCACAGGATTTGGTGTTCACTGTACAAACATCATCTATCTATCTACCCATAAATAAAATACAACCATACAATAGATAGAATAAATAATAACTCTCTCCCTTATGGGTTACATCAATCGCATAACTAAATAAATCCCAGGTTGATCTAACCTTAAAATATCTGTATGAAACATAACAATTAAGTCTTAAGTAACATCAATTCTAAATGTCATTACACAACCCCATAAACAAATAGTCTTCATTACTTGCTAATCTTGCCTTGCCTTTCTACTAGTGGAAGGCTCGTACATTCTCTCGTTTAATCGCAATGTTATTATTACGCAAGAGTGAGCACGATTGCCTGACAAGTATAACAATATAATAAATGAATAATAATAACATGCGAATGAATTAATAACTTTGAATATAAAAAGCTCAACTTTTGAATCAAGAATGAATAACAAGAATCAAAAGAAATTCGAGGGTCACAAGACCTTGAACTATGTCTTAGGTTGTCAAGTGTTTATTCTTGAAACCTTTAATACCATAAGACTATGGACTCTTCTTCTCGTATTTAGGGGATCACCCTTAGTACCATACATGCATTATATCTTAACGCTAAAGCGTAAATAATCCCCTATTAAAGGGTTGTTCATCTCAATTTGACATCTGAATTCACTTTTGAAGGAAGTTTGGATTGGTAAGCTCAATAAAAGTTCTAGAATTTATAACGCTTATCAACTATGGACTAGTTGAATCAATAAAGGTTCACTAGTCTTATAAGGTTCAACAATAATTGATATTCAATTTGAATAATAAAATTCAAGATGTATACAATCGAATAAGTATTGTATAATAGGAATTATGTTTTTAAAGAATGGTAAGATCTAATATGAAATCTTGACTTGAACAATAATAAACAAGATAGAATAATGAATTTGCTTTATGTAAAGAATTAAGGTTTAGGAACTTGCCTCGTGTGTAGGCTAAACGATTACTACTTCCGTTCACCACAAGTCCTACACACATACCATATATATTCACGAAATTCATTAGTTATATTTTCTCTTAATTATTTAATATAAACTCTACTTTATTTAACAAATCATTACCCTTTCTAATTTAATTACTTAATTAAATTAGAATATTTTCATTCTCTTACTATTATTACACTCGAATAAATTATTTCATAATAATTTCCATCGAATATTTATTTTATTCCATAAACATCTCAATTAAAATA
This sequence comes from Panax quinquefolius, assembly GCA_020205615.1. Classification (NCBI taxonomy): domain Eukaryota; kingdom Viridiplantae; phylum Streptophyta; class Magnoliopsida; order Apiales; family Araliaceae; genus Panax; species Panax quinquefolius. Next base: position 110,996,146 of record CM035171.1, on the reverse strand, counting down.
TTTACTTTATTTTATAAATATTTTAATAATAATTTTCATCGAATATTTATTTTATTCCATGAATATCTCAATTAAAATATTTAATTTATTTTATAAATATTTTAATAATAATTTTCATCAAATATTTATTTTATTCCATAATATCTATATTAAAATATTTAATTTATTTTATAAATATTTTAATAATAATTTTCATCGAATATTTATTTTATTCCATAAATATCTCAATTAAAATATTTAATTTATTTTTTCAAATATTTTAATAATAATTTTCATCGAATATATATTTTATTCCATAAATATCTCAATTAAAATATTTGATTTATTTTTATAAATATTTTAATAATAATTTTCATCGAATATTTATTTTTTATTTTTTTTATTTTTTTTTTTTTATTTTTTCACGTAAGGTGGTAATGTAGTTTAGTAACGCACACGCAAGAAGGGTTACCTGAACTCATTTTCTCGCAGCTTTATCTTGCTCAGTGAGTTCTGCATTCATGAACATAACAAGGCCAAATTAGGCCAAAATCAATCACACGTAAAATTATACATGAATATGGCCATAACTTCCAATTTCCTTGTCCATATATTAGTTTAAGCATACCCAAATACTAGAATTTATACATAATCATTACCCAACATTTATAGAGTAATTTAAACCCATTAAAACACATAGTTCTGAAATTAAAATATGTAAATTATAATTTTCTTGATGTTCTCAAGGTTTTTGAATAGAAACATAGAATTTACTACTATGGATTAAGTTATAAGGTCAAATCCAACCACTCAAGTTTCATTTTGTTTGTTTTAGCATGTATAATCATATATAAGTGTAAAATTTAGGGATAATATATGATCAACGCATTAAATTTAATGTATATGGGCCATATAAGGCCATATCATTATCTCAGAAATTTTTGAAGGAATAACAAGCCAAAATCATACGTTATAATCTTATGAAACCAATGATATGGAAGCCACAATATATATATATATATATATATATATATATATATATATATATATAACATGCCTTACAACTCAATTATTACATATATTCACATAACACCATAATTTCCCAATTACGAGAATCACAAAAACTTAAGCCATATTCATGAAACTTAAAAGACGTAAATTATAAATTGGGTTGAAAAAAATTACCCAAGCGTATAGTGAAATAGTAGGAGATGAATTGAAACCCTTCTCAAACTCTTCAATCACTCAACTCACACTTTACTCAACAATTTCTCAACTCTCTTTCTTTTTTCCCTCTCTGCTTAATGTCAGACTTAGGAAATTAATGAAGAAGGAAGACGTATTCAATAAATAAAAGCGACTGACGCTTTGTGTTCAGTTACCCAGTCATGGGTAACTGCCCTCAACTCCCACTAAGGCCACGTTTGACTTAACAAAAATGGGTTTTAAAACCATTTAATTTAATAAAGCCTTATAATATAGTTTTAAATAATATCACACCCATTATAAAATAAATCTAATATCTTATTTAATATAGTAAATTCTCATTAATTCACATAGTCATATAATTAAATTTCTCATTTAATAATAATATTAAATTATTAAATCTCTAATTAATAATTTAATTAATTGAAATAACATAGGCTTATTAAATATATTTATTTTAATTCAATAAGCTCACATAATCACATACTTGAATAATAAAATTCTCCACATTAATTTAATAAATATAACACATATAATTAAATTAATCTATCACAACTTCATCAATTAATTAATTAATCTAATAATTAATTCATCGAAAAATATTTATTCAATCTAATAAATATTAAAATTAAATTACAAAATTACTATTGTCACATCTTTCCCTCTTAAAAGGATTTTGTCCCCGTAATCACAACTCAAAAATTTGTCCTGTTACATTCTCCCCTCCCCCCAACAAAGATTCTCGTCCCCGAATCGCATATAACAATCTAAGTAAATAAATGAGGATAATTCTTCATCATATTCTCTTCGAGTTCCCACTTAGCTTCTTCAGCGTTGTGGTTCCTCCAAATTACCTTAACAGAAGGTATTACTTTATTTCTTAGAACTTGTTCTTTTCGGTCGATAATTTGAACAGGAAATTCTTCGTAAGACAAGTCTTTGTCGAAATGTAGGAGTTCATATTCAATCACATGCTTGTAATCGGATTTGTAGGGTCGTAAGACTGAGACATGGAAAACATTATGGACATTCTCTAGAGATGGAGGTAAGGCTACCTCATAAGCAACTTCTCCGACCCTTCTCAGAACTTCAAAGGGTCCGATGAATCTTGGGCTCAATTTTCCCTTCTTTCCGAATCTGATCTTTCCTTTCCAAGGAGAGACCTTTAAGAACACATAGCTACCTGGTACGAACTCAACATTCTTACGGTGTGGATCGGCAGATTTCGTCTGCGCTCATCTTGAAATCATTGCCATCGATCTTGCTCAATCACCTTGACTATGTCTCATTGTTTGTTGTACCAATTAAGCCCTAGTAGTTGTCTTTCGCCAACTTCATCCCAATATAGTGGAATTACGCACTTTCTGCCAGATATACGCTTCATAGGGTGGCATTCCAATACTAAGCGTGGTAATCGTTGTTGTTATCAACTCTACTAATGGTAGGTGATCATCCCAATTTCCTTTAAAGTCCATCGCATGACAGCTCTTAGCATATCTTCTAATGTCTCAATCGTTTCTCTCACTCGTCTCGCTCTATTTGAGGGTGGTAAGTCAGACTCATTCGCAATTGCGTACCCATGCATTCCTCAAGACGTTTCCAAAATTTGATGTGAAGCACGGATCCTATCTCAAACAATTGATACCGAACTCCGTTGCCTCAAACAATCTCTTTTACGTATAGCCTCGCCAACTGATCTAAGTTGAATCTTATTTTGATCGAAAGGAAGTGTGCAGATTTCGTCAGTCGGTTAACGATAACCCATACTGCGTCGTAGCCTTTCTGAGTCGACGGAAGGCCAACCACGAAGTCCATTGTAATATGTTCCCATTTCCACTCTGGGATCTCTAACGGTTGTAGCAATCCACTCGGTCTCTGATGTTCCACTTTCACTTTCTGACAGGTCAGACACTTGGCAACACATTATGCAACATCACGCTTCAAATTCGGCCACCAGAAATGTTGTCTAAGATCTTGGTACATCTTGGTACTACCAGTAGGTGAATCGAATATCGTGAACTATGAGCCTCGCTTAAAATATCTTCCTTAATCTCTTGAATCTGGCATACCCAAATTCTATTATCAAATCTCAATATTCTTTCCTTATCCATCTTAAATCTTGGTTCTGGTTCCTTCAGATATCTTCTTTGTCACATTTTTTTACATTCTTCGTCTGAAAGTCGAGCCTCCTTAACTTTATCCAAGAGGGTTATACCAGTTGCATCTGAAATATTTTCTCATCAATCGAAAGTAGTATGCACACAAGCCAATCATGTTTTGATGATAAAGCATATACTTTGTAACAATCTTATTCATTTATTAATAAAAAGTATTAATTTATTAAAAGCTTTTAATTATCTACATGATCTTTGTTTTATAATATGTGATAAACCCATAGTTTTAAGCAATGCTTTTAGAATAATGATGATGATCATTCTAATGAGATCTAAATTCTTAGAAAGCTTAAAACTAAAATAGTTCCCAATCATTGGATTACTAAATTGGGGATTAGTGAATCCTATAGATTGGTACATACGTTGCTTGCTCATTGGATGAGGATGATTGATCTCACGATCATTTGTGTGGAGACATTAAAGCAAGTATGTAGGTGCTTATTAGAGAATAAGTTCATTTGAACGTGGCTCGCTAAGGAATACCTAATGGAGTTTTATTTGTGCATCAATAGGAATTCTCAGTAGTGATAGTAATCTGAGTGATCCTTGGACTTGAGATCATCATAGTATCTTGTGTATGATGAGTTATACTTTGACTTATTCCTTAAGACCCTTAGGGTATATCAAAGGTATGCTTGGGTATAATAAGTTGTACATGGAGATAATGTATGATCAATAAAGAATCTACCACTTCAATAAAAGAAGAGAAATGTCCTATGTGATTCGATAAATAACAACACGGTAGTCCTTGGCAAAGCGAGAATGAAATTAGAAAGGAGTTTCTAATTTGCATTATTTGAGTTGTGCATTTAAGAGTCGAAATACATATAATTAAATAAAATAAGACTTGTGACAAGAATTCCATGCCTTATATTTAATTGGGACATTGTATGGTGGAAGGATTGAATTGTCGATGTAACTATTTACTCAAAGGTTCTTTTTATGATTAATGTTGAAATCTATATTATCTAGAAAGTCGTTGATCGCTTGAGGAGGCTTATCCCTATTGTAGAATAAATATTATTTATTTAAATAAATTAATTATTTAATTTATTTATTTAAATAAGATTAGAATTGTTCTAATTGATTTATTCACAACCTATTTAATATGGAGAACCTAAAGGGTCACACCATAAAAAAAGGAAGAATAATTATTTAAGAAGTAAATGGCATAATCGTAATAATATATTATGTATATTTAATTTAATCTATGGTGATATAATAAATTAAATAGCTTAATATTTATTATTTAATATTTTAGAAATATTAAATATAAATTAATAAGAGGAGTCTTATTAATATTATTACAATTATTATTATTTTAATTTCTAAAAGAGTTTAGAATTAATTTAATATAAGTACTTTCATTTATTCCTAATTGGATTAGGAAGGAAAATTAGTTAAAGGAGTTTAATTAATTATCCCTAATAAGATTAGGGAGCTTAATTAATTAAAAGAATTAATTAATTAAAACCCAATTCCTTAATTGTTAAGTTGGTTGCCCACATCTATAAATAAGAGGTCTTATTATTATGGGTGGAAGGGGTTGTTGACTTTTTCAACTACTGACATAATTCCAATTGTTGGGAGAGACACCTTTTTCTATAGAGATAGAAAAACTAGGGTTTAGCCAACTACCCTTCTTCTTGAATTTTCTTCTTCCTTGGTGGATCACCCTGAGAGGCCAAACATTTGGGTGGCTAACGTTGATCAAAGGAAGGAACCAAACCCATGGATTCAAGATTGAACGCGAAAGGATTTGGAGGTGAACTTGTACTGAGGAAGCTCGATCTTCAGGGTATGATTTATTCTTTATCTTTTCGTTTAATTAATAATTGTGCATAAAGGGTGATCCGTATATGGTTTGTAAATTTTTTTAAACTCGATTTTACACGCTTAGCACTTTTTATGCAATTTGATTGCTTCATGAATTTTACAAACCTAACAAATGGTATCGTAGCCAAACCTTTATGCGAATTATTAATTATTTTAATTTGATATGTATATTGATATGTGTTTAGAACAATTTAATTGGGCATAATTTTATTGTATAAAATTTAAATAAAAAAAAAAAAAAAAATCGTCAAAAAAAAAAAAAAAAAAAAAAGGCATCCTGAAAACAAAAGGCAGGGTGTTTCTTTTTGATTCATGGCACTGAAATCTAGGAGAATGGTTAATATATATATATACTCGGTACTATTATATATATATATATATATATATATATATTATATATACGGTTTTTACATATATATATATATATATATATATAATAGTTATATATATATTATTCTTAATTATTATATAATTAAAATAAAAGTTTATTTTAATTTTAAAATAAAAGGTTTATTTTAATATTAAAATATAAAATTTTATTTTAATTTTAAATAATTTTATAATTAAAATAAAAGGTTTATTTTAATCTTAAAATAAAAGGTTTATTTTAATATTAAAATAAAAGATTTATTTTAATTTTAAAATTAAATTTCATGCTAACTAATTAGAGTTGGAATTGGATTCCATAATAACTAATTGGAGTTGAAATTGGATTTTATTTTTCCTAAAATAAAGGAGTTTATTTGTGAATAGAGTAAGAAAATCCATCTTTCCTTAAATAAAGGAGTTTGTTTAGATATGAAATAAGATTTCATATTATTTAAAATAAAAGAGTTTATTTGTGAATAGGAAAGAGAATCCATGTTTCCTTAAATAAAGGAGTTTATTTAAATATGAAATAAGATTTCATATTATTCAAAATAAAGGAGTTTATTTGTGAATAGGAAAGATAATCCGTGTTTTCTTTAATATTTTTTATATGGAATTGGATTCCATAATTAATTAAAATAAAAGAGTTTATTTTAATTAAAGATTTTGTTTTTATATATATATATATATGGAATTGGATTCCATAATTAATTAAAATAAAGGAGTTTATTTTGATTAAAAATTTTGATTAAAATAAAATAGTTTATTTTATTCAAAATTAGATAAATTAAAATAAAATAGTTTTATTTTGATTTAAATTTGGATTAAAATAAAGGAGTTTATTTTGATTCAAAATTAGATTTTATACTAACTAAATTTGCCCATTAAATGATATCAATATATATATTAAATGTTTATTATTCATAAGATGAATGTTATTTATTGATCGTATGATGATGTGTATGATAATAAATGGGATTGATTATGGATTATCACCCAATGTGATTGGATTTTATTTTAGTTGGATGCACGAATGTATGGGTTTTATTAAATGGGGTCTGCATGCACTTCGCCTTCTCTAATTTTTTTTAATGAAAATTCTATCTCCTCCTATGTATTTCCCTCGATCACTGATCAAGGTTTCTATTTATTTTAAAATAGTTATGTAATAGAATTTTTAGAATTATTTTGAAGAATTGGAGATCGAGGGGCAAGGAGCGCTTGAAGACCCATTTGTAATGGAGCCCCAAGTTTAAATGTAATAGTTATATTTAAATATTAATTCTTGCACCCTAGGGGTATGACCTTTTGGTTCACTTGGTGGCTCTAGTGAACCAAACTAGAATAAAAGTCCATAATCAATCCGGGTAGAATATAGTATTCTATATAATGCATGCGATACTATATATATTATATATTATGCAAACATGCTTCGCATGTTCATTAATATGACGCGTATATTTTATATATATATGTGTACGCGCACTTAAACAAGATGAGACAAATTAATAACAAACCCCTCAATTTTTATATTAAGTCCTAAGCGTTCAAAGATATTTGGAATATCGAACGTCGCTTTCTAGCATGATAAAATTAATAGAGTATTAAATATTTAATATGAGTTTGTTGTGTCACCACAAGGCAAGTATTAAGTATTTAAGATGTTAATTTATCACATTTGATGCTTATAAAGAAAATTGAACAATATTATTTTGTTGTGTCACCACAAGGATGATATTTTTCTTTTTTGAATATATGGAGTGCTAGGTTGGACTTAACTTGGATAATTTTGATTCTGATGTGCCACCACTTGATCAAAATAATCTAAGAGGCAAAATACAAGGAGTTGCATAGTTGATGTAATTGACAAAAGTTGTCTACCTATTTATTTATATATAGTTTGTTGTGTCACCACAAGGCTATATACATTTGAAATGGGATCCTTATTCTCACTAGCAAATCTTTAATTAGATTTTGCCGAACTATATAAGTGAGGGTAATATAGTTTGAAGAAAATAGTGGGAGATACCAATTTAAAACAAGACCTAAATTATTTTGGTAATTAATAAAAGAATGTATGTTAAAATGTTGTTAATTACAAATTCATTTACAGAATTTTACAATGTCTAAAATTACTATCACTGCGAAGCATATTAAATGCTAAATTAACCAAATAGAATTAAACGGATTGGTTAAGGAATTTGAGAATAGTTCTCATAGCTGAAAAGCTATCTTATGTCCTTAATACGCCTATCCCTGCAATGGTTGCAGACAATGCCTCTGAGGAAGAGATTGCTACTTTTAGAAAGTGGCAAAATGATGCACAGTTGGCTCAATGCATCATGCTCCCATCCATGAGTAACAAGCTTCAGCGTCAACATGAAACTATGGATGCTCCTACTATATTCCTGCACATCAAGTAGTTGATGGTGAGGAAAGTAGGACTGATAGATATCGAGATATCTAAGAGCTCTTCCGATCTAGAATGGCCAATGGCACTATATTACGCATAAAAAGTTCTTAACATAATCAATTTGATTGATCAATTAGGACAACCGGTTTTGTCACGGTTGGGGAGTTGAGCCAAGATTTGATCTTGCACTCACTCCCTGGACTCCTTTCACAATTGTTGTGAATTTTTCATATAAACAAGCTAGATATCGACTTCACCGATTTGCTTAACATGTTGAAAATGTTGAGAGTCACTTTCCAACCAAGAAAAACCAAGTCTCGCTTCTTTGGTAGGGGCCAAAGGATCTTCTCAAAAGAAGAACGATTCAAAGAAGGTAAAAGTAAAGGCGTAAACAAAGGATAATAAGAACAAAAGCGATACGGATAAAGAAAGGAGTTTGCTTCCACCGCAATAAGCCCGGACAATCGGGAAAGAAATCATGAGAAGTATCTTGCAGAGGCTAACCAAAGAAGCTTAGTGAAGTTTCTAAGATAAATACAAATTTGTTCATGATTTAAAATAAAATTTTCTTTAAGTCAAGGTTCTACTTGGGTATGGGATACCGATTTTTGGTTATCATAAATATAGATTTATGAAGGACCAAGCAGAGTAGAAAAGCTAAACAAATATAAGTAATTCTATGTGTGGAAAATGAAGCAAAAAGGTTGCGCATTAACTATAAAACTTATAGTTTAGCAATACCTACGAGAAAATCTATTAAGTTAATAAGTTGTTATTGTATTCCATTCTTCTTAAAAATATTATTTCCATTTTATTGTTGGACAATGAAATCTTTGGTATTATAATTAAGAACAATTGTTGTTCTATTTATAATAATAATGTTTTGTATAAATTGGAATATTACTTAATAAATTTTGTATACTTGACTTACATGAAAATAATTTTGCATATTGAACAAATTAGTATAAGAAAAGGAGATGATCATTCAAAGAGTTGAATGTGTGTATTTCTTTGAAATACAAGTGTGAATTATTTGAAAGGTTCAAAGAATTCAGAAGTGAAACAAATTGGCAAAGTATTAAGATTCTTTGATTAGATCAAGGGATAAATACTTGTGCAATAAGTTTCTAGATCATCTCAAATAGTTTTCTCATAATGGACACATCCTGATATGCAATAATTGATTGATGTATCTGAATGAAAAATCGTACCTTGTTGGACATAATGCGATCCATAATGATTTTACCGACATTCCAAAGATCCTTCTTGGATAATGTCCTAGAAATGGTCGCATATCTACGAAAAAGGTAATCTCTAAATCCATTTCCAGACTCCATACAAGTTATGGACGGGGAGGATTCTTAATCTTAAGTATGTTAAGATAAGGGGGTTGTCCAACTTATATGAAACGCTTTCAAAGGATAAGCTTGGGACAAGATTTGACAAATACAGATTTGTGGGACATCCTAAAGTAAGTTTAGGGTAAATGTTCTATAATTCTACTTAGCAAAAGGTGTTTATTGCGAAACACGCTTCCTTCTAAGATAAAGGTGTTTATCAATGAAGGGGCTAGTGGGAGGATAATAGATCTTGAAGAGTTCAAGAACCACAAAATACTATAAGTCAAATAAGAGGAACCTATAGATAGACCTATTGTACCACGACCGAATCGTAAATCTGGAATAGTACCAAAGATACCTAGGAGGTATGGATTCATCATGGATGATGATGATGAGGTACACATCATAGAAGATGATGATCCAGAGTTACATTCGATGAGGTAAGACTTCTAGTGTGTACAAAAGGGTCGATTGGGAGCGCGTCGTAACATTCCTAGTATTATATGTTGATATACTACTGATGAGGAATAACATACCAATGCTATAATCAAGAAAGATAAAGTTGTCTAAATATTACTCCATGAATGATTTGGAAGAGTATCTTAATTGGGGATAAAATCTATATAGATAGATTTAAAAGGATGCTCGACTTAACCCAAGGAACGATATTCATTTGATGCTAAAGTTGTTTAGCATGGCAAACTCCAAGAGATGTCTCATGTAGATGAGCTATGGAGTGTATCTCTTAATAGTCCCCACAGACTCACGAAAGAGAGGTCGCATGAGTGACTATCATGTATGCAATGAAATATCTGAGACCGATGTGGATCGGTCATATATTCGGAGAAGTTCACTATGAGTCGGTGAAAATATCTTAAAGTGCTTAACCCAAGACTAAGGATGTGATCATATTCATGGTGGGTCTAAATTAAAACTAGAGGGCTTAATGTACTCAAGTTTTTCAGATGCATCTAAGACGACGAAAAAAATCCACTTTAAGGTAAAGGGCTACCTTGAATAATGAATGCGTTGAATTGAAAGGTTCCAAACAAAGAAAGAGTTACCGGTTTAGTGATAAAGACAAAGTATATAGCTATAAATGAAGTCGCAAGTTGATTGTTTGGATTAAAAGTTCATTACGTAACTAGAATAGTTCCTAAATCTCATCTTGGATATAAACATGTGTTGTGGCACTTTCATTTGATTATTAGAATCATTGAAAGATGGGAAATCACTATAGAGATAGTGGACTCTCAAGAACAACATTACATATCCATTAACTAAAGCTTATCCAACAAACAGGATAATCGTCACTTGAGAAGAAGAGTATATAGATACCATGACGATTGGCTTTAGTGCAAGTGGGAGATTGAAAGTAGTATGCACAAAAGCGATCATGTTTGATGATAAAGCATATACTTTGTAACAATCTTATTCATTTATTAATAAAAAGTATTAATTTATTAAAGGCTTTTAATTATCTACATGATCTTTTTTTATAATATGTGATAAACCCATAGTTTTAAGCAATGCTTTTAGAATAATGATGATGATCATTCTAATGAGATCTAAATTCTTAGAAAGCTTAAAACTAAAATAGTTCCCAATCATTGGATTACTAAATTGGGGATTAGTGAATCCGGATAGATTGGTACATACGTTGCTTGCTTTCATTGGATGAGGATGATTGATCTCATGATCATTTGTGTGAGACACTAAAGCAAGTATGTAGGTGCTTATTAGAGAATAAGTTCATTTGAACGTGGCTCGCTAAGGAATACCTAATGGAGTTTTATTTGCTATCAATAGAATTCTCAGTAGTGATAGTAGTACAAGTGATCCTTGGACTTGAGATCATCATAGTATCTTGTGTATGATGAGTTATACTTTGACTTATTCCTTAAGACCCTTAGGGTATATCAAAGGGTATGCTTGGGTATAATAAGTTGTATATGGAGATAATGTATGATCAATAAAGAATCTACCACTTCTAATAAAAGAAGAGAAATGTCCTATGTGATTCGATAAATAACAACCCTAGTCCCTTGGCCAAGGCGTAATGAAATTAGAAAGGAGTTTCTAATTTGCATTATTTGGAGTTGTGCATTTAAGAGTCGAAATACATATAATTAAATAAAATAAGACTTGACAAAGAATTCCATGTCTTATATTTAATTGGGACATTGTATGGTGGAAGGATTGAATTGTTCAGTAACTATTTACTCAAAGGTTCTTTTATGATTAATGTTGAAATCTATATTATCCGGAAAGTCGCTGATCGCTAGGGAGGCTTATCCCTATTGTAGAATAAATATTATTTATTTAAATAAATTAATTATTTAATTTATTTATTTAAATAAGATTAGAATTGTTCTAATTGATTTATTCACAAACCTGTTTAATATGGAGAACCTAAAGGGTCACACCATAAAAGGAAGAATAATTATTTAAGAAGTAAATGGCATAATCGTAATAATATAGTATGTATATTTAATTTAATCTATGGTGATAGAATAAATTAAATAGCTTAATATTTATTATTTAATATTTTAGAAATATTAAATATAAATTAATAAGAGGAGTCTTATTAATATTATTACAATTATTATTATTTTAATTTCTAAAAGAGTTTAGGAATTAATTTAATATAAGTACTCTCATTTATTCCTAATTGGATTAGGAAGGAAAATTAGTTAAAGGAGTTTAATTAATTATCCCTAATAAGATTAGGGAGCTTAATTAATTAAAAGAATTAATTAATTAAAACCCAATTCCTTAATTGTTAAGGTTGGTTGCCCACATCTATAAATAAGAGGAGTCTTATTATGGGTGGAAGGGGTTGTTGACTTTTTCAACTACGACATAATTCCAATTGTTGGGAGAGTACACCTTTTTCTATAGAGATAGAAAAACTAGGGTTTAGCCAACTACCCTTCTTCTTGAATTTTCTTCTTCCTTGGTGGATCACCTCTAGAGGCCAAACATTTGGGTGGCTAACGTTGATCAAAGGAAGGAACCAAACCCGGTGGATTCAAGATTGAACGCGAAAGGATTTGGAGGTGAACTTGTGCCTGAGGAAGCTCGATCTTCAAGGGTATGATTTATTCTTTATCTTTTCGTTTAATTAATAATTGTGCATAAAGGGTGATCCGGGTATATGGTTTGTAAATTTTTTTTTAAACTCTGATTTTACACGCTTCCGCACTTTTTATGCAATTTGATTGCTTCATGAATTTTACAAACCTAACACAATCTCCATAGGATACTTCACTTCCAATTCCATCTTCTCCATTGCTGAAATTAACTCCTCCCATTTGCCATTAACAACATCCGCTTTCTCGACCCTTTCTACTTAAGGCGTCGGCCACCACATTTGCCTTTACCCGATGGTATAGAATCTCACAATCGTAGTCCTTAATTAACTCCAACCACCTTCTTTGGCGCATATTCAAGTCTTTCGTAAAAAATATATTTGGACTCTTGTGGTCCGTATATATTTCACACTTCTCCCCATAGAGATAGTGCCTCCAGTTTTCAAAGCAAAAACTCTGCAGCTAACTCCAAGTCATAGGTCGGATACCCTTCTCATAATCTTTCAATTGTGCGTGTACGTCTGTGATGACTCTGCATTTGAATGAGCACACGGCCAAGTCCTTTGTGCGACGCATCACTATATACCACAAAATTTAGGTGTGTCATCCGGAAGAGATAACACAAAATGAACTTAACCTCTTCTTTAATTCTTGAAAGCTTTCCTCACACTTCTCCGTCGAAACAAATTTCATCGATTTTCTAGTCGATTAAATCAATCCGGGGTTGCGATCTTGGAAAAATCTGAATGAATCTTCTTGTAATAACCTGCCAATCCAAGAAAAATTCTTACTTCCGACGGTGTCTTCGGCTGATCCCAGTTAATCACAGCTTCGACTTTGGAGGGATCCACCAAAATTCCGTCCCTATCGATCACATGTCCAAGAAATTGTACCCTTTCAATCCAGAATTCACATTTCAAAAATTTAGCGTACAACTTCTCTCTTCTCAACGTCTCTAATGTCACCCTCAAATGTTCTTCATGTTCTTCCTTGGTTTTCGAATATACCAAAATGTCATCTATAAATACCACTACGAATTTGTCCAAAAACGGCTTGAACACTCCATTCATTAAGCCCATAAATGCTGCAGGAGCATTTGTTAGACCAAATGACATGACCAAAAATTCGTAGTGACCGTATCGGGTTCTGAATGCTGTCTTCGGTACATCTTCTGGTCTCACCTTCAGTTGATGATAACCACTCCTCAAATCTATCTTTGAAAAGTATCTCGCTCCCTTTAACTGATCGAACAAGTCGTCGATTCGCGGTAATGGATATCTATTCTTGATCGTGACCTTATTCAGTTCTCTATAGTCGATGCAGAAGCGAAGATTGTCCCATCTTTCTTCTTCTGAATAAAACCGACGCTCCCCCACGGTGATACGCTTGGTTGGATATACTTCTTGTCTAGTAATTCTTGTAGTTGAACCATCAGCTCTTTCATCTCTACCGGTGCCATTCGATATGGTGCCTTCGATATTGGAACCGTTCCTGGAGCCAAATTGATCACGAATTCAACCGCTCTATCTGGTGGAAGTCCTGGCAAATCATCCGGAAATACGTCTGCGAAATCCCTCACTACTGGTATCTCCTCTATTTTTGGATTTTCTTTACGAATATCGACTATGTAAGCTAGATATCCTACACAGCCTTATCTTAACAACTTCCTGACCTGCATCATCGTCAGACAACTCGCTTGTCTAGGCGACTTACTACCATAAAACACAACCTTTGACAGAGTCATAAGGTTAATACGCTTCTTCTGGCAATCAATTACCGCCCCATAATTGGATAACCAGTCCATACCCAAGATAATATCGAATTCTCCAAGTTGAATAGGGATAAGATCTACGTTCATAATGTTACCCTTAATATCCACTCTACAGTTCTTGTGCACGTACTTAACAGGAATAATTTCTCTATTCGCAATTTCTATGTTCATGGGGTATTCTAACTCATCCTTAGGCAATTCTAAGTTCTTGGCAAAGTCATCGGATATAAATGAACAAGTAGCACCCGAATCAAATAATACATAAGCATTAACTTTATTGATCGGAATGATACCTGACACCACATCGCGAGACTGCACTGCATCCTGAACTGTCATGTTGAATGTTCTGGCGGTCGATCGGTTGGTTGCAGTTGGTCCTGTAATAGTCAGAGTGCTTCCACCGTTGTTTCCTTTATTCCCCCCCGATCCTGTTCCTCCGTGATCCCTTCTTAGGACAATCCCTTGCAAGATGATCCTTTGAGCCACAAGTGAAGCGAGCACCTTCTTTGGTTTATAACGAGTTAGGTGCTATGTGGCCTTCCTCGACCACAATTGTAGCATACTCGTTTTCCCTTCATGTAAACTCCCAGATGAGCTTTTCCGCAGGTTGAACACGCTTCAATCTTCTTCTTTTGCCCTCCTTGTTAACTTCCAGCTAGCGAGTTATCGGACCACTTTCTCTTGATTATTATTACCTCCCGTCTTTTTCTTCCACCAGTCTTGTTAATTCCTTCATTTTCACTCTTTTCTTCTTCTCGATCCTGATTATATTTAGATACCGCGATCGCTTCCACCTTCAAATAGTATGGCCTTCTCTAACACTCCAAAGAAAAGTGTTCAATTGGAACATTGACACCTTCTTATACAACTGACGAGGCTTCAGCCCTCGCCTTTCAAACGTCTTGCCTTTCTCTCTCGTCAAGATGCACTTGATATGTGGCGAACCTAGCCAATTCGTTGAACCTTGCCAGCATAATCTGCTACTTTACATATTCCCTGTTTCAACTCCAAAACTAAACTTCCATTTGGTTTTGCATGAACTAGTCGGAAAATACATCTCGAAAAACATCTCCTTAAATCTCTCCCGTGTTATTACATCTTCTCCTCCCCGTACTTTGTTTGCTTCGCCACCAATAGTCGGCTTCAGGACTTCACATGAATGAATGTCAGTATATGCGGTCTTCGGTCTTCCCTTACTCTCGCGACGCCAAACACCTTCTCCATCTCTATAACCCATGTTTGAGCTTTGATTGGGTTCATAGAACCTTTAAACTCTGGCGGTCCCACCGCCTTAAAATCCTTGAACGTGGTGTTTGGTGGGGCTTGTGGTTGATTGTTAATTGCTCCACCGAAGAATTTCACCAACTTTGAGCAGAATCGGACATTGATTGGTGGTGTTGTTGTTGTTATTCGTTGACCTTTCCAAATTGGGTCGACGATTTGGTCGCGCCTTCTTGGCGGCATTTTTCTATTAAATAAACGCTTTATTAGAACTTTATTTATTTCTCTAAATAGTTAAGGCATTACTCAACAATTTAACATATCACTTAACACATCATCTCAAACAACTTGATATATTTGCATTCAAATCAAAGTTTTAACATTAAACGATAAAGATAACTGCTATTTACATCAACTATCCTTGAATAAAGAATCCATGGGATTTAAAACATTCAAATATTCTTTCGCTCATAAACACGCCGAATTTACATATAAAAACTAATTAAGTCTTTCACATAATTAAACAAACTCTATCATCGTTATCATCAAGGCTTTGGATAGCCTTATACGTTCCTCCTTGTTGCCTAATTTTAATAGCACTTTACCACGCAAGTATAAGCGTTCAATTATAATATTCAAGCAGCGAGGATATCGTTCCACGAGGAAATAGACTAATATTTATCAATTACTAATTCTAATGCAATTAATCCTATTTTAAACTACGAAATTTTGTTTGTGATTTGAAATTTAAACTTAACAAAACTAATGATTAAAAATTAAAATTTCACAAGAATAACTGCAGATTTAACAGGTTAAGATTACAACTTCCCTTGGTATTTCATTTAAATCAATTCACTTCCTATTTAAAGCAATTAATTAATATGAATCATTATCCAAGAATGATTTATAAAATTCACACACTTTTTCCAAAACACGTGAACAAATCCTCCTAACTCCAATCCTTAAGACACAAAATTACAAGGAACACCCTTCTCAATTAATTCACTATATTGCTATGTGAATCAAGTTAATTAGGGTTTACGCATAAATTCTTTCAAAGGATACAAAAGACACATAGGTATATTTTTATCCTACATGCTAATCATATTAACCCTATTCAGATTATATGAACAGATGTTATCATATCCAGATCTCAATCTATACTCCATCTTCCAATTTTATATAGATTATCACAATATTTGTTGGCCAAACAATTAATCAATAAGCAAAAGATATAATAAACAATTCAATAAAAACCAACTTTCATTCAATGGGAAGGTTCAATTTAAACTACATACCAAGTTCCGTTGCAATCTTAATGAAAATTTAGTTCATGCTAACAATAAAGAAAAACGTCATCCAAATTAATAATCCAAACATCCCAGATAATTACAAAAGATAAAACTAGAGAAAAGAGGAAGAAACTCTGAATTTTCTCCAATACTCTCTCTTTGATCTTCAACCCTTGCAATTTTCCTTCGTGTTTTTCTTCGTTGTTCTCTCTGCGAATCCCTTGAAAAATTGAGTGATACGTCTTTTCTAAAGTCTCCTCCTATTTGTATTAGTCTCCCCTCTCATTCAGATTCCTTTTTGGCTTCAAAAACCCACTTGGAAGTAGAAAATCCTCCTTTTTTTGCACATGAAAGGCGCTGGGCGCTCAACACAAGCTTATTTCAAGCGCTGGCGCCGACTGTGACCACGTAATTACAAAAATGCCACTCAGCTCTAATTTTAATGATTTTTTTGACCTTTTTCTTCTCCGAAATGACCAATTTGTCCATCCAACTCCAACCTACAAGAAATAAACACAAAACAGATAAAAAAGATACTAAAAACAATTAAAGATAGCAATAATTAAGTTTAATAATATCGGATTCATAGGTATAAAACCTACTCATCACTCCTCCATGATGCGGCACATCGTTCTACGATCTAGCATATATGATGGTAGATCCTCAAACTGGATTGGATACTTCCTAACTCGATCTTGGACCACATTCATTGCATTTTGTAGTGTAGAGTATGTCTCCTCAAGTTTAGCCTTCTTCGCATGGCGATCATCTTCTGCACGATCAGCACGGCGTGACTCTCGTACCCAGCCCTCCTCTGCTATGGCAAGCCTCTCTGAGGTCTCCTTCAGATCCTTCTTTAACTTCTCTATTTCTGCGGACTTATCCTCGGTCTGACCCTTCTCGTGAACCAGATCCCACTCCACGTTTCCTAAACGTGTGTGAAGAGTCACAATCTCTCTATCCTTCGCTTCAATAAGAATCTGGCGACTAACTCACCGCTTCGATCGAATACCGAAACGGTATCCTCCTGCAACTCTACGTTACGATCATAGAGTCGTCATACATCTCTGCATCAATGGAGTTCGGTGGGAAATCCTCTTCTTCTCTTCTTCTTCCTCTTCCTCAGGATCCTCCTCTGGATCGATCTCCCGGCTCATGCTCTCGACCAACGACAAAGATCATCTGGAGATGACTCTCTCTCAGTCAAGCTGTTCCTCGACGACATGAATGTCTCGGGCTCCTCCTCTATAGGTAATCGGGTTCCTCCTCCCCACTCGACTAGCTCCTCCAATATCCGACATCCCCGACAACAAAATTTTAAGTTTTAGTTACTAATCCGTCTATACAAGCGAACACATAGATTAACACATAAACACATAAAGTCTTTTATTATCTTTAATGAATTTAGAAATTCATTTCTTAGAACTCGATAAGAGTTTACCACTACTATGTTCTCGATCTCCTACAAGGCTACTACCTAAGGTTGTTCCCCCTCCTAAGGTTCATAACCTTACAGCTTTGATACCAACCCGTGACACCCCCAAATCCGGTACTTCCATTTCCACAGATTTGGTGTTCACTATCTGAAACATCATCTATCTATCTACCCATAAATAAAATACAACCATACAATAGATAGAATAAATAATAACTCTCTCCCTTATATGGGGTTACATCAATCGCATAACTAAATAAATCCTGTGTTGATCTAACCTTAAAATATCTCTATGAAACATAACATAAAGTCTTAAGTAATATCAATTTTAAATGTCATTACAAAACCCCATAAACAAATAGTCTTCATTACTTGCTAATCTTTCCTTGCCTTTACTTGGTGGAAGGCTCGCTGCATTCTCTCGTTCTTAATCGCAATGTTATTATTACACAAGAGTGAGCACGATTGCCCACAAGTATAACAATATAATAAATGAATAATAATAACATGCGAATGAATTAATAACTTTGAATATAAAAGCTCAACTTTTGAATCAAGAATGAATAACAAGAATCAAAAGAAATTACGAGGGTCACAAGACCTTGAACTATGTCTTAGGTTGTCAAGTGTTTATTCTTGAAACCTTTAACAAATAAAGACTATGGACTCTTCTTCTCCGTTTGGGGGGGGATCAACCCTTAGTACCATCACATCAGCATTAATATCTTAACGCTAAAAGCGTAAATAATCCCCTATTAAAGGGTTGTTCATCTCGGTTTGACATCGAGTGCCGCACTGAAAGGAAGTTTGGATTGGTAAGCTCAATAAAAGTTCTAGAATTTATAACGCTTTATCAACTATGGACTAGTTGAATCAATAAGGGTTCACTAGTCTTATAAGGTTCAACAATAATTGATATTCAATTTGAATAATAAAATTCAAGTTGTATACAATCGAATAAGTATTAGTATAATAGAATTATGTTTTTAAAGAATGGTAAGATCTAATATGAAATCTTGACTTGAACAATAATAAACAAGATAGAATAATGAATTTGCTTTATGTAAAGAATTAAGGTTTAGGAACTTGCCTCGTGTGTAGCTAAACGAGCGATTACTTCTTAGCTTCACCACAAGTCCTACACACATACCATATATATTCACGAAATTCATTAGTTACATTTTCTCTTAATTATTTAATATAAACTCTACTTTATTTAACAAATCATTACCCTTCTAATTTAATTACTTAATTAAATTAGAATATTTTCATTCTCTTACTATTATTACACTCGAATAAATTATTTCATAATAATTTCCATCGAATATTTATTTTATTCCATAAACATCTCAATTAAAATATTTACTTTATTTTATAAATATTTTAATAATAATTTTCATCGAATATTTATTTTATTCCATGAATATCTCAATTAAAATATTTAATTTATTTTATAAATATTTTAATAATAATTTTCATCAAATATTTATTTTATTCCATAATATCTATATTAAAATATTTAATTTATTTTATAAATATTTTAATAATAATTTTCATCGAATATTTATTTTATTCCATAAATATCTCAATTAAAATATTTAATTTATTTTTTCAAATATTTTAATAATAATTTTCATCGAATATTTATTTTATTCCATAAATATTTTAATTAAAATATTTGATTTATTTTTTATAAATATTTTAATAATAATTTTCATCGAATATTTATTTTTTTATTTTTTTATTTTTTTTTTTTATTTTTTTTCACGGCAAAGTGGTAATGTAGTTTAGTAACGCCACGCTAAGTTACCTGAACTCATTTTCTCGCGTCATAGCTCAGATTCTGGTTCTGCGATTCATGAACATAACAAGGCCAAATTAGGCCAAAAATCAATCACACGTAAAATTATACATGAATATGGCCATAACTTCCAATTTCCTTGTCCATATATTAGTTTAAGCATACCCCAAATACTAGAATTTATACATAATCATTACCCAACATTTATAGAGTAATTTAAACCCATTAAAATACATAATTCTGAAATTAAAATATGTAAATTATAATCGTTTTGATGTTCTCAAGGTTTTTGAATAAAAACATAGAATTTACTACTATGGATTCGTTATAAGGTCAAATCCAACCACTCAAGTTTCATTTTGTTTGTTTTAGCATGTATAATCATATATAAGTGTAAAATTTAGGGATAATATATGATCAACGCATTAAATTTGTGCGTATGGGCCATATGGCCATATCATGTACTCTGTAAATTTTTGGAAGGAATAACAAGCCAAAATCATACGTTATAATCTTATGAAACCAATGATATGGAAGCACTATATATATATATATATATATATATATATATATATATATATAACATGCCTTACAACTCGAATTATTACATATATTCACATAACACCATAATTTCCCAATTACAGAGAATCACAAAAAACTTAAGCCATATTCATGAAACTTAAAAGACGTAAATTATAAATTGGGTTGAAGAAAATTACCCAAGCGTATAGTGAAATAGTAGGAGATGAATTGAAACCCTTCTCAAACTCTTCAATCACTCAACTCACACTTTACTCAACAATTTCTCAACTCTCTTTCTCTTTTTCCTCTCTACTTAATGTCAGACTTAGGAAATTAATGAAGAAGGAAGACGTATTCAATAAATAAAAGCGATCGACGCTTTGTGTTCGATTACCGATCATGGGTAACGGCCCTCAACTCCCACTAAGGCCACGTTTGGCTTAACAAAAATGGGTTTTAAAACCATTTAATTTAATAAAGCCTTATAATATAGTTTTAAATAATGTCACACCCATTATAAAATAAATCTAATATCTTATTTAATATAGTAAATTCTCATTAATTCACATAGTCACATAATTAAATTTCTCATTTAATAATAATATTAAATTATTAAATCTCTAATTAATAATTTAATTAATTGAAATAACATAGCTTATTAAATATATTTATTTTAATTCAATAAGCTCACATAATCACATACTTGAATAATAAAATTCTCCACATTAATTTAATAAATATAACACATATAATTAAATTAATCTATCACAACTTCATCAATTAATTAATTAATCTAATAATTAATTCATCGAAAATATTTATTCAATCTAATAAATATTAAAATTAAATTACAAAATTACGGTTGTCACAATTCCCACCCCCTTGATCACCAATATCAGCTTTGAATAGATAATATTAATATAAACAAAATATTGTATCTTCCTTTTCACTATATTCCAACCAACCGACATACTTTTTATACCATTCGGGATTCCATCTACGTTTCTCTCTGTAAATAACAGTCTGAGGGAATTTGGGCCCTTAAGCGATTAATACTCTCTAGATCTCTCTTGTTAGCATCATATTACATTATAGATGGTCTTAGTTCTAGAACTGCAACAAGTTCATCTTCTAAATTAAATTTAACTTGGGACTGATGATGAGTGCATAATATCCATGTATTTTGATTCTTTTATATTTAGTTTATTGCATGTTTTGTGGTAAACATGAGCTTAATAGGGTGTTTATTGATTTCAGGTATCTCATCGTTTCGGAACGAGCCTTAGAGCATTCACAACAGTTTCCTTATCTTTATCCCTACTCTGCAGTGTTATTGGGTCATTTACAAAATAGAGATTCAATTTTTTCACTGTGTACCCAACATGTTTCTTATATTGATTCTTTAAATAATGAAATTTAAAAGATAAAAAAGTTAAAATTTTAAATTTCCAATAGTCAAAATATCAAATTAATAATAATCTTATAATTTATAAAAGAGAGAGTATAATTTATCAATTATATTTCAACATAAAATAATTTTTATTTTATTTTAAATTTTAAGTAATTTATGAAATGAGTATTGAATGGATTGTAGTTATAAATGTACATAAGATTAATATTAACTTTTAAAAAGTTAATTTGTGATATTTTAAATTTAAATTTAATATGATTCATTTAAATTTTGAAAATAATAAATTTTATAATTATTATTATTTTTATAATATTTATAATTATATTGACATAAATTAAATAAATTTATATCAGTTTTAAATTTGAATACGTTTGAAATTAATTTTTAAAATATAAGTTAATATTAAGTTTATAATTTGAAAATAAAGTAGTAAAAAAATGTCAAGATGTGTATGATTGATGAGTTGTCCACTTAAATGAGGGTGTGAAATGTCATTTTGTATATATAGAGAATGGTATTTTGACTCCCTCACTTTGGGGAATAAAATCCTATATAGGGATTAAAATAGAGAGTCAAATAAGAATAAGGAAGCTATTGGATAATGATTTATTGATGCATTCTTCAAAATTGAGGACAGAGAATTAATTAAGAAAACTGTTGTTAATGCTCTTATCAATCTAGTTTCACTTTTTTTTATAGCCCGTAATTGAATGAGACAAATGGGAATTCGTTCGGCCCCCACAGGTTGAAAAAGACTCGTACCCTCACAAATAGGCTAGATCGAAGCCAACAACATCAATAACACAAGTTCGAGCGCATCAAATGAAGGAATTAAGACGAAAAGGGGCCTCGCGTGCCTCATGTAGTGGGGTCTTCATCCTTTTAACTAATTAAGCCATCATTCCGTACTTGCCAATATTCACATATTTTTTTTTGGTTCCTAATTAATTTTAGCAACTCTAAAAAAATTCTAAAATGTTAAAACATAATTAATTAGACTTCTTTTGGAAATGCTAATATAGTATTTATTTTAGAATTTTATTTATTTTTACAATAAAAATTGGTGAAAACTATATAAATATTAAAACATATATTATTATGGTTATTTAGGAAAGGTGGCAAAAAAATTAACTAAAAAGGTATTTCTTATTACAAAATCGGTTGCATGATTCTTAATTATTACAATAGATCATTTATTCCAAAATTCCTCCAAAACTTTTGCCTTAATCCATGCACATGAATACCTAATTGTACATTATAAATAGAACAATTAGGTTAAGAGCTTAATTACTTCCATCACTTGATAACTCTTGTTTTCTTCATTACCATAGAGAAAACAAACCTCTTCAAGCTCAAAGTTGCTCTAAAATGTCATTAGGTCAATGGTTTTCATAACTTTCATGCCTTTCTCTCTTCCTGGGAGTGGCAATAGCAAATGCCAGAGTATATCATCCAACCTGTTATCTGTAATATATAGTATTATTTAATAATGCATATAAATATAATAATAATAAATTATGCAAAATAGAAACAATGTGTAAAATGAAAAATATAAATCCGAGACCTTTGAATTCACAAAGTCTCCTTAAAGCAAATTTATTCCCCCACAGATGCTAAGGGTTAATTGAATAATTGTTTCCCAAGATAAAACGGATTTCAATTCTTAATTAGTAGCATTACAAAATTAAGAATTCATCGAACCAATTTCTATGTTATGCACTGAACTAACATTGATAATTAAAAATGCATGCATGAAGAAAACTAGAACTTCTTCGTTAGTGCAACACTTATTTGACGAGATAACGGATTTGCGAAGCGGAAGCGGGATTAACAAGGAAGGAATGGGATTTACAGGAAGGAATGGGATTGCGAAGCAAAATGGGATTGCGAAGCGAGCGGGATTTAATATCTTGCTTGAGCAGAATTAAAAGCGAGCGGGAAAAAGAAAAAAAATGTTGTCTTTGAAATGTTCCCACACCGCTTATTTATAGAATAATTACTGCAAAGATATGGGAGCAATCAATCATCAAAACTACGTAGTTTAAACAAAATCTGATAAACAAATTTTGCCTAAAAAGATATATATTATGACCTGGCCTACCAATCGATTTTCTCATTCAATTCTTAATGGATTTGAACACATAAATATATATTTTATCAAACCCATTTCCAACAATCCCCCACATGAATGTAAAATTGGCTTTACAATATGCAAAATATGTTATGAATATGCGGATACACTAGTTCTAGTACATAAGAAAAGATATTTCATCGGGTTAAGTAGCTGGTGGCTTTGAACTTGCCCTAGTAAAATCTATCGGTTTTATTGGCTAATCATTAGACTTGATGTCTTTGAACTGTCGACTTTTGTGTAAACCAAGACAATAGAATTCACAAAATATCTCTTCGCATATAGTTGGTTCTCACGTTTGTGTTCATTTTGGCCTTGAAACACCTCTTGGTTAAAGAAGTATATTAGAGAATTCACCTTCAAAATTCTCACGTAAGTGGCCCCCTTCTTACTCAATGTGGGTGACTTCTATCAAGAGTATACTGCAATACCCCACTTGAACGTATTTCAAGATATAAAAGTCAATAAAAGCGTAACTTATCCTAATTCTCGCGGCAGATGTGCACTGTCTCATTTCAAGAATGGTTCGGAGTAATTATCTCCTCAGTGCTTTACTGAGTACTACATAGTTCGGTTTGCCAATTGAACCTAGATCTTGGGATCTCCAGTCAGCTAGGTTGGGTTACCACTATGATGACTCTTATTTAAACAGTAGGCTTTAAACCCATTCTCCTCGATGATTTTTCCACTTGCTCTCTTGTTAAACCTTTCGTAAGCGGATCCGCAATATTATCTTTTGACTTTACATAGTCAATTGAGATAATTCCATTTGAGAGCAATTGTCTAACGGTATTATGTCTTAAATTCAGATATGACGTGACTTCACATTATATATAAATGACTCTGTGTTGTTCCAATCGCTGATTGACTATCACAGTGTATACATATAGATGGCACAGGTCTTGACCAATTTGAAATATCCTCTAAGAAATTACGAAGCCACTCAGCTTCTTCTCCAGCTTTGTCTAAAGCAATGAATTCTGATTCCATTGTAGACCTAGCAATACACGTTTGTTTTGAGGATTTCCAAGATACTGCTGCACCTCCAAGGGTAAAGACATATCCACTTGTGGATTTCGAGTCTTTATTATCAGATATCCAATTAGCATCACTATATCCTTCTAATACTGCTGGATATCTTGTATAGTGCAACCCATATTTTTGAGTATGTTTTAGGTATCCTAAAACTCTCAAAATTAACTTTCGATGATCTTTACGGATTACTCAGTATACCTACTTAGTTTACTTACCGAATAAGCTATATCTCGGTCTAAATACAGAGTTCATGACATACATTAAAGCGCCTTTATTATACGAGAATATTCTAATTGAGATATGTCATCACCTTCATTTTTAGCTAGATAAAGATTTATATCAACTGGGGTCTTATTTAGAATTATATTATACTTGTTAAATTTTTCAAGTATTTTCTCAATGTAATGAGATTGAGATAATATAATTCCATCAGAGGTTCTAGAAATCTTGATTCCTAAAATTATAGCAGCAATCCCCAAGTCTTTCATATCAAACCTATTTGACAACATGCGTTTGGTAGAGTTGATAACTTCATTGTTGCTACCCATGATTAACATATCATCCACATAAAGACAAACAATGACATATTCCTTTTGAGTGCTTTTGACATAAACACATTTGTCACACTCATTAATTTTAAATCCATTTGATAACATAACATTATCAAATTTCTCATGCCATTGTTTTGGTGCTTGTTTTAATCCATACAAGGATTTAACAAGTTTGCATACTTTCCTCTCTTGTCCAGGAGCAGTGAAACCTTCAGGTTGTTCCATATATATTTCTTCATCTAATTCACCATTTAAGAATGCAGTCTTTACATCCATTTGATGTATTTCAAGTCTATTTAAAGATGTTATTGCTATTAGCATTCGAATAGATGTAATTCTTGTAACAGGTGAATAAGTGTCGAAATAATCCAATCCTTCCTTTTGTCTATAGCCTTTAACAACAAGCCTTGCTTTGTATTTATCAATTGAGCCATCAGTTTTCATCGTCTTTTTGAAGATCCATTTATACCCTAAGGGTTTTGAACCAGGTGGAAGGTCCACCAATTCCCATGTATGATTTTGCATAATGGACTCAATTTCGCTATTTATTGCTTCTTTCCAATGAGAAGCATCTGGAGAGGATATTGCTTCCTTGTACGTTCGATGATCGTTTTCTAACAAAAAAGTTAGAAAATCCGGACCAAAAGACGTTGAAGTCCTTGCCCTTTTGCTACGTCTAGGCTCATCCACTACAAACACTTTGTCTATATTTTCAAGATTATTACTAGTAGCATCCAAAGGTCTTTTGTTTGGATTTGAATCATTATTTCCATTATATGGAAAAACATTCTCAAAAAATAATGTATCTCTTGATTCAATAAATGTATTAACATGAATATCGTTAATTTCAGATTTATGAACAAGAAAGCGATAAGCACTGCTGTTATAATTTCTGCAAAGAAAATCTGCATGTTTCCATGCATCAACTGCAGTCACCTTTTCTTTGTCAGTTTCTCCTTCAACAAGAGTAGGACAGTCCTCTTGTAGAAACCGAGCCAAATTCAATGTTGTGAGATAGAATAGCATTTTTTGTTGCCAACGCTTGAAATCAGTTTCATTGAACCTTTCAGGTTTTTCTCCATGAGACATACTCACGGCAGGAATGGTACTAGTAGTTGCCATTTCTGTTATACAAAGAAGACTTGTCAATAAACAGAAACAAATTTCTGTTGTACAAAATTTAAACAACAAATTTTGTTCACAAATTTGTTTTTTTCAGAATATTTATATATTAACACAATAATCTTAGCAATCAAAATAAATTGTTATATGAATTTAAAAACAATAACAGAATAGTATTTATTAATATGCAAACAATTTTCTGTTTACATAAAACACTACTACAATTACATAATATATATAAACAAAATATTATATATCTACACATGTATATATTTAAACAATATTAGAAATAACAGAATATAAACATGTAATTTATTAACATGTAACTTATATATAATAACAGAATATATAAATTATTTAACATGTAATATAAAATTAATAACAGAAAACTTTATATGCACTAAATTTTCAGAGTACTACATATATAATATTCTGTACATATAAAATAACAGATTATCATGCAAACAATTAAACCAGATTGAAGTCGACTGTTGAGATATGACCATGCGCTAGTATGTGTTGCCCAATTAAGTAGCATGTGTTGCCCAATTAAATACCTTTGTCATAAGAGTGCCCATGCATATTATACTTTACTTCACTCATTGATAGGAAAAAAAAAAAACTGAGTTGCAATAAATTTTTTTTTTTTTTTTGTTTTTTTTACTGCCCACATATATTATATATTAATTACCGATATATAATATATATATATATATATATATATATATATACTAACAGTACGAATATAAATATATGATATATTATATTAACCAAAGCTAGAAGTAATATTACTATATAATATACTTACTTTGTATATTATTATATAATATACTTAGTATTATATTACTATATATTAAATAACTTAGTATTATATATAGTACTGTAACATAATGACTAGACAACACTGATTATAATAGACAATGCATGAATTAATAATTACAGATTGACAATTTGTATTGTTTATCAAACAAGTTCACATCAATTATCAAAAATAGAATTCAGTTGGTAACATGCAATTAACGAATTCCTTTTCTGCAATTAACGAACATGCAATTAACATGCAAACAGAATATGTATTAACATGCAATTAAATTCTAGAATTCCTTTGATACAGGAAATTTGTTTTACCAACGAATTCCTGTTCAAATAAACTATAAAAATTAAATACTACTATATTTACAGAAAAAATAAATTTGCTTTAAGATTGTTATCTGTAATATATAGTATTATTTAATAATGCATATAAATATAATAATAATAAATTATGCAAAACAGAAACAATGTGTAAAATGAAAAATATAAATCCAAAGTCTCCTTTGAATTAAAAAGTATCCTTAAAGCAAATTTATTCCCCATGAGATCTTTGAGGTTAATTGAATAATTGTTTCCCAAGATAAAACGGATTTTAATTCTTAATTAGTAGCATTACAAAATTAAGAATTCATCGAACCAATTTCTATGTTATGCACTGAACTAACATTGATAATTAAAAATGCATGCATGAAGAAAACTAGGACTCACTGTTAGTGCAACACTATTTGACAGATAACGGGATTTGTAGAAACGGGAAACGGGATTAACAGGGAAGGAACGGGATTTACAGGGAAGGAACGGGATTGCAGAAGCAAAACGGGATTGCAGAAGCAGAACGGGATTTAATATACTGCAGAACGGGAATTGCAGAAACAGAACGGGGAGAAAGAAAAAAATGTTGTCTTTGAAATGTTCCCACACCGTTTATTTATAGAATAATTCTGCAGCATATGGGAGCAACCGCCATCAAAACTACGTAGTTTAAACAAAATGTGATAAACAGATTTTGCCCAAAAAGATATATATTATGACCGGACCCGGCCCGTCAATTTTCTCATTCAATTCTTAATGGATTTGAACACATAAATATATATTTTATCAAACCCATTTCCAACACAACCTACAGCATGGAATCAACTCATGCAAGTTTTCCAAACAATCTGTGTTGATCCATCCGGCCATGGAAATTTCTCCAATATTCAATCGGCTATTGACTCCGTTCCTTCAAACAACAAGAACTAGATTTGTATTTACATATATCCCTATTCCCTGCTGAGACTTACAAGTAACACTTAATGAATTTAATAGCTGTATAAATTAAGAACTCTATGATCAACTATTTTATTGTAGTTTTATTGCATTAGTTGATGTGTTTATTTATTTATTTTCTACAGAACGAGAGATACCTGATTGCTGATATTTTATTTTCTTATGTTATGTAGAGAACAAGTTAAGATCACTATGGACAAGCCTCTCATATATTGATATTTTCTTATGTTTGCCGACCATGGATGCTCCGAAGACACTCGGAAGCGCGTTATGTGGGAAAATAATTTGAACAATTAACTAGGAATTGCATCAGCTGACCAGTATTTCTTTCATTGACAATGAAGATGGGATATTAGTCGTCTACCTATCCAGATGTTGGCCTGATCCTAATTACTGCCTACAGGGTTATTGTGTTAATTACTACAAATATCTACTAGTTTAGTTTTTAATAAGTTGAGAACAAAATATTAATGGTGATTTAGCTAGAAATGGTAGGGGAATGAAATGCAAAATTATAAGTGTAATAAGAAGTATTTAATGGAAATGGACTTTATTTATTTATTTGTATCATTTTACTCTTTTTGTGTGGGTGAATTATAGTAAGTAGCTAGAATATAATGACCCCATTTATTTTTATCAAACTCGGGTAATTTGTAATTTAAGAGATTATATATTAACTTCATCATCTTCATAAGAAGAAAAAGACAATGGAAGAGAAAGAGAATCTTTTTTTGGGATAATGAGCTCTGGGGATCCATTCTTTCAAAAGATAAAAATGTTAAATTCCAGTCGAATATAGCAAAAAAAAAAAGAGAAAATCTTTGAGGCATTATTATAAATTTTTATCATTATAATATTTTTATTATTTTTTAATGAATTATTTTAAATAGAAATTTAAAAATAAATAAATTAACTTATAAAAATTAATATAATTTTTATAAATTATGACAAATGGAGCACATTTATTAATACTTTGGGTTGTTTTTGAAAAGAAGAAAAGAAAGAAATAATATTTCACCTTGGCATTAATGTACTCTCATTTTTCATGTATTTTTTATAGATCCGGTAAAATTGGTCCCAAGTCTGCAGGTCGGCCCAACCAACTTGTTAAAATTTGAGCTTTGGGCTTATATTTTAACTCAAAAAAATTGAACCCTTTTGGCCTGGCCCAAATTTGGTTCAGCCTGTTGTGGGCCGACTCACCCATAAAATTCATTTCATTGCATATATTGAAGATTTAACCCATAATATTAAAGGTAATTTACATATTCTATTACATTTTTAAAAACAATTACAATAACAGTGTGCTCATAAAATTTTTATACAACTAATACACTTCTAAATTTATTTACAATACTAGTGCAAGTATGATTCCTTAATTTAGGGAATTAATATTCAATTAGGATTCTTTCTCATTTAATGCACTTTCTTCTTCTTTCTTAAACCAACCACTTTGCTCTGTCCGCCTGTCATCTTCATCTTCTTCACTTTATCCCCACCACTCTCTCTCTCTCTCTCTCTCTCTCTCTCTCTCTCACACACACACATTTTTCTCTCATAAATTTCTAAAATAAACAGTTTTAGAAATCGGAAAAAAAAGTGGGCATGAGTTTTATTGGAGTGAGTAATTTTTTTTTTAATCTCCTGGTCCTGGTTGGGAACAAATCTCATCTCATGTTTGTTGGCCACAAGTGGACCTGGTCCTGGTCCTGGTTGGTTTTTAGTGGGCATGAGTGTTTAACACTCATCTCATGTTTGTTACCACAAATCCAAAGAAAAACCAGGCATTATGATGCAAGTACTACTACTACTAGTAAATTGGTACTAACCATATTACTTCGATAATCAAAGTAATAAAGGTCGAACTATAGGCACAAACGAAAAATCTGTGGACCGTGGTCCTGATGCCAGGCTTGGTTCGACAAATATGAAGGACCGGGGATGAGTGTGGAGACTAAGGAGAAGGGAAGAACGTTACCATCGCTTTCTGTTTTTGACGTTATAATTGCTTTCTGTTTCTCATAGCTTTTTTCATAATGCGGTTGGTAGCCAAACCTTCATGCTAAGGTAACCAATTACATTTTATTAAGTTTCCAAATTATTTTGCATGTAATACTAGCTGGTTGGTAGCCAAACCTTCATACGATTTGGTTGCCAAACTTTCGATTTAAGGTAAACTAATTCATACTGCAGGTGTGAAGATAGATTGGTTATCTTGGTATAAAAGTTTGGTTACCTATGTATAAAAGTTTGGTTACCAATTCATTTTTATTAAGTTGCCAATTTCGTTTAAATGTGATGGAGTTGGTAGCCAATCATTCATACAAAGGTAACCATTTTATTATTTATGAGTAACAAAATAGTTATAAAAAAAAATTCAGAACATTAATAGTTACATTTATTTATTTTTAAACTTTTTGTAGGGCGAATCTTTTTTCTTATTCTCATTAGTGTTTTGGACAACGGAGATTCAAGCCATGCGCATGTAGCTGCGAGTAGTATGTGAGGTGTAGCGGCGGTGTAGCGACGGACTATTATTTCAAAGTGTATGTGAGGGAGATAAAGATTTGAATTTGAATATTTAAATTTGAATTATTATTTTGAATTTGAATTTGTTGTTGTTGTTAGATCCAAATATTTGAATTTAAATTATTAAGTATGGCAGTTATGTGTCCTTAATTTTAGGTTTCCTTATTAATGTGAATTGTACTATTTTTGTAATATGTACAATCTTTTTGTAAATATTTAGTTGATGCACTTTTCTTGTAATTACTTTCTATTTGTTGTATACTTATGTAAAGACCCCTAATATTAATGATAATTTGATATTATTCTACAAGTAGTCCATCTATTTTTCTTTTTCCTAGTAACAGGGGCGGATCCATGATTTGTTCCCAGTAAGGCCGAATTTTAAGTGTTTGAGCACAATATGAACAATGCCAAGAAAACACTCAATAGCGCACTTGTGTTTTGTTCACATAACGTAAAACAACGACCATTTGTTTTTTAATTGATGAATCACGAGCCTCGTCAACTAACAAAGAGAAAAAATTATACTCGATCTTTGCAACTATAGCTTTTGTCATCATTGTTCTCGAATAAAAACTTTAGAATAGAAAGAAACAAACCTCGCCTTTTTGAAGCATCTAATTCATCATGGTCACGGAAAGGCAACCCCTCACTTAAAAGCAACCGAACACACTTAATAGATGAGAGCAAATAAAGTTTATAATTTTTTTAAGTCAGAAAAATTGACAAGTTTGATATCTATGTATTCCTTTCGGTTCCTCAAATTTTGACAGGCTAACCTGCATTATCTATGAATACTATAATTAGGTGACTCTCCAAAATGTTTCGTCTTCCTCCAATTATTAAATCCCTTACCAACAAATATATTCTCCACCCCTTGACCACCAATATCAACTTTGAATAGATTTAACAATATAAACAAAATACTGCATCTTTCTTTACACTATATTCCAACTAACCGACATACTTTTTGTACCATTCGGGATTAAATCTACGTTTATCTCCGTAAATAACAGTTTGAGGGAATTTGAAAAACATTGGTTGATGAGGGCCCTTAAGCAAATATCATCGACGAATACTCTCTGATCTCTTGTTAGCATCATATTCCCTTATAGATGGTCTTAGTTTCGGATCCACAACAAGTTTCTCTTCTAAATTGAACTCAACTTAGGATTGAGAATTGATATTTTGAGACGGTTCTTGGATAGAGGTTTCATTTGAGAGATTTTGAGTAATCATTGACTTGGATAGATTGTGATGTTGATGACTCATTTCTGGAACATTTGAATTTTGACCACATGTCATAAATGTCTAAATCAATCAAAATACAACAACCCCAGTCAAAAAAATTATTTTATGCAACATAAATAGAATTCTATAATATACAACAAATAAATATTCATAATTCTAAATAAAAAATGAATTTCAAAATAAAAAATATTTAGATACAATTTAAAAATTTACTTCGATTATTTGTCATAATTCAGTTTGAATGATTCCCAAACAATTACAATTTCAACCGTATGCTCAAAGTCTCAAACCAAATTTGTTTTCTATATTCAAACAAATTCAAGGCACAACATTCAAAATCAACTCACAATTCACAAACACAACAAATTCAAAGAAAAAATTGAAAAAGAGGAGAAGTCGTTGACGGTGGACATGTAGTATGCTTTATACAACTGTATCCGTTGCGGAGATGTAGTATGCTCTAAAGGAGAAAGTTAAATGAGCAACGAAAGCCAAGCAGAAATAGTCGCGCGCCAAGCAGAAACGAGTATTAATAATTATGCTCTCTACTTTGTATTTAGAATTAGAATGAAACTTCATTAACTTATATTTATGTCTTTGTCTCTATACCTTAAAAAAAAGTCACCATAAGCAACTGTCTATGTTGCCCTGCTAGTACATCCGTCCCTGCCTAGTAACATGAGTAACCCACATATTAAAAAAAAAAAAAAAAAAAAAAACTTAGCAACCTACTTTAATTTTCTTAGCCCAATGTAATAGTTTTAAGGGTCCTTTACATAAGTATACAACAAATAGAAAGTAATTACAAGAAAAGTGCATCAACTAAATAATTACAAAAAGAATGTAATTATTACAAAAATAGTATAATTCACATTAATAAGGAAACCTAAAATCAAGGATAACTAATAATTCAAATTCAAATTTTGTCTCTAACAACAATTTCAAATCCATGTTTCAAAATTCAAATCAAAATGAGAAAATTAAAAATAAAAAATTATGAAGGAGCTAATGTTCATCATCCTCCTCTCTCACATCATTGCCATGTATCACTGCCATTCTTACATCGTCATCATCATGCGTAAATCATGGAGTTAAGAGTTCTTATTCAATTTTTTTTGCGATTTATTTGGTTACCCACAAAAATTGAAATGGTTACCTTTATACAATTTTGACTAAGAATCGCATCACATTTAAAATAAAATTGGTAATCAAATAAAAGCTGAATTGGTTACCTTATCAAAAGGTTTGGTAACCAACTATATAAAATTTGGTTACCAACTGCATCACATCCAAAATAAATTAATAACCTAATAAACTAAATTGGTTACCTTATCGGAAGGTTTAGTAACCAACTGCATAAATTTTGGTTACCAATCGCATCACATTCAAAATATATTAGTAAACTAATAAAACTGAATTGGTTACCTTATCAAATGATTTGGTAACCAACTACATGAAGTTTGATTACCAACTGCATCACATCCAAAATAAATTAGTAACCTAATAAAACTAAATTGGTTACCTTATCGGAAGATTTCGTTACAAAGAAAATAAAGAATGGACCGGGTGGCGGTGGGAGGCGGAGGGATCGAGGAGAGGGAGGCGGGAGGAGGAGGGGGGGGCGTGGGGTGTGGGGGAGAGGAGGTGGAGGAGAAAGAGGCGGGAAGAGGGGAGGAGAAAGGAGGCGTGAGGAGGGGATGCGGGAGGAAGGGAGGCGGAGGAGGAGGTGGTGAGGCGGGAGGCGGGGGCGGTAGGAGGAGAAGGGGTGGGAGGAGAGGGAGGGGTGGGGAGGGAGTGGCGGGAGGAGGTGGAGGCGGAGTAGGGGAGGAGGGAGGCGGGAGGAGGAGGAGGAGGAGGGGCGGGGAGGAGGGGAGGCGTGAGGTGGGGAGGGTTGGACGGGAGGAGGAGGAGGAGGCGGAGGAGGAGGCAAGAAGGAAACAAAATGGAGTGGGAGAAAATCGTGGGAGAGATGGGGAGAAAATTGTGGGAGAGATGGGGAGAAAATTGTGTGCATAATTAAAGGGATAAGATTACACTCTTTTTGTAATTAAGTATTGCCTTTAGTATTGTAAATAAATAAGAAGTGTATTAGTTGTGTAAAATTTTTATGAGGACCTTTATTGTTGTAATTATTTTTAAAAATGTAATAGAATATGTAATTGTCCCTAGTTTTAACATATAAATTTATCAAAATTATGATATTTTGAACGATGTAACTATTGTTACTTGTAAGATTATTTTGTACATATATTGTGTTGCTTTATTTTTAAAATTTATAATACTTAATATATGTAACAGAATAATAAATTAAATTGATTGAATAGATAAAAAGGTTAATCGATTTCTTCTGTTTTAGTCTTTTTTTTCCTCTGGTGGTTGATGCTTTGGATATTATGCGTGTGTTTATCTGATTAAGTATAAGTCTTTTTTTTTAATTTTATTTTGGGGGTATGAAAGATTTACTGTTCTTGTAAGTTTTCTAGATGTTTCTACTGATACTGATCAGTTGTTGAATTCTTATATATATGGATGTTCTTTTTAATTTTAATTATATGCTTTCTTTTATATATATATATATATATATATATATATATATGTGTGTGTGTGTGTGTGTGTGGATAATGATCTATAGTATCTATTTTGCTACATGACTGGATTAAAAAATTGTCATCACCATCCGCTAGTCTTTTTAGCGGACTGAAAGACTATAAAAGATATGGTATATGTGGTATTAATCTTGTTTTGTGTTCGAATTTTGCAATTTATGTTGGGAATCTCAGTTTTTACGTATAAAATATTTTATTTGTTTTTAAATAGTACTGAGAACAAGTAAAAATTGATTTTTTTTAGTCGAAGTTGCATGACTGATTTTTGGTGTTTATAATTGACCAAGTACTTACTTAGACCATCAATATCATTGATAGCATATGCACAAAAGAGATTGAATAATATGTAGAAGTTAACTTCAGTTTATAAAATACACAATGATCATTAATTGAAGTTAATTTGTAGTACAGTAAAACCTCTATTTAGGAATACTTTATATAAGAATAACCTCTACAATATTATAAAAAAAATTGGTCCCAATTTGGGCCATTATAAATAGGAATAACCTCTAAATTGTAATATATTATATATTTTTTTAAGTCCGTATTAAGAAATTATACCTCTATATAGTAATAATTTCTCATATATATATATATATATATAAGAGAAACAATATTAATTTTAAAAGATTACATTTTTATAAAAGACTACATTTTCTATAAAGAACTATATTTTTTATAAAAAGACTACATTTCTTATAAAGGACTATATTTTCCTATAAAAGATTACATTTCTTATAAAAGATCATATTTTCGTATAAAAGACTACTCTGCATAAATATTTTTTGAATAATAATTATTAGGGAGTTCTTACTGATATTTTTGTTAAAGTGGATATTTTTGGGTATTCGAAAAATATTTTGTATCAATACCTATATTTAGTAATAACCTCTCAATTAAAATACAAATAGTTTGATCACAAGCCTATTCCTAAATAAAAGTTTTATTGTATATATACTGGTTTCGTATACACATTCCTTTGCAGTCTTTAACTTCAGCATCATTTATATAGCCGGTTCTTTGGTTGCCACTATAAAAAGACATATGAGCTCAAAGTTCAAATTACATTTCGTTTTTGAAAAATTCAATTCATTGAAGAAACGAAAGAACTGAAAAGAAAATTTCATTTCATTGAAAAAAACTTACTTAAATCTTTTATATTTCCTATATTACCCTCTGATTATAAATATATAAATTTAATATAAGGACACAATAATTAATTTATATTCATAAATTAAGATTAACTATAGAAACAGAACCATGAGAAATTGAGTTTCTTGAATCTGTAAATATGGGCGAAAAGAACTTTTGATTTTGATTTGAAATGAAATATTGGTCGAAAAATGGTTAACCAGTTTGGACGTGTATTTCTTTTTAAAAATATGGTTCTTAACTTTACCCAACTTAAACAAATAAAAATAGTTAACCAACCCATTTGATTTCACTTAATATGAGTTGACCCAAAAGTTAACCAACTATATTGTCAAATCTACATAGAGTTGCACAAATGGCTGCAAGACTGCTCTGGCCTCGATCGCCTGGGCACGGCTTTAGTCAAAAGTCTGATGCTGGTCAAAGCTTGGATCGGTCAGGCCTGGCCTGCAAGACTAAGATCAGACCATGTTTTTTTGATAAATATCCGGTCAGGCCTGGCCTTCCAAAAAGCTCAGCCTGGCCTGACCTTCAGCCTGGTCCGGCCTAAAGCCTAGACTGGCCTAGCCTGGCCTGGCCCCAGCCCGACAGCCCCCCAGGCCCCCATCCCTCTAGAGTCCAACGGATGTGCTGAGTGACTCTTCCCTCATGGCGGCTGGCTCCTAGGAAGCGGTCCAACACTCCAACTCCAACAGCTCCAACTGTCCAAGCAAGCATCCAGGCTTCAGCCACTTGTGCAACGGTCCAGCTACGAAATTATAGAAATTAGGTACTATTGAACTAATTAGTAGGCAACTAGCTATTGCCTATTAGTGTCATAGTGAATAGTGATAACTCTGATAAGTCCCATCAATTATTTAATTGTTGCAACTCTATTACTTTAATATTAAATTATTAATAGTGCCATAGACTCATAGTGATAAATCCCATCAAACTTTTTTGGTTCTTGGCTTCTTGTTGATCTAAGTTAAATATATAATTATATATATTTGTGCAACTCTAACAGTCTAACTTACTCCCTCTGAATTATATATATATATATATATATATATATTATAGATTTTTAAATATATATTTTAGTAATGATATTAGATAATATTATTAGCTAATATATATTGTATATGATCTCCAAATATATATATTTTCTAATTTTCAATATATTAGTTAATTTATTTAATATTAAATTATTAATAAGTTAGTTGATGTCATGATGATTTGATGGATTAAAATGTGAAAAAGACTAAAAGGTCAAAAAAGAAAAAGAACAATAAAGTAACAAATTGAGTTGTCTAAGTCTTATCATTTGTTGAATTGTTGTCATTGTTGGCTTGTTGCTCTCTAGTCTGCTAAAAATTGTTCCACGTCCGACTGTCCACTGACAAAGTAGAAAAAATAAATTACTTTTTTTTTGTTTATAAACAAACGGATAGTGTGCAGTAATTTTTTTTCAAACAAACGGTTATATTTTGTTTCTATAAAAATCATTTCATTATTCTCTTCATTCACAATCTGCACATCTCTCTATTTAACTGCAAAAATATTCACATTTCATATATCTATATCCTACAATCTTCATTCTCTCCCCAACTTCCGTTTTTAATCAATATTCTCTTCATTAACAATTTTCACATCTCTCTATTTAATTTTTATTATTATAATATTATTACAATACAATGGATCCCTCCGACTCCAACACTCCACAAATCTGCAATTTATTCAAACGACCCAAATATCATTATGCTTTAGAAAATGTCGTTCTGCGGGTTCGAAAAGCGATATTTCCACGTCCCACTGGGTGAACAAAGCAACGTCTGGTGGTTGTGGCGCCCCCAAAATATGTATACAACACCCGTTCGAGTCGCCAAATACATGGTACATAAAAAGCAAACTCACAACTTCAATAATACAATTGTCGTGCAAAATACGACAACACATACTGTGAGTTTAAATACAAATATTGTCTTCTGACATATTCACACTCAAATAAGTCCTCATTACAATTATTCAAACACTATTTTACGAAATAGTGAGAATCGCTAAACATCTTTCTAGAACCATCACTCCATTACCTCGATTTAGATCCTGCTATGTTCTCACCTCCGAGAGAAAAAAATGGAACAAAAAGAAAAGGGTGAGCTCAACTAGCCCGAGAAAGAATATTATGACTAAGATAATATACAACAAATTATCATTAGTTTTCCACAGGGAAAAATTTGATAAAATATAATAGACAACAAGTTTCAGATCAACAACTGCAGCGAAAACAACAATCCATAAGAAGAGTCAAGTAGAGAATGAGTTCTACTATCTTCTAAGATTTAAAAGTTCATCATCAATATTTTATCCCTGTAACAACAATCAATATACATCTTTAATCAAATATTCATCTTTGCACTACAGGCCAAAGATATTCATTTGTATCACCAGTTGGTCATGTTCATCTCAACACCTGTTCATCTTTGCACTACGGGCCAAAAATATTCATTAGTTAATCATTCATCTTTGCACTACATGCCAAAGATATTCAGTAATATCATCATTTAGGACTGAGGATGATGAAAAATATTTTAAAAAAAACGAATCCAGTGAGACAGAAGGACAAATATTAGGGATTCGTATAACAGTTTATCCAAGATCAATAATACTTCATAAATATCAATTTTGAAGCAGAATTCAAAAATAAAGCTCAAAACATGGATACAATCAAAGATAGTAACCATAATAGACATCTTGGACAAAAAAAGAAAATTTCATTTTTAGATGAATAGTCTTAGTATTAAGTGAATAGTGCCGTATCGTGAATAAGAACTTGAGCACAAAAAGTTTCAAATTTGATAAAAACATTCACCAAT
This sequence comes from Panax quinquefolius, assembly GCA_020205615.1. NCBI lineage: Eukaryota > Viridiplantae > Streptophyta > Magnoliopsida > Apiales > Araliaceae > Panax > Panax quinquefolius. The sequence goes on along the minus strand of CM035171.1, from coordinate 110,956,973 downwards.
ATTTCGGCATAATGATATTGAAAAAAATAATATCATTTAAGAAGAAAATAACATCCCTTACCTCAAAATAACCGATTTACATTGAATTTGGGATATAGTCTTTGATAAAAACTTGTACTGAATAAGAACTCTCAAAGTATCAAAATACTCACAAAAATACGCTCAATAATCTAGAGAGAAAGAAAACTTGTTTCTGGTGTGATTTTCAATTCTAACCTAAGCGTCTATTTATAGAAAAATGCTAGAACGTCATAGGAGACTAAAATAATAAAATATATTATTTCTTTCTTATTATTCCTACGCATGCCATCCTTGAATCCACCAATTAAAAAATTTTCAACGACCATTATGCATTCAACACCAACCAAAAGCGGGTCCCACCCATAATTTAATAAAAATTATTTTATTTTTCGAAACTTCAACAATTCATAGAAAATAGCCCGGATATCAAAAAAATACGAATTTTATGTCCATTCTGCCTGAAATCGAATTCTCTACAACTTTGTAGCTTTGAATTTTTCTAAATTCCAAACGTAAAATGTAAGACCCCGAAATTTTTAAATAAAAAGGAATTTCCTTTATTTATTATTTTGAAATAGTAAGGGTTGATTTGATTAATGTGGATAGTTAAGGGTTAAATACGCAAATATTTCAAAATAAGCAAGTGGTTATAAAATATTCATTATCGTCTTTGAATATTCGTTTGGTCGTGGAATATTAAATCTTGTCGGAATATTAAATGCGACGGCCATGACCGTGTGTGGGCCCCATAACGGAAAGCGATTGGATGAAGAAAAGCGACAAATATAAGTTGTTTTAAAATAACAGGCGTAGTTATTCTGAAGTATTATCTTTGTTGGAATACCGGTGGTTAAAACACACTAATCTGGCGTTGTTGAGCGATAGCACGGTATTGCACCAATTATTGATTCTTACGTAAGAAGGCACTACTCAATAATGGTTACGATAATTCTTTATTCAATATTTTATTGAGTTAATAATTGTGCGTTGATATTTTATATTCTTTGTTGTTTCATAATTGTCATTACAAGTATTTTCATTATCGAAGCAATAATTCATATTATCTGAATAATATTATTAGATAACATTATTGGCAATGTCTAGAAAATTACATACAAGGAGAGGTTTGGTCACCTAATTGCTTGCACCAAGAAGAAGAAATTCTTATTGAAAGCCCCTCTTCCTGAGAACGTGCGGTTGTCGATATTGTGATTACGTAATATTATTTGTGAATAATTAATTATTGATTTATATGATGAGAAAAATATTGATTTTATGTGGATATAGATGGAGAAAATTTTAAAATGACAATTGTTGAAAATTAATATTTTATCTTTTTACGATAAAATAATTCATTTAAATATATTATTTTAATAATATATTAGCGGTGATATTTTTACAACGAATGTGGGATATATGAGTATACGAGGAGGAAGAGTATTTTTGTTGCAATAAATGTTTAAAACATGTTAAACATGTCGGTGGACCCCATTTATTGACTGAAATTTGATTATAGCCAGTAAAATCGCCCGTTTGTGGATTTCGGTCAATTTCTGTTTGGAATTCGGAAAAACTTTCTTCTGCAAAGTTGTAGAGAATTGAAATTCCTATAAAAACTCGCGAGATTCGAATTTTCTGATGAAAAAGCTATTTATTATGAATTATTGAAGTTCCGAAGCTCAAAATAATTGATTTTGTAAGTTTTAATTATTTATTTTATGAAAAACGTTTTTTATCATTTTTTCTAGAAGGTTGGCATGTGGAAATGTTGGGATCTGATTTTCGCTTTGTGTTCTAAGCATTTTCCTATAAATAGGGTCTTGGGTTAGAATTGAAAATCACACCGAAGCTGAAGTTTTCTCTCTATATTATCGGCGTATTCTTGTGAGTATTTTGAGTATACTTTGAGTATTGCTATCTGATGTGCAAGTCCAAGTCATAGCCTATATCCCAGTGTTTCATTTAGAAGTCTTGATCTTTCGAGGTAAGGATGTTATTTTCTTCTCGAATGATATTATTTCTTGATATCATTATCTTTGAAATATTAGTTTGAAACTTTTTATCAAATTTGGAACTTTTCCATGTCGGGTTACTATTCATGGGTTAATATTCATGAGTTACTATTCACGAGTTGCTATTCATGAGTTCTTATTCACGAGTTCTATTCACGAGTACTATTCATGAAGCGTGAAGATGTTTTTGTGGAATTTCTATCTTTTGGTGTCGAGATTCTTATTCACGTATACAAGACCTTTATTCACGTATCTGATACTATTCATAGAAAAATAAAATTTCTTTTTTTCGTCAAAACATCTATTACGGATACTAACTTCGATTGTATCCATGTTTTGATCATTCTTGAATTTTACACCACTATTATTATTTTTGAGGTATTTTTGGGCGTGGATGAAACCAAGTACGAATCCTTAATCCTTAATCCTTGTCATTTTTGTTTCATTGGATTCGTTTCTTTAAAAAAATATTTTCATCATCCTCGGTCTTAAATGATGATATTATGGAATATCTTTGGCTGTGAGTGCAAAGATGAATGATTTCTTAAGAATATCTTTGGCCTCTAGTGCAAAAGATGAACAGTGTTTAAATGAACATGACCAATGATGAATATCTTTGGCTCAGTAGTGCAAAGATGAATATTTGATTCCGGATGTATATTGATTGATGTTACGAGGGATAAAAGATGAGCGATGAACTTTTAAATTCATACATAGAAGATAGTAGTTTGCATTCTCTACTTAACTCTTCTAATGAATTATTATTTCATTGCGAATATTGATTTAAAATTTGTTGTCTATTGTATTCTATTAGATTTTTTCTGTTGAAGACTAACGGTAATTTGTTGTATATTATCTTAGTCATAATATTCTTTCTTGGGCTAGTTGAGCTCACCCCTTTTCCTTTTTGTTCCATTTTTCTCGGGAGGCGAGAATATAGCGAGTGCAGTCGGGTATGGAATGAAGGTTTTAGAAAGAAGTTGTTTAGTAGTCCTCACCATTTTTGTAAAATAATGTATCAATAAATGTGATGAGGATTTATTTGAGTATAGATATTGTCTAGAAGATAATATTTGTATTCAAACTCACGCTTTATTGTTGTAATAATAAAGTTGTAGTTGTTTACGTACCATGTATTGACAACTTCGAGAATAGGTGATGTATACCTATTTTGGGGCGTCATGATTAATATCGAGCTTAGGGATATGATCTCTGGCGGAGATCGGGGAATAGAACTAGGAGGGAGAGAGAGTAAATCATTCGCTAGTGTGTCCTACTAAGCTTATTTGTTAGTTAATCAATATATAAGGATATTATGTGATATATTGATTTCCTTAATTAACCCTTGTTTTATGGCGGTATTTGAGAATGTCGTTGAGAATATTAACAATGGAAATGAGGCCGTGGAGACGCTTTGTACTCACCAACGAGGAGAGCGTGCAACAGTTTGGCAATGTTCTCCCGTGAACAACACCATTAAGCGAGATGATGAGCGAGGGGATGTTTAGAAGTTTTTTGCGATTCATACGAAAATCGAACGAGGAGACTTCGTGTTCAAAATACGAGGAGAAATGATAGCAATTCACGGGTTGTCACAACCAAGCGATTCAAAGAGTTGGGACCACGAATTTAAGGGAAAGCGAGATCCGATCATAAATAAAACATGGGTCAAACAAATTACCAAGATATTCGATGTCTTGGGATGCGGAGGAAACGAAGGTTCCATTCGCCACCTTTATGTTAAAATGGCGAGGCGATTCTTTGGTGGGAGTGCGTGAGCGTACCATCCAATACCTTTTCGGCATGTCTTGGGAGACGTTTGAAGCTATTTAATGACAAATACTTTCACGAAAGTGTTAAATCGTATAAAGGAAGTGGAGTTCATCGATTGGAACAAAACAACGTAGCGGTGTCTCGATGACGAGGCAAAGTTTGCGAGTTATCGGTTTTGCACCTCATTTGGTGGGAATGAGGAGCGTGACGCGGATGTTTCTTAGAGGTTTGAAACCCGGCATCGTCGATATCTCATTTCTCATAAATTTTCTCTTTATTCGGATGTTGTAAATGAGGCTCAATTATTAGAAGCGAGATAACGAGTACGCAGTCGGTGAGGACCCTGACCGAGGATCGTATCGAGAGATAGCGATCAGCGAATATAATGATAACTGCGGAGAAAAGAAATGTACGGACAGAAATGGTAACCACTCTGGTGGTAATCATGGCCATGAAAATAGAAGAAGCGAGTCGGGAGGAGATTTTAAAAAGAGAGATTTAACAACGACCATGTGAAGATGATAGCGATCTTGCAATGAATCGGTTCTAAGGAGGAGAACGACCACCGGTCATATCTCTACAAATCACGGAAAAGAGGGACATATCGGTCAAACGCCCACAACAGTTCAAGGTATGCTATAATTGTGGAAAGGAAGGACATATCGCTCGAGATTGTACGATGGCGAAACCTAGTTCAGTGAGGGACGGTGACTCAAAAGATCGTCCCGAGAAAAAGTCAAAGTCAGCGATTAGGAAGAGCGTTTGTTGTGGTTGGTCATAATGCGAGGAACCCAAACGAGGTGATCACGGGTAAGCTATTTATAAATTCTTGCGAAGTTTATACCTTACTTGATCTGGGTGCTACCCATTCATTTATCTCTCCTGCGTGTGCTCAACGTTTAAACTTGACTCGGAGAAATTAGACTTTGACCTATCTGTGGAAACTCCGTTAGGAGAAACTTTCATCACATCCATTGTTTATAAATCTTGTTTGATTCAAGTTGGCACCATTACCTTACTTGTTGACCTTATCTCTTTAAAGATACTTGCTTTTGATGTGATTTTAGGGATTGATTGGTTAACTACTCATCATGCCAAAATTGATTGTTTTAAAAGGTTGTTAGTCTTCATATTCCTAACCAACCTTGTTGTGCAATTCAAGCAACTAAACCATTAAAATCGATCAACATCATATCTAATCATAAAAGCTATTCGTTTATTAAAAAGCGGATGTCAAGCTTTCTTAGCCCATGTTATGGATTTGAATAAAGACACGTCAAATTTGAATAATATTCCTTGTTGTTATTTACTTTCTGACGTATTTCCAGAAGAACTTCCCTGGTCTACCCCGGCGTGAAGTTGAATTCTTTATTGATCTTGAACACAGTACAAAGCCCATTTCTAAAACCCCATATCGAATGGCTCTATTGAACTTCGAGTTAAAGGTCCAACTACGAGAATTGTTGGACATCGGTTTCATTCGTCTAGTACATCTCCTTGGGGTGCTCTGTTTTATTTGTAAAGAAGAAAGACGGGGGAGTATCGCGATTTTATATTGACTATCGGGAATTGAACCATGTCACCATCAAGAATAGGTATCCTCTACCTCGTATTGATGACTTGTTTGACCAAATTCTGAGGGGCATAATTCTTTTCAAAAATCGATCTTCGTTACGGATATCATCAATTTGAAGATTAGAATCGAGGATATTCAAAAGACCCTTGAACTTCGGTATGGGCATTATGAATTCTTAGTCATGTCTTTTGGACTAACTAATGCTCCTGCTGACTTTCATGGATATGATGAACAAGTATTCAAGGAATATTTGGATCGATTCGTTGTTGTCTTTATTGATGACATCCTCATATATTCCAAAAGCCGTGAAGATCATGAGCACCATTTGAAGCTTTGGAACTCCAAAGGCTTCGTGAAAACCAACTATATGCCAAATTGAAGAAATGCGAGTTACGGCTTGAGAGTAAGTAGCATTCCTTGGCACGTGGTGTCGAAACATGGAGTATCTGTATGATCCGTGCGAAGATTGAAGCAATCTGAAGTTAGAACAACCAAAATTCGGTGGTTGAAATCGTAGCTTTTGGGCTTAATTTGGTTATTATCGGAGATTCGTGGAAGGGTTTTCTCGAATCGCTACTCCATTAACTTCGGCTAACTTCGGAAGGATACAAAATTCGTTTGGAGCGAAGAATCGCGAAAAAGTTTCCAAGAGCTTAAGAGGAGACTTATTTATTTTGTTCTAACAATACCATCTGGTTCGGATGGATTTGTTATCTCTGATGATGCTTGAGCAAAGGGTTAGGATGTGTTCTCATGCAACGTGGGAAAGTCATAGCTTATGCCTGACAACTTAAAGAGTATGAGAGGAATTATCCTACTCATGATCTAGAGTTAGCGGCCCGATCGTTTTCGCTTAAAAATATGGAGGCACTATCTATATGGGGAGAAAGTGGAGATATATTCGGACCATAAAAGCCTTAAATATTTCTTCACTCAAAAAGAACTCAACATGCGGCGTGACGTTGGCTCGAGCTATTGAAAGACTACGACCACACTATTCAATACCATCACGGTAAAAGCGAGCGTGGTAGTGACGCATTGAGTAGAAGATCATATCACGAGGACGAGTGCGATGATGTCAAGTATACGCGTAGAGCCAACTTTAATAGAAAAAGTTAAGGTTGCTCGAGCCAGCGAGGCAGGAGTGATGCATATGAAGAAGAAAAAGTACAAGAAGAGCTATTCCAGAAGCGAGAATTGATGAAGAAGGAATACTTGAGTCCACTCTAGACTTTGTGTTCCTAATGACTACGATTTGAAGTACAAGATTATGATGGAGGCACACAATACGCCATTTGCAATCCATCTGGAAGTACTAAAATGTATCGTGATCTTGACATACATTTTGGTGGAACAATATGAAGAGAGAGATTGCAAAGTTTATCTCGATGTGTTTAACTTGCCAGCGTGTAAAGGCGGAGCATCTTGTACCTAAGGGTCCGTTGCAACCACTTGAGATTCCTGAATGGAAGTGGGAACACATTACTATGGATTTAATTCACGGGTCTTCCTACGGTTTCTCGAGGCATCAATCTTATTTGGGTTATTGTTGATAGATTAACCAAGCTCATTTTCTTGCCGTCTGGGAGACTTATTCCTTGAACGTCTTGCTAGTATGTGCGTGAATGAGATTGTGAGGTTGCATGGCATGCACAGATCCATAGTTTCGGATCGTGACCCAAGATTCACTTCAAGATTTTGGGTTAGCTTGCAAAAAGCTATGGGCGCAGTTTGCGATTTAGTTGACATACCATCCCCAAACGGATTTTGACAATCGAGAGAGGACTATTCAAACTCTTGAAGATCTATTAAGACTCTTTGTCCTAGACTTCAAGGGTAGTTGGGATAAGTATTTACCATTGGTGAAATTCTACTACAACAACAGTTATCGAGCAAGTATAGGTGTGGCTCCATTGAAGCATTATATGGGCCGAAAATGTCGTTCTCCAATATGTTGGGATGAGGTGGGTGAAGCAACATTGTTGGGACCCGAGTTAAAATGCGTATGACTCACCGAAAAGATCCAAATGATTCAACAACGTATACAAGCGGCACAAGATCGACAAAAAGAGTTATGCGGATCTTCATCGAAAGGACGTGGAATTAAATGTAGGGGATCATGTATTGTTGCGAGTTGCTCCATGGAAGGGAGTTACAAGATTTGGGAAGAGAGGAAAGCTCGATTCACGATTTATTGGTCCATTTCAAATTCTTGACCGAGGAAGTAGGAAATGTAGCCTATAGACTTGCGTTACCTCAAAGTATGTCTCGTGTTCATAATGTGTTTCACATATATGTACTTAAGTAAATATGTGAAAGACCCGAACCACGTTATTGAGTTAGAACCGGACGAGATAGTGAAGACTTAACGTATGAAGAGGTACTGTCAAGATCTTGGATAGGAAGGAGCATGTCCTACGCCAAGAAAGGTCATACCACAAGTTAAAGTTTTGTGGAGGAATCATGCTATAGAAAATGACACAGGGAATTGGAAATGGAAATGAAAGCGAGTATCCTCACCTTTTGAAACACCAGTCGTCGTCGTTTCGAGGGAGACGAAATTTCATAAGGAGGGAGGTTGTAAGACCCAAAAATTTTTAAATAAAAAGAATTTCCTTTATTTATTATTTTGAAATAGTAAGGGTTGATTTGATTAATGTGGATAGTTAAGGGTTAAATCATGTGAAATATTTCAAAATAAGCAGTGGTTATAAAATATTTATTATCGTTAGGGAATATTAGTTTGGTCGTGGAATATTAAATGCTTTGTCGAGGAATATTAAATGCGATGGCAGTGACCACCATGTGTGGGCCCCATAACGGAGCGATTGGATGAAGAAAGCAGCAAATATAAGTTGTTTTTAAATAACGGCGTAGTTATTCACAATTATCTTTGTTGGAATACCGGTTGGTTAAAACACACTAATACTGCGTTGTTGAGCGATGCACACGGTATTGCACCAATTATTGATTCTTACGTGATGAAGGCACTACTCAATAATGGTTACGATAATTCTTTGTTGATTATTTTATTGAGTTAATAATTCTTTGCGTTGATATTTTATATTCTTTGTTGTTTGATAATTGTCATTACGTGATTTTCATTATCGAAGCAATAATTCATATTATCTGAATAATATTATTAGATAACATTATTGGCAATGTCTAGAAAGTTACATCTAAGGAGAGGTTTGGTCACCTAATTGCGGCTACCAATGAAGAGAAATTCTTATTGGAAAGCCCTCTTTCACAGGAGCTGCACAGTTGTCGATATTGTGATTACATAATATTATTTGTGAATAATTAATTATTAATTTATATGATGAGAAAAATATTGATTTTATGTGGATATAGATGGAGAAAATTTTTAAAATGACAATTGTTGAAAATTAATATTTTATCTTTTACGATAAAATAATTCGTTTAAATATATTATTTTAATAATATATTAATGGTGATATTTTACAACGAATGTGGGATATATGAGTATCTGAGGAGGAAGAGTATTTTGTTGCAATAAATGTTTAAAACATGTTAAACATGTCGGTGGACCCCATTTATTGATTGAAATTTGATTATAGCACATAAAATCGCCTTGGTTTGTGGATTTCGGTCAATTTCTGTTTGGAATTCGGAAAAACTTTCTTACGCAAAGTTGTAGAGAATTGAAATTCCTATAAAAACTCATGAGATTCGAATTTTCTGATGAAAAAGCTATTTATTATGAATTATTGAAGTTAGAAGCTCAAAAATAATTGATTTTGTAAGTTTTAATTATTTATTTTATGAAAAACGTTTTTATCATTTCTTTCTAGAAGGTTGGCATGTGGGAAATGTTGGGATCTGATTTCCAAAGAGGCGTAGGAAATTTATTAATAATAATATATTTTATTAAATTTTACTTTTTGGTGTTCTAGCGTTTTCTATAAATAGGGGGTCTTGGGTTAAATTGAAAATCACACCGAAATGAAGTTTTCTCTCTATATTATCGGCGTATTCTTGTGAGTATTTTGAGTATACTTTGAGTATTGCTATACGGTGCAAGTCCAAGTCATAGCCTTTATATCAGGTGTTTAATTTAAGATCTTGATCTTTCGAGGTAAGGGATGTTATTTTCTTCTCGAATGATATTATTTCTTGATATCATTATCTTTGAAATATTGGTTGAAACTTTTTATCAAATTTGGAACTTTTCCATGTCGGGGTTACTTATTCATGAGTTCTTATTCATGAGTTCTTATTCACGATTCTTATTCATGAGTTCTTATTCACGATTCTTATTCACGAGTACTATTCATGAAAGCGTGAAGATGTTTTTGTGGAATTTCTATCTTTTGGTGTCGAGATTCTTATTCACGTGTACGGCACTATTCACGATATCTGATGCTTATTCATAGAAAAATAAAATTTCTTTTTTTTGTCAAAACATCTATCGGATACTAACTTTGATTGTATCCATGTTTTGATCATTCTTGAATTTTACACCACTATTATTATTTTGAGGTATTTTGGGCGTGGATGAAACCAAGTACGAATCCTTAATCCTTAATCCTTGTCATTTTGTTTCCTTTGGATTCGTTTCTTTAAAAAAATTTTTCATCATCCTCGGTCTTAAATGATGATATTATGGAATATCTTTGGCTTTTGTAGTGCAAAGATGAATGATTTCTTAAGAATATCTTTGGCTCAGTAGTGCAAAGATGAGCAGTGTTTAAATGAACATGACCAATCGATGAATATCTTTGGCACATAGTGCAAAGATGAATATTTGATTCGGATGTATATTGATTGATGTTACGGGGATAAAAGATAGGCGATGAACTTTTAAATTCATACATAGAAGATAGTAGTTTGCATTCTCTACTTAACTCTTCTAATGAATTATTATTTCATTGCGAATATTGATTTAAAATTTGTTGTCTATTGTATTACTATTAGATTTTTCCTGTTGAAGACTAACGATAATTTGTTGTATATTATCTTAGTCATAATATTCTTCTCTTGGGCTAGTTGAGCTCACCCTTTTCCTTTTGTTCCATTTTTCTCGGGGAGGCGAGAATATAGCGAGTGCAGTTAGGGTATGGAATGAAGGTTTTAGAAAAAGTTGTTTAGTAGTCCTCACCATTTTTTATAAAATAATGTATCAATAAATGTGATGAGGATTTATTTGAGTATAGATATTGTCAGAAGATAATATTTGTATTCAAACTCACAGTTTTCTTGTTGTAATAATAAAGTTGTAGTTGTTTACATACCATGTATTGACAACTTCGAAATGGGTGATGTATACCTATTTTTGGGGCGTCACATAAAATATCCGAAATCCACAAACGGATGATTTTTAATACCTCTACAATAGATAAAATCTTGATAAAACACCTCAAAGATTAATTCCTTCATTTTATCCACATAAAAATAAATATATCCATCATTTATATCCACATAAAATAAATATTTCCTTATCATATAAATCAATAATTAATTATTCACAAATAATATTACGAGAATCACAATTATGATGAACGGTAGTTCCCAAGAAAGAAGGGCTTTCCAATAAAATTTTTACTTATTGGCGGCGCAATTAGGTGACCAAACTCTCTCCTTGAAAGAACTTTCTAGACATTGCCAATAATCTTTATCTAATAATATTATTCAAATAATATGAATTATTGATCCGATAATGGAAAATCGTTTATGCGTTGATAATTATTGAAACAACAATTGTAAGACCCCGAATTTTATGAAATAAAAGTATTCAATTTTTTAATTACTATTCATGAGTTACTATTCACGAGTTCTTATTCACGAGTTCTTATTCACGAGTTACTATTCACGAGTTCTTATTCATGAGTTCTTATTCACGATTTACTATTCACGAGTACTATTCATGAAGCATGATAATTTTTTTTTCGTAAAAGGCATTACTCGATAATTGTTACGATAATTCTTTATTCGATATTTTATTTTATTGATTCAATAATTGCTACGTTGATATTTTATATTATTGTTGTTTGATAATTATCACGTACGATATTTTCCATTATCAGATAATAATTCATATTATATGAATAATATTATTGGATAACATTATTGGCAATGCCTAGAAAGTTACATCTGAGGAGAGGTTTGGTCACCAAATTGCGCGTCGATGAGAGAAATTCTTATTGGAAAGCCCTCTTTCTCAGGAGCTACACAGTTGTTAATCTTGTGATTATGTAATATTATTTGTGAATAATTAATTATTGATTTTTATGATGAGAAAAATATTTATTTTATGTGGATATAGATGGAGAAAATTTTAAAAGTGACAATTGTTGAAAATTAATATTTTATCTTTTTACGATAAAATAATTCATTTAAATATATTATTTTAATAATATAATAATGGTGATATTTTTACATTGAATGTGGAATATATGAGTATATGAGGAGGAAGAATATTTTTGTTACAATAAATATTTAAAACATGTTAAACATGTCGGTTGGACCCTATTTCTTGGTTGAAATTTGATTATAGGCGTAAAATCGTCAGTTTGTTGATTTCGGTCAATTTACATTTGGAATTTGGAAAAACTTTCTTACGCAAAGTTGTAGAAATTGAATTTCCTAAAAAAACTCACGAGATTCAATTTTTTTATAAAAGGGCTATTTATTATGAATTATTGAAGTTACGAAGCTCTGAAATAATTGATTTTTGGAAGTTTAAAATAATTTAAATAACAAAAACGTTTTTTGTGCAAGTTTTGTGAGGTGGGCTGTTTTGGTGGCTGAGGTTTTGAAGCAAAATAAGTGTGCTTTGGAATAAAAATAATATATATTAATATTTTATTAAATTTTACGCTTTGGTGTTACAAGCATTTTCTATAAATAGGGTCTTGGGTTAGAATTGAAAATCACACGAAAGCTGAAGTTTTCTCTCTATATTATCGAGCGTATCCTTGTGAGTATTTTGAGTATACTTTGAGTATTACTATACTCGGTGCAAGTTTAGATTCGATTATTCCAATCGAAATCTTTTCTTTTTGAGGTAAGGGATAGTAAGGGATTTTAAGGGTTATTATGTTTTTAGTTTCGAAGATTTTTTGGACCTTCAAAAATTCTGAAAAAATTTGAAATGATAATTTGATGAGTTTTATATATTGTGTCCAAAATTGGCGATTTTTGGATGTATAGATTGAGAGTTATGAATTTTATGAGAAAAGACTATTTTAAAAGTAACTGCTTATAACTCCTTGTGATTAACTCCAAAATTGATGAAATTTTTATTAGGAGTACATCTATATAATATCAGTATATCGTGTAAATTTCAGAATTTTTGGACAAAATTATAATTTATGATAAATGTTTAAATATTCGATGGTTTTGGCCATATGAAAAATAGTAAATGAATTTTTAAAATTTTGAGAAAATATATATTCAATATAGGACTATGTTATGCTAAATCCCAGAAAAGAAATATTTTTGGAACTGATTTGGTATTTTTCATGAAAATATTCTAGTTATGAGTAAATGAATTAAATATGTTATGTGAAGTAAGAAAATTGGAAAATATGATTTTATGGCTTGAGAATCATATATGAGGTATATCTGATTTTTGATGAGGGTTTTGGTTATTGGTGATGAAATCTTATGAGTTTGGCATTTTATGATGATTAAATGCATTAATTAGTAAAGTGTAAACAATTTAATTAAATTGTTTATAAGTTTAAGAAATGATTAAAATATTATTATAATTTTAATAATATTAGATTATGAGATTTCTAAATGATTTATAACATTTGGATTAAGGTGTTATAAATATGGATATGAATTTTATTATGAAACTTTATCTTTTAAATATAGAGATTCTTATGCGTATCACGATCTATGTATGAATACGAGTCTTATTCACGATAAATTGGTTTCTTTTACACCAAATTATCGTTGATTTATGAATCTTACTCTTGAAATTAAAACCATGTTTTGATTATATTGTTTTTATATAACATTCTTATAACCCTAATGATAATATTTCTCTTTGACTTGAGTGTAAAGATGGGTAGATTATTGGTATGATCATGACTATAGGTTCTCTTGGCCAGTAGTGCAAAAGTTGAATTGTTGACTGGTATGATCATGACCATTGAATTTATAATTGAAAATTTTTAGCTTAAGTGCAAAGGTGAATTGATCAACATGGTTATAATTATTGTTATATAATTTCTGAAATGATTATGTATTTCTTTGATATATGAATATTTTTGGCTCGTAGTGCAAAGATGACTTGTTGATGAATATCTTAGCTTTGTAGTGCAAAAGATGAATTATTGATGAATATCTTTTGCTCGTGTCTGAAAGATGACTGTTGTTGAATATCTTTACTTTGTAGTGCAAAGATGAATTATTGATGAATATCTTTGGCTCGTAATCTGAAGATGAATTATTGTTGAATATCTTTAGCTTTGTAGTGTAAAGATGAATTGATGAATATCTTTGGCCGTGGTGCAAGATGAATTTATTAGTATGATTATGAGCAGGAACTGTGATTTGGTATAACCATGATATTTGATGTTTCGGTGTAAAGACAATGATGAAAATTATCTTACGTCTGGATGAGAAGAGAATTTAGAATCACAATTATGATTATGAGTTATTCATATGATTGTGGAAAGGAACTGTTGATTGATGTTACGGGGATAAAATATTGTTGGTGGACTTTTAACGTGGAGAAGACAATAGACTTTATAGTCTATTTGACTCTTTTAATGGATTGCTTTCGTTCAATTGCAACTATGGTTGAAAAGTTTTATCATCTACCATATGTTCTAAATCTACGATTCATTCTTGATGAAGACTATTGATAATTTATTTATCTTTAGTCATAATATTCTTTCTTGAGCTAGTTGTGCTCACCCTTTTGTTTCACAATTCCTTTCGGGTAATAAAAGTGTAATTTGGTTTGAAATGGGATAACAAGGGAATAGAGCGGTGGTCTATAGTTGTTGAGGTTCTCCTAAAGAGTATGAAAATAATTTTATTGAGGGCTTTAGTGTGTTGTATTTTATACATCATTTAATAGTTATTTTTGGTGAATTAAATAGGGTGAAAGCGAACCCAACTTTGGAAGGGTGTTTTGTCACTATCATACAAGATGTCTAATGACATACAAACTCGTGTTATCATAAGACATGGTTGTGCTTTCATCCACTTCTTTGAGTATATTTACAAGCACTTTACTATATAATCTTGGTGTTTGTTTGGAGTATAATACCCAATTAGAGGCGGTGGAGATAATGATATGTCGAGAGAAGACTCACCATTGGGAAGAATACGATAGTAATCTTCTCGTTTTTCTTTAGGGTCTATTAGATTGACCAGGATAATTACGTGGCCATATGATATCTACCATAACCTAAAAGCATGGCCTCCCATATACGAAGGTTTCATTGAGCACTTCCCAAAGATTCTAATTTCTAAAAGCAGTTTTTGACTATACCTTTATGTAAGGTGTCATTGTGACGTCTTCTGATTGGTATATATTTGTATCCAAACTCACAACATATGTGTTGTTGTATTTTTGCACGACAATTGTTGTAATAAAGTTGTAGTTATTTTTCGTACCATATATTTAGCGACTCGAATGGGTTGGATGGAATGAACCTATTTTGGGGTCGTTACATTTAATATCGAGCTATAAGTAAAGAGCCCGAGCCTCCTCATTTGGTGACTTCTGTTGATGGGGATGCAAAAAAGCGGACTCTCCGTGGGGGCCTTGCTTTCTGCGGTGTAAAACCGATAGTATCGATGTGAGGTCTTGACACAAGTTGGTGTCCAGAGTTACATTTGGTATCGAGCTATAAGTAAAGAGCCCCGAGCCTCTCATTGGTGACTTCTGTTGATGGGGATGCACCGCCGGACTCTCCGTGGGGGCGCTTGGATTCTCATGGTGGCCCGATAGGTATCAATGTGAGGTCTTGACACAAGTTGGTGTCGAGTTACATTTGGTATCGGAGCTTGGGGATATGATCTCTCCGGAGATCGGGGAATAGAACTAGGAGGGAGAGATGAGTAAATCCTTCGCTAGTGTGTCCCTACCTAAGCTTATTTGTTGGTCGGTCATAATATCGAATATTCGGCGATATGTTAATTTGTTAAATTAACCCTTGTTTTGAAAATTTGTATTCTAGAATGATATCCCGAAATACGGGAGATGAAAGCGATGGAGAAATCATGATGACGGGGGAGATAGAATCTGAAATGAAAAAAAAGGTATTCTCAACTCTTTGAAATACCGGTGCGTAAATTTCGGGGACGAAATTTCATAAGGAGGGAGATTGTAAGACCGAAATTTTATGAAATAAAAGTATTCAATTTTTTTTATTACTATTCATGAGTTCTTATTCATGAGTTCTTATTCACGAGTTCTTATTCACGAGTTCTTATTCATGAAATTTCTTATTCACGAGTTACTTATTCATGTGTAAGACCCCAACTTATTATTAATGAAATTTAATTTTCTCTATTTATTATTTTGAAATAGTAAGGGTTGATTTGATTAATGTGGATAGTTAGGGGTAAAGATACTTAAATATTTCAAAATAAGCAAGTGGTTATAAAATATTCATTGTGGTGGGGAATATTAGTTTGGTCGTGGAATATTAAATGCTTCGTCGGGAATATTAAATGCACGGCAAGAACCATGTGTGGGCCCATAACGGAAAGCGATTGGATGAAGAAAACGACAAACATAAGTTGTTTAAAAATAACAGGCGTAGTTATTCTGATTAATCTGATTAAAATACCCGGTGGTTAAAACACGATGCTTACCAGGTATTGCACGAATTGTTGATTCTTACGTGAAGGCACTTTACTCAATAATGGTTCTGATAATTACTGCTTCGATGTTTTTATTGAGTTAATAATTCTTTGCGTTGATATTTTATATTCTTTGTTGTTTTGATAATTGTCATTACACGATTTTTTCATTATCGAAGAAATAATTCATATTATCCGAATAATATAATTAGATAACATTATTGGCAATGTCTAGAAAGTTACATCTAAGGAGAGGTTTGGTCACCTAATTGCGCAGATGAAGAAATTCTTTATTGAAAGCCTTTCTGAACCGCACGATTGTCAATATTGTGATTACATAATATTATTTGTGAATAATTAATTATTGATTCATATGATGAGAAAAATATTGATTTTATGTGGATATAGATGGAGAAAATTTTTATTGTGACAATTGTTGAAAATTGATATTTTATCTTTTTACGATAAAATAATTCATTTAAATATATTATTATATGTTAATAATATAATAATGGTGATATTTTTACAACGAATGTGGGATATATGAGTATCTGAGAGGAGGAAGAGTATTTTTGTTGCAATAAATGTTTAAAACATGTTAAACATGTCGGTGGACCCCATTTATTGGTCGAAATTTGATTATAGCACATAAAATCGCTTGGTTTGTGGATTTAGGTCAATTTCTATTTGGAATTTGGAAAAACTTTCTTACGCAAGTTGTAGAGAATTGAATTTCCTATAAAAAAATGCGAGATTCGAATTTTTCGATGAAAGGGCTATTTATTATGAATTATTGAAGTTAGAAGCTCAAAATAATTGATTTTGGAAGTTTAAAATATTTAAAATTAGAAAATGTTTTTCTTACTTTTTCTAGAATGTGGCATGTGTTTGATGGCTGAAATCAGATTCTAGGCATGTGTAGAAAATTTATTATTAATTTATTAAATTTTCTACTTTTGTGTTCTAAGCATTTCACCTAAATAGGGTCTTGGGTTAGAATTGAAAATCACACCGTAAATCAAGTTTTCTCTCTCTATATTATCGAGCGTATTCTTGTGAGTATTTTGAGTATAGTTTGAGTATTGCTATACGATGTGCAAGTCCAAGTCATAGCCTATATCCTGTGTTTCAATTTAAATCTTGATCTTTCGAGGTAAGGGATGTTATTTTCTTCTCAAAATGATATTATTTCTTCAATATCATTATCTTTGAAATATTGGTTGGAGCAGGGTTACTATTCATGAGTTACTATTCACGAAGTTACTATTCATGAGTTACTATTTACTGATTCTTATTCACGAGTACTATTAAGCTGAAGCGTGAAGATGTTTTTGTGGAATTTCTATCTTTTGGTGTGGAGTTACTTATTCACGTGTCTGCTTACTATTCATAAAAATAAAATTTCTTCTTTTTGTCCAAAATATCTATTCTGGATACTAGCTTTGATTGTATCCATGTTTTGATCATTCTTGAATTTTACACCACTGTGATTATTTTTGAGGTATATTTGGACGTGGATAAAACAAAGTACGAATCCTTAATCCTTAATCCTTGTCATTTTGTTTCACTGGATTCGTTTCTTTAAAAATATTTTTCATCATCCTCAGTCTCAAATAATGATATTATTGAATATCTTTGGCCTTTAGTGCAAAGTTGAATGATTTCTGAAGAATATCTTTGGCCGTAGTGCAAAGATGAGCAGTGTTTAGATGAACATGACCAATCGATGAATATCTTTGGCACATGTGCAAAGATGAATATTTGATTCGGATGTATATTGATTGATGTTACGGGGATAAAGGATGAGCGATGAACTTCTAAATTCATACATAGAAGATAGTAGTTTGCATTCTCTACTTAACTCTTCTAATAAATTATTATTTCATTGCGAATATTGATTTAAAATTTGTTGTCTATTGTATTCTATTAGATTTTTCCTCCTGTTGAAGACTAACGATAATTTGTTGTATATTATCTTAGTCATAATATTCTTCTTGAGCTAGTTGAGCTCACCCTTTTCCTTTTTGTTCCATTTTTCTTCTCGGGGAGGCGAGAATATAATGAAATGCGAGTGGGGTATGGAAATGAAGGTTTTAGAAAAAAAATTTAGTAGTCCTCACCATTTTTGTAAAATAATGTATCAATAAATGTGATGAGGATTTATTTGAGTATAGATATTGTCTGAAGATAATATTTGTATTCAAACTCACAGCTTTCTTCATTGTAATAATAAAGTTGTAGTTGTTTACATACCATGTATTGTGAACTCGTAATAGGTGATGTATACCTATTTTTTTGGGGCGTCACATATACAACCGAGGGCTTCATCCACGTCAAACGTCTTGCCTTTCTCTCATCAAGATGCACTTGATATGTGGCGAACCTAGCCAATTCGTTGAACCTTACGCATAATCTGCTATGACATATTCCCTGTTTCAACTCAAAAACTGAACTTCCATTTGGTTTTGCGAACTAGTCGAAAAAATACATCTCGAAAAACATCTCCTTAAATCTCTCCTGGTTATTACATCTTCTCCTCCCAGTACTTTGTTTGCTTTCGCCCACCAATAGGCGGCTTGGACTTCACATGAATGTTGCGTATCTGGTCTTCAGTCTTCCCTTACTGCGCGACGTCAAACACCTTCTCCATCTCTATAACCCATGTTTGAGCTTTGATTGGGTTCATAGAACCTTTAAACTCTGGCGGTCCCACCGCCTTTGAAATCCTTGAGCGTGGTGTTTGGTGGGGCTTGTGGTTGATTGTTAATTGCTCCAAATGATAAAATTCACCAATAACTTTGAGCGGAATTGACATTGGTGTTGTTGTTGTTGTTATTCGTTGACCCTTCCTGGGCTGATCGACGATTTGGTCGTCTTCTTGGCGGCATTTTTCTATTAAATAAACGCTTTATTAGAACTTTATTTATTTCTCTAAATAGTTAAGGCATTACTCAACAATTTAACATATCACTTAACACATCATCTCAAACAACTTGATATATTTGCATTCAAATCAAAGTTTTAACATTAAACGATAGCATAACTGCTATTTACATCAACTATCCTGGAATAAAGAATCCACAGGATTTAAAACATTCAAATATTCTTTCGTTCATAAACACGTCAGAATTTACATATAAAAACTAATTAAGTCTTTCACATAATTAAACAAACTCTATCACTGTCTGTCAAGGCGCTGGATAGCCTTGCTACGTTCATCCTTGTTGCCTAATTTTTAATAGCACTTTACCACGCAAGTATAAGCGTTCAATTATAATATTCAGCAAGCAAGGATATCGTTCCCACGAGGAAATAGACTAATATTTATCAATTACTAATTCTAATGCAATTAATCCTATTTTAAACTACGAAATTTTGTTTGTGATTTGAAATTTAAACTTAACAAAACTAATGATTAAAAATCAAAATTTCACAAGAATAATCATGCAGATTTAACGAGTTAAGATTAAAACTTCCTCTTGGTATTTCATTTAAATCAATTCACTTCCCATTTAAAGCAATTAATTAATATGAATCATTATCCAAGAATGATTTATAAAATTCACACACTTTTTCCAAAACACGTGAACAAATCCTCCTAACTCCAATCCTTAAGACACAAAATTACAAGGTACACCTACTCAATTAATTCACTATATTCCTATGTGAATCAAGTTAATTAGGGTTTACGATAAATTCTTTCAAAGGATACAAAAGACACATAGGTATATTTCTATCCTATATGCTAATCATATTAACCCTATTCGGATTATATGAGCAGATGTTATCATATCCGGATCTCAATCTATACTCCATCTTCCAATTTTATATAGATTATCACAATATTTGTTGGCCAAACAATTAATCAATAAGCAAAAGATATAATAAACAATTCAATAAAAACCAACTTTCATTCAATGGGAAGGTTCAATTTAAACTACATACCAAGTTCCGTTGCAATCTTAATGAAAATTTAGTTCATGCTAATAATAAAGAAAACGTCATCCAAATTAATAATCCAAACATCCCGAGATAATTACAAAAGATAAAACTAGAAAAGAGGAAGAAACTCAATTTTCTCCATACTCTCTCTTTGATCTTCAACCTTGCAATTTTCCTTCGTGTTTTCTTCGTTGTTCTCTCTGCGAATCCCTTGAAAAATTGAGTGATACGTCTTTTCTAAAGTCTCCTCCTATTTGTATTAGTCTCCCTCTCATTCGATTCCTTTTGGCTTCAAAACCCAATTGGAAGTAGAAAACCCTCCTTTTTGCCGCATACATGAGGGCCTAGCGCTCAACACAAGTTATTTCAAGCGCTGGCGCTTGACCAGACCACGTAATTACAAAAATGCCACTCACTCTAATTTTAATGATTTTTTGACCTTTTTCTTCTCCTAAATGACCAATTTGTCCATCCAACTCCAACTACTGAGAAATAAACAAACACAAAATGAGGATAAAAAGATACTAAAACAATTAAAGATAGCAATAATTAAGTTTAATAATATCGGATTCATAGGTATAAAACCTACTCATCACTCCTCCACGATGCGGCACATCGCTTCTACGATCTAAGCGTATATGATGGTAGATCCTCAAACCGGATTGGATACTTCCTAACTTCGATCTTGGACCACATTCATTTTGCATTTTGTAGTGTAGAGTATGTCTCCTCAAGTTTAGCCTTCTTCGCGTGGCGATCATCTTCTGCACGATCGAGACGCACAGGTGACTCTAGTACCCAAATTCCTCCTGCTATGGCAAGCCTCTCCGAGGTCTCCTTCAGATCCTTCTTTAACTTCTATTTCTGCGGACTTATCCTCGGTCGACCCTTCTCGTGAACGGATCCCACTCCACGTTTCCTAAACGTGTGTGAAGAGTCACAATCTCTATCCTTCCGCTTTCAACGATGTCTGGCGACTAACCACCTTTGCTTCGATCAAATCTGAGCGGTATCCTGCAACTCTACGTTACGATCATAGAGTGCGTCATACATCTCTGCATCAATGGAGTTCGGTGGGAAATCCTCTTCTTCCTCTTCTTCTTCCTCTTCCTCAGGATCCTCCGAAATCCGCTAATACGTTTGCTTTTCCAGGATGGTATTGAATGGTATGATCGTAATCTTTCAACAGCTCGAGCCAACGTCGTTTCCGCATGTTGAGTTTCTTTTGGGCGAAGAAATATTTGAGGCTTTTATGATCCGTATAGATCTCCACTTTCTCCCCATACATGTAGTGTCTCCAGATTTTCAACACGAAAACGACTGCTGCCAACTCTAGATCATGAGTAGGATAATTCCTCTCATATTCTTTGAGTTGTCGTGAGGCATAAAGCTATGACTTTCCCATGTTGCATGAGAACACATCCTAACCTTTTGCACGAAGCATCATTTGATATAACAAATCCATCCGAACGGATGGTATTGCCGGAAACAGTCTTAGAAATGATTCTCCTCTTGAGCTCTTGGAAAATTTTCTCGCATTCCTCGCTCCATACAAATTTTGTATCTTTCCGAGTCAACTGAGTTAACGAAGTAGCGATTCGAGAAAATCCTTCTACGAATCTCCGATAATAACCAATTTAAGCCCGAAAAGCTATGTACTTGATCACCAAACTTGGTTGCTCCCAACTTTGTCTTTGCTTGAATCTTCACTGGCTCAACAGATACTCCATGTTTTGATACCACGTGCCCAAGGAATGCTACTTCCTCGCCGCGAACTTCGCATTTCTTCATTTGGCATATAGCTTATTTTCACGAATCCTTTCAAGTATCAGCTTCAAATGGTGCTCATGATCTTCACGGCTTTTGGAATATATGAGGATGTCATCAATAAAGACAACAACAAACTGATCCAAATATTCCTTGAATACACGGTTCATCATATCCATGAAAGCAGCAGGAGGATTAGTCAATCCAAAAGACATGACTAAGAATTCATAATGCTCGTCTCAGGTTACGAAGGCGATCTTTGGAATATCTTCAGTTTTAATCTTCAGCTGATGATATCCAGAACGAAGGTCGATCTTTGAAAAGAAATGTGCTCCTTGCAACTGGTCGAACAAGTCATCAATGCGAGGTAGCGGATACCTATTCTTGATGGTGACATGGTTCAATTCTCGGTAGTTAATACAAAGTAGCATACTCTCGTCTTTCTTCTTTACGAATAAAACAGGAGCACCCCAAGGAGATGTACTAGGACAAATGAAACAGATGTCTAATAACTCCTGTAGTTGGACTTTTAACTCCTGAAGTTCAATAGGAGCCATTCGATATGGGGTTTTAGAAATGGGCTTTGTACCCGATTCAAGGTCAATAAAGAATTCAACATCACGTTCTGGGGGTAGACCGGGAAGTTCTTCAGGAAATACATTAGGAAATTCTCTAATAATAGAAATATTATTCAAATCTGACTTGTCTTTGTTCAAATCCATAACATGGGCTAAGAAAGCTTATGACGCCCCCAAAATAGGTATACATCACCCATTCTGAGTTGTAAATACATGGTACAGAAACAACTACAACTTTATTATTACAATAGTAAAACTGTGAGTTTGAATACAAATATTATCTTCTAGACAATATCTATACTCAAATAAATCCTCATCACATTTATTGATACATTATTTTACAAAAATGGTGAGGACTACTAAACAACTCTTTCTAGAACCTTCATTCCATACCCCAGACTTCGTACTCGCTTATATTCTCGCCTCCTGAGAAGAAAAATGGAACAAAAAGGAAAAGGGTGAGCTCAACTAGCCCGAAGAAGAATATTATGACTAAGATAATATACAACAAATTATCGTTAGTCTTCAACGAAAAAAAATCTAATAGAATACAATAGACAACAAATTTTAAATCAATATTCGCAATGAAATAATAATTCATTAGAAGAGTTAAGTAGAGAATACAAACTACTATCTTCTATGTATGAATTTAAAAGTTCACCGCCTATCTTTTATCCCTCAGAACATCAATCAATATACATCCGAATCAAATATTCATCTTTGCACTACAGTGCCAAATATATTCATCGATTGGTCATGTTCATCTAAACACTGCTCATCTTTTTGCACTACGGGCAAAGATATTCTTCAGAAATCATTCATCTTTGCACTACAAGAACCAAAGATATTCCATAATATCATCATTTAAAATTCAAGATGATGAAAAATATTTTAAAGAAACGAATCCAAAGAAACAAAATGACAAGGATTAAGGATTAAGGATTCAGTACTTGGTTTTATCCACGTCCCAAAATACCTCAAAAATAATCATAGTGGTGTAAAATTCAAGAATGATCAAAACATGGATACAATCAAAACTAGTATCCAGAATAGATATTTTGAACGAAAAGAAAATTTTTCATTTTTCGATGAATAGTAAAGTATTCGTGAATAGTCACCGTATACATGAATAAGAACTTCCAGGCACCAAAAGTTCCAAATTTGATAACAAACTTGGATCAATATTTCAACATAATGATATTGAAGAAATAATATCATTCTGAAAAAATAATATCCTTACCTCGAAAGAACAACCAACCAAGCCCACCAAACATATCAAAACGTTTTTCTAATTTAAATTATTTTAAACTTCCAAAATCAATTATTTGAACTTGAACTTCAATAATTCATAATAAATAGCCCTTTTATCGAAAATTCGAATCTCATGAGTTTTTATAGGAAATTCAATTCTCTACAACTTTGCGGAAGAAATTTTTACAAATTCCAATCGAAATTGACCAAAATCCACAAACAGAAGCGATTTTATAAAGTTATAATCAAATTTCGATCGATAAATGGGGTCCACCAACATGTTTAACATGTTTTAAACATTTATTGCAACAAAAATACTCTTCCTCCTCGTATACTCATAAATCCCACATTCGTTGTAAAAATATTACCATTATTATATTATTAAAATAATATATTTAAATGAATTATTTTATCGAAAAAAAATAAAATATTAATTTTCAACAATTGTCATTTTAAAAAATTTCTCCATCTATATCCACATAAAATTAATATTTTTCTCATCATATGAATCAATAATTAATTATTCACAAATAATATTACAGAATCACAATATTAACAACGAGCGGTTCCTGAAAGGGGGCTTTCCAATAAGAATTTCTCCTTATCGACGCCAAGCAATTAGGTGACCAAACCTCTCCTTAGATGTAACTTTCTAGACATTGCCAATAATGTTATCTAATAATATTATTCGGATAATATGAATTATTGCTTCGATAATAAAAAAATCTTTGTGTAATGACAATTATCAAAACAACAAAGATATATAAAATATCAACGCAAATTATTATTAAATCAATAAAATCTTGAGCGATAATTATCGTAACCATTATTGAGTAGTGCCTTCTTACGTAAGAATCAATAATTGGTGCATCTTGTGTATCTTCGTGTTTTTAACCACCGAGTATTTTAACAAAGATAATTGATGAATAACTACTGCCGTTATTTTTAAACAACTTATATTTGTCGCTTTTCTTCATCCAATCGCTTTAGTTATGGGGCCCACACATGGTCAAGCGTCGTCGTTTAATATTCCCAAGCAATCTGAATATTCCACGACCAAACGAATATTCCCAAACCACAATGAATATTTTATAACCACTTGCTTATTTTGAAATATTTGCGTATTTTACCCCTAACTATCCACATTAATTAAATCAACCCTTACTATTTCAAAATAATAAATAGAGAAAATTAAATTTCATTAATAATAAGTTGGGGTCTTACAAAGCTTGACATCCATTTTTCAATAAACGAATAGCTTTATGGCTTGATATGACAGTGACTGATTTTAGTGGTTTAGTTGTTCGAATTTGTATGATAGGTTGGTTAGGAATATGAAAACTAACAACCTTACGAAAACAATCAATTTTGGCATGATGAGTGGTTAACCAATCAATTCCTAAAATCACATCAAAAGCAAGTATCTTTAAAGAGATAAGATCAACGTAAATGTGATAGTGCTTAACTTGGATTATCGCAAGATTTATAAACAATTGGACGTAACAAAAGTTTTTCCTAACGGAGTCTCCACTGATAAATCAAAGTCTAATTTCTCCGGAGTCAAGTTTAAACGTTGAGCACAGGAGGAGAGATAAAAGAATGGGTAGAACCCAGATCTAGTAAGGTATAAACTTCGCAAGAATTCAAGAGATTAGCTTACCCGTGATCACCTCGTTCGGGTTCTTCACGTTTTGGCTGATCACGACAAACGCTCTCTTCCGTGAACCATGATTTCGACTTATCCGGGACAGCCCTTGGAGTCATCATCCCCGTTGAACTTGGTTTTGCTATAGAATAATCCCGAGCGATGTGGCCTTCCTTTCCACAAATTATAACATACCTTGGATTGTTGTGGGACGGTTTGGGGATATGTCCCTCTTTCCGCATTTGTAACATCTAATGGCGGTCATTCTCCTCCCTAGAATTTGTTGTTGGTCTTTGGTCTTCTTTCACTGATGTCTTCCGTCATTGTTGAATCTCCTTTCTGAAATTTCCACTGACTCACCTCTCCTATTATCATGGCCACGATGACCACCCGAGTGGTTACCGCCTTTGTTCAGTATTTTTCCTCCTCATCGGTTATCCTCGCTCGATGATTTCCACCACTTGTGTATGACCACAGTTGTGGTCCCTCGGTTGAACATACTCACTATCTCGCTTCTAATAATTGAGCCTCAGTGACAACATCCCGAATACTGAGAAAAATTTATGAAAGATAAGGTATTGACGAATCTCGGTTTTAGACCTTTCGAAACATCCTTGTCATTCGTTCCTCATTATCTACCAAATGAGGTACATACCTAGATAACTCAAAGAAAAACTTCGCCTCATCGGGACACCGCGTATGTTGTTTTGTTCGGTCGATAAACTCTACCTCCTTCATACGACGAATACTTTCGGAAAGTACTTGTCATCAATAGTTTCAAACGCTTCCCAAGACATGTTGAGTCTGCGGCAAGTCGAGTACGCTTACGATCTCCCACCAAAGAGTCCGCCTCACCGCGGAACATAAAGGTGGCGAATGGAACCTTCGTTCTCCGCATGCATCCCAAGACATCGAATATCTTGGTAATTTGCTTGACCCACGCTTCCGCTTGATCGGATCCGGCTTTTCAATAAATTATGGTGGTCCTAATTCCTTAAACCGCTTGTGATGTGACAGCACGCGTTAGTATCACTTCCACCCGTATTTTGTACACAAGTCTCCTCGTCTGATTTTGCATGAATCGCAAAAAGCTCCTAAACATTCCATCATTCATCGTTTGCTCGATAGTGTTGTTTACAGGAGAGAATATTTCCTTCATGTTGCACGTTCTCTGGTTTGTAACTTCAAAGGTTGTTCCACGATCTCATACACTCCATTGTTAACATTCTCGTGCCATTCTTAACATCGCCATAAAACAAGGGTTAATTAAACAAATTAACATATCACATAATATCCCTATATTATGACCGACCAACAAATAAGCTTAGATAGACACACCTTGGGCGAAGGATTTACTCATCTCTCCCTCCTAGTTCTATTCCCCGATCTCCGCCAGAGACCATATCCCTAAGCTTTGATACCAACCGTGACGCACTTTTAAATAGGTATACAACACCCATTCGAAGTCGCCAAATACATGGTACATAAAGCAAACTACAACTTCATAATACAATTGTCGTGCAAAATAAACAACACATACTATGAGTTTAAATACAAATATTGTCTTCTAGACAATATCCACACTCAAATAAGTCCTCATTACAATTATTCAAATACTATTTTACGAAATAGTGAGGACTGCTAAAACATCTTTCTAGAACCATCACTCCATACCCCACTAGATCCTCGCCATGTTCTCACCTCCGAGAAGAAAAATGGAACAAAAAGAAAAGGGTGAGCTCAACTAGCCCAAAAAAAAATATTATGACTAAGATAATATACAACAAATTATCATTAGTTTTCAACAGAGAAAAATCGATAAAATATAATGAATAACGGTTTTTAGATCAACAACTGCAGTGAAAACAACAATCCATTAGAAGAGTCAAGTAGAGAATGAGTTCTACTATCTTCTAAGATTTAAAAGTCCATCATCAATATTTTATCCTCAGAATAACAATCAATATACATCTTTAATCAAATATTCATCTTTGCACTACAGCCAAAGATATTCATTTTATATCACCGAGCTAGTCATGTTCATCTCAACACTGCTCATCTTTGCACTACGGGCCAAAGATATTCATCGATTAATCATTCATCTTTGCACTTCCACGTGCCAAAGATATTCAAGAATATCATCATTTAGGACCCAGGATGATGAAAAATATTTTAAAGAAAAGCGAATCCAAAGAGATGTAGGACAAATATTAGGGATTCAGTATAACGGTTTATCCAAGATCAATAATACTTCATAAATACCAATTTTGAAGCGTAATTAAAAATAAAGATCAAAACATGGATACAATCAAAGATATTAACCATAATAGACATCTTGAACAAAAAGAAGAAAATTTCATTTTTCGATGAATAAGGCCATATTCGTGAATAGTCTTAGATATCGTGAATAAGAACCCCAACACAAAAAGTTCCAAATTTGATAAAAACGTTCACCAATATTTCGCAGATAATGATATTGAAGAAAATAATATCATTTAAGAAAAAAATAACATCCCTTACCTCAAAATAACCGTACTTCTGACTGAATTTCGGATATAGTGCTAACAAAAACTTGTACTGAATAAGAACTCTCAAAGTATCAAAATACTCACCTAAGAAAACTTGTTTCTGGTGTGATTTTCAATTCTAAACTAAGCGTCTATTTATAGAAAAATGCTAGAACGTCATAGAGACTAAAATAATAAAATATATTATTTCTTTCTTATTATTCCTACGATGCCATCCTTGAATCCACCAATTTCTAAAATTTTCAAAGAACCCATATGCATTCAACACCAACCAAAAGCGGGTCCCACCCATAATTTAATAAAATTATTTTATTTTTGAAACTTCAACAATTCATGAAAATATAGCAGACATCAAGTTATTGAGTAGTGTTTTCTTACGTAAGAATCAATAATTCTAAAATATCGCATCCACGCCAGACATCGTATTTTAACCAATTTGGATATTCCAACAGTTTTTAATTCAGAATAACTACGCTTATTATTTATAAAAACTCAAACTTTTCGCTTTCTTCATCCGATAGTTATTCTTACATTATGGGCCCATTAAATGATCGTGTCATTGCTGCATTTAATATTCCCCGAAATAAACAATGATTATTTAATAACCACTTGCTTAT
This sequence comes from Panax quinquefolius, assembly GCA_020205615.1. NCBI lineage: Eukaryota > Viridiplantae > Streptophyta > Magnoliopsida > Apiales > Araliaceae > Panax > Panax quinquefolius. The sequence goes on along the minus strand of CM035171.1, from coordinate 110,928,469 downwards.
TTTGTAAAATTTACACATTTCACCCATAACCAAAATATTATATCAATTTTACACCTTATTATTCACAATAATAATTAGAGGAAATTCAATTTTATTTATAATAAGTTGGGGTCTTACAGCGGCTATTTGGGAACATTTCATCGAAGAGTGGGTTGCCGAAGGTGTTAAAAAAGCTCAATGCAAAATATGTAGTGCCTTATTTGGCACTAAAAGCAATAACACGTTACAACGACACTATCATTCGTGTTTGCAAAAGCATAAACTAACAGATGAAAGCTCTCAAGTACAAATTGATCGTTCTACCACAATTGGAGTTATGATCAAATATTACGAAAAGAGTGGCAAGCCAAACTAGTGATCGAGAAGGAGCTCCTGCTCGATTTTTTTTTTGACGATGTATGCGATGTCTGGATTACATTCAAGGCGCATTGCAATCGAAATATAAACAAGTAAGTAGAATGACAACTAAACGTGATTCAATCAAATTATTTAATAAAGCTAAAAGGAACTAATTGAATATTTTGAAAATTTTGGACTCAGAAAATTGTTTTAACAAGTGATGTTTGGTCTCACGATCATCAACTCCTGAGTTAGCTATATTTGTATTATCGCTTTCGATAGATTCTCAAATGCAAATGCAAAAAAGAATTATAGATTTGAATTTTTTGAATTACCTCATCACCGGTCAAACAATATATGCTCAAATTATGTCTATTATTTGTACTTTTAAAATTAAAGATAAAATCATGAGTATTAGTTTAGATAATGCAAGCAATAACACTAGTTCTATTAACAGTTAAAAAATGATTTAATACCTGTAGTAAATGGTGCATTTTTTCATGTTCGATGTGTATGTCATATAATAAATTTAATTGTTCAATCCGGATTCAATTACTTACAAGATTCAATATATAAAATTCGTGTTATGATTAATTATGCTTATGGTTCAAATAGAAGAATTCAAAATTTTAGAAGTTTTTGTCACGCAAGAGGAGAAAAATTTAAAAGAGCAAAATTTGATAAAAACACTAGGTGGAATAGTACATATGATTTGTTTAAAGATGTCTATAAACGTAAAAATATACTTATGGAGTTTTATAATACATAAGCTGATCATGAATTAACAAATCAAGATTGGGATCTACTTGGTCAACTTTTAAATATTCTAAAAGTTTTTAAAAAACACACAAAAATATTAAGTGGTGTTTATTATCCTACAATTCACCATGTTCTGTTTGCATGTTTAGAAATAACAAATATGTTTCAAGATTTTAAGTATGATCCTTTTTGGGCTAACCTTATTTTGTCAATGGAAGAAAAATTTAAAAAATACTTTAAAGACATGCCAACTGTTATTACTTGTGCGGCTGCATTAAACCCAATTATAAAATTACAAGGTGTAGAAAGTATTTTAGAAGATATTGTAGAAAATATGGGTAGTACTAATATTGATTATATTAAAAGAAATTTATAATATATTTACTGAATTTTATAAACAATATGAATCTATATATTCTACATCTATACATGCACCAACCCCTGCCCCTTCATCTTCTAAATATGCATCATTATTAAAATCACTATCCAAGAAACAAAGAACTTCAACACACACAAGTAATTTAAATGAACTTGGCTTATATTGTAGTACTGATTTTAGGAGTTTTATGATTGACCAAGAATTTGAAAATTTTAATATACTCGCTTTCTGGGAAAAACATAAGCGACAATTTCCTACTTTGGCTATGATGGCCCATGATCTACTAACTATCGAATCTAGTACCGTAGCTTCGGAATCTTGTTTTTCTTTATCTGGCAGGGTATTGGATGAAAAAAGAAGTAGACTTAGTTCGGAATCGTTGGAAATATGCATTTGCTATAGAGATTATCTTACCGCGCAAAGAAGAGTACAAAACGTAATAGACTAGCAAGATAGCTCGGAAGATCTCGAAGTCGGAGCAGAAACTGCCGAAAGTGCAAATATATAAAGATTTGAAGAAACTTTTTTGAAAATATTTTTATGAAGATTCAAAGACAAATATTTGTAATCGACTCATTCTTGATTATTTTTTAAGTTATATTTTAAAGTTATAAACTTATACTTATTCATCAAATTATTAATTCAATAAATTAATTTTTTTTACTTAATCATTAATATAATTTGTAAGTTGTTGTGACGCCCCCAAAATAGGTATACATCACCCATTCTGAGTTGTCAATACATGGTACAGAAACAACTACAACTTTATTATTACAACAAGAAACTGTGAGTTTGAATACAAATATTATCTTCTAGACAATATCTATACTCAAATAAATCCTCATCACATTTATTGATAAATTATTTTACAAAATGGTGAGGACTACTAAACAACTCTCTCTAGAACTTTCATTCCATACCCCACTGCATACTCGCTTATATTCTCGCCTCCACGAGAAGAAAAATGGAACAAAAAGGAAAAGGGTGAGCTCAACTAGCCCAAAGAAGAATATTATGACTAAGATAATATACAACAAATTATCGTTAGTCTTCAACAGGAAAAATCTAATAGAATACAATAGACAACAAATTTTAAATCAATATTCGCAGCGGAAATAATAATTCATTAGAAGAGTTAAGTAGAGAATGCAAACTACTATCTTCTATGTATGAATTTAAAAGTTCATCGCCTCATCTTTTATCCCCGTAACATCAATCAATATATATCCGAATCAAATATTCATCTTTGCACTACAGGCCAAAGATATTCATCGATTAGTCATGTTCATCTAAACACTTGTTCATCTTTTTCACTACGGGCCAAAGATATTCATCGAATCATTCATCTTTGCACTACAGTGCAAAAGATATTCCATAATATCATCATTTAAGACCAAGATGATGAAAATATTTTTAAAAAAACGAATCCAAAGAAAACAAAATGACAAGGATTAAGGATTAAGGATTCGTACTTTGTTTTATCCACGCCCAAAAATACCTCAAAAATAATCACAAAGGTGTAAAATTCAAGAATGATCAAAACATGGATACAATCAAAGCTAGTATCCACAATGATATTTTAGACGAAAAGGGAAAATTTTTCATTTTTCGATGAATAAGACCGTATTCGTGAATAATGTCGATACGTGAATAGTCTTCAGATACGTGAATAAGTAATCTCGACACCAAAAGTTCCAAATTTGATAAAAACTTCAGATCAATATTTCAGAATAATGATATTGAAGAAATAATATCATTACGAAAAATAATAATACCCTTACCTCGAAAGACAGTACTTCTAGTTGAAACACCGGATATAGGTTATGACTTGAACTTGCACCGTATAGAAATACTCAAAGCATACTCAAAATACTCACAAGAATACGCTCGATAATATAGAGAGAGAAACTTCAATTTCTGGTGTGATTTTCAATTCTAACATAAGCACCCTATTTATAGGAAATTGCTTAGAACACCAAAGCAGAAAATTTAATATAATATTAATATATAAATAAATTTTCTTACGCCCACTTTGAATCCTCTAGCTTCAGCACTTTGCACATGTTTCATGAGGCCCACAAGTGTAAAAAAACGTTTTTCCTATTTTAAATATTTTAAACTTTCAAAAATCAATTATTTCGGAGCTTTGAAACTTCAATAATTCATAATAAATAGCCCTTTTATTAGAAAATTCGAATCTCGCGTTTTTTATAGGAAATTCAATTCTCTACAACTTTGCATAAGAAAGTTTTTCCGAATTCCAAACAGAAATTGACCGAAATCCACAAACGGGCAAGAATATTCCACGACCAAACGAATATTCCCCGACAACAATGAATATTTTATAACCACTTGCTTATTTTGAAATATTTGCGTATTTTACCCATAACTATTCACATTAATCAAATCAACCCTTACTATTTCAAAATAATAAATAGAGAAAATTAAATTTCATTAATAATAAGTTGGGGTCTTACAGTTGTAACTTAATTATAAGTTGTAAAACATTACTTTTACTTAATACATCAACCAAGTTTGAAGTTTTAATTATTTATTTTTAATTTTTTTTAAGTATATTTAATTAATATAATAGTTAATTTAAACTTCCTTGTAATTTTCAAGTATTCTAAAATTAAACTCCTTTGTAATCAATATAAAAGGTATTAAGGTAGTGAAAATTAAAGAATTAGGTGCAAATGTTGTTTCTTCATCGCTAGAGTGCTAGTCACCTAGTTGCCTAGTCTATAAAGCAACTCCTCTATAAAGCAAATTTACCATTATTTGAGGGATTATGACTTGGGACTATAATACATAATAAACTAATAAAGCATGAGGCATGAGCTAAATTTTAGTCTGCTAAGCTTCTAAGGCAATAAAGCTTCATCGCCAAGAATGATGCACGCTTTGGCCACCAAGAATAAAGCTTCTAAGACATTGAGCTAACTGCTAGTTTGCTAGTCTGGGCCTAAATTTACAGCCCCAGCCTTTACTGGTCGATTTTTTTAGACGGCTCCTGGCTCGGCCTCGGCCTCAAGGCCCAAAGTCAAGGCCTGGCACCGTCAATGACGAGGCTGGCAGCCCAGACCGACCAGCCCAGCCACTTGTCAGGCAACTCTCTAGATCTACATGTAACTTAGTTTATTCACAAATACATTTAGACCTGACAAACATAGCCCAAGCCTGCGGGCCGGGCCACCCGCCACGGGCCGGACTGTGGGCGTTAGTTTTTTAGCCCAATAAAATTTGGGCCTTTTTGGCCCACCCGTTTTTTGCTCGACCCGTGGCCCGCTAATTCTTTTTCTTTTTAAAATAAAATGTTGCTACTTGTGGGTTGTGAGGCATGAACACAAGACTTGTAAGTAAATAAATAAGAGTTCAAACCAACTGAGTTACAACTATTTGTTTATAGTGCAATCTTCAATATATTTTTTATAGAGAAGAAGAATATGATTTGTTAAGAACATGAGTATTGAGTAATTAAGATATGTAATTAATGTAGATAATTAATTAATAATACTAATTTATAATACTATTAAAATTTTAATTGATTGAGATATGTAGTTAATTAATTAATCGTGTTTGTTTGTATTATTGTTTATTATTAATTATTTTATTATTTTTAATATTTATTATTATTACTATTTCTGGAGTAGCAAGATTTAAAAAAAATTAAAGGAAGAAGCCCGCGGGCCAGGCCGGCCCAACTTGGGCCACGAGCCTCACAATTTCAACCTGCCAAAACCCGGGACATTTTGGCCTGCTTTCCAGGTCTAAATACATTGTTTGAGGTTCAAACACACCACTCTGAAAATAGTACTCCCTCCGTCCTAGGATAAAAGTTCCGGTGGACTTTTCACGCATATTAAGAAGAAGAATAAAATGACAAAATTGCCCATAATAATGTCATTAAATATGGAGAGAGAATTAGAATAAGAAAAGTATGAGATATTTAATGCTACGGGCATAATAGGGAAAAATGTGTAAAAGTTTGGTTATTAAAGGAAAGTGGACATTTAACATGAGACTATCCAAAATAGTAATAAGGACTTTTATCCTGGGACGGAGGGAGTATAATACATCATTTAAAAGGGATCTAGTTAGCATGAAGTTATTTTTTTGATAAGTTAGTCAATTGACCAATAGAAGACTGACACACATACAACCCCGCCCGCGTGTCAGTATTCTATTGATCAATTGACCAACTTACCCAAAAATAAACTTCATACTAACCATTTTCATTTAAAAGTACAAACATCCTAAACACGCTCGCATTGTACTAAAAAGAAATAAAGTTTAACGTATAAGTTCAAATTGACTGAATGTTACTGCTCAAATGCTGAGTTATTTAAAAGTCCACACATATTAAAGGTTTGTTCGACTATCGACGTTTGAATATTTAAACGCAATTATATTAAGTTTAGTGTATTGCATTGGATGTCAAATACTCCCTCCATCCCTAAATAAATAATGTTTTAGAGAATTTAAATTTTTTTCATATATTTGACGTTAACAAATTTCTAGGAAGCATTAATTTTAATTTTTTTCTATTACACTCGAGTATCTCAATGCAACTTTATACAAGTTTTGTGACACCCCCAAAATCGGTATACATCACCTATTCTGAGTCGTCAAATACATGGTACAAAATTCAAATACAACTTAATTATACAACAGTCATGTAAAATACGACTAAACATATGCTGTGAGTTTTAATACAAATATTGTCATCTAGACAATATACAAACTCAATGGGGTCCTTATTACATTTATTATCACACTATTTCATAGAAAAGTGAGGACTACTAATGCTATTATCTGGACCATCACCCTGTTCCCCGACTAGTCCCTCGCTACGCTTCTCATTTCAAGAGAACAATGAAAGCAAAAGGGTGAGCTCAACTAGCCCAAAGAAGAAATATTATGACTAAGATAATGCGAGATAAATTATCATTAGCTTTCAACAAATTAAACCGATAAAATATAACAAACATCAAGTTTAATCTGCAATAGAACAAGCAATCCATTAAAGAGTCAAGTAGAGAATAAAATCTACTATCTTCTATGATTTAAAAGATTTTTCATGACTTTTATCGCCGAGACTCACCAATAAATAATCCACATCATCTCCGCACTACGCCCAAGGATATTCATTAAGAAGACAACCACAAATTATCCACGCACCACGCCCAAGGATATTCGTGTATTCATCAATGGTCATGATCATGCCAACAACCGTCCATCAATGCACTACGGGCCAACGAGGACTTTTACCACATCATTTGTAACATTACTGGCCATGATTATACCGAATAATCCATGGTCATAATCATACCAAGTCCATCTATGCACCATGTGCCACTACGTATTGACTTTCAACAAAATATAAACATGAGGATGATGACAATGATATAAGAATTCAATAAAACAAGTTCAAGAATTAAATTATCCAGATCCAATATCGCCCAAATTGTCAACATGATACTTCTTTGTAGAGTAAAATTCAAGAATGCTCAGAAGAATATTTCCATGAAAAGATATTGGATGAAGCGCAAATATAAAGGATATTCCACTAATTTCATGGAGTATAGAAGTCAAAACTTTAACCAACTGAGTATAATAAGTAATGGAATAACAAAAGAAATCACCACGCATGCGACTGCTATTAGATAGACAAGTTATTCCAACAGAATAATAAGTAATTCAACCAAAGTCAAAGTAAATTGCATCGACAGGATGTTCCAACTAAATAATAAATAATCTAACCAGTCCCATGAAAACGCATGCATGTGATATTCCAATGTAATAATAAAGATTTAAATCAGTCCCCAGAAAACGCATGCATACGATATTCCAACAAAATAATAAAGATTTTAATCGTGTCCCACAGAAAACGCATGCATGTGATATTCCAAATGTAATAATAAAGAATGGAATAATGTAAGAATTTCACCAAGTATAGGGTAGCAAGTATACAAAAGTTATTCCAATGTAATAATAAATAATGGAATAATGTGTTTCTCTTCATGAATACAAAAGAAATAATACCCTTACCGTAAAAGAAATCTGGATATAGGAAAAGAAAGTTAGCGTATTCTCTTCTTCTTTCTCTCTATAATTTTCTCTCTAGAGTTTTAGTGAATTCATAAGAAAATAATGAAGGAATGAGAGCCTATTTATGAAGAATGGACCTGCATAAGAACTAATTCATGAATCGGTCCAGATTGATTTACTTTTTAATCTGACTATCTGCATTTTTAAAGCAAAATCTTTTAAATAAAATATAATATATTCTATTTATAAAATATATAAATATAACAATAATACATAACTCCTCCATGATCGCCTCAAATTCTTCTCCCTCCCCATTTGTAGTCAATCATATATATATATATATATATATATATATATATATATATATATATATCATAAACTCCTCCCTACTAAGTTAAGCTAGCACTCCACTTTGTCAACTTTTCCAAATATATATATCATCCCAGCATAATAATTCACCCACCATCTTCATTTTTCTTCTTTACACACACTAATATTATATATATATTCCACTAACTACACACATAATATTATATATATAAACACCCTCAATATTTTTAACAACATTTATCATCAATATTATAATTCACAATATTAATCGACTGTGTCGCTCCTGTGAAAGAGGGGCTTTCCAATAAGGATTTCTCCCCATCGACGCCGCAATTGTGTAGGTAGCCAAACCTCTCATCGATGTAACTTGTACATCATTAATATTGCAAATAATAATATTAATAATTTTGTCATCTCAATTATTGATTATAAAATATTGACAATAATTGAATCAAATAACGTGAGATATTATGCAAAGACTTATCAGAATAATAATCGAACAAAACCGGTGACTTCTTTACGTAAAGATCAATAATCAATACAAATTGTCTAATCGCGGCAACTACGCCAGACATCGTACTTTTTAACACCGTGTTTCAACAGCTAATCTGTGAAACTTCCGCCGTTATTTTCATAAAGTATTTTGTCGCTTTCTCGATCCGAATAATAATTTTGTTGTGGGTCCACCAATGATCAAGGCCATTGCATTTAATATTCCCCGTTAAAACGAATATTTCCCACCAATCTAATATTATATAACAACTTCATGCGTATTTTGCAAAATTTATAAATATTACCCACAATTATAACATTATATCAAATTCATTCCATAATATTCAAAAATGATATTTATTGAAAATTCATATTTATTCATAAAAGTTGGGGTCTTACAAATTTTCTTAATTACTAATACAAAGATAATTATGCTAATACGTATCAAATAAGACAAAATTAGAGTAATAAAGGATTAGTGTGAAACCCTCTAAAACGTCACTTATTTAGGAATGTTTAGAATAATATATTTATAAACAAATTTTATTTAAATTTAAGTGGGAAAAGACGAATCCGATTACGTTAATTTTATAATAAATTGATCAATTAACACGCACAGAGATCATTTCCTAATCTGTATATTGATATTCATATTAATCAATTAACCAAAATTAACTTCATATTAACCGTTCTGAAAAAAACTACTAACAAAAGAATCCTCCTATCTATCCACAAATGCCAGCCAATAGCCAAACTTTCATGTTACTAGTACTTCCCTCCCTAGTCCCTCTTATGCACAGAACAGAGAGCCTAGCTTAGCCTAGCCCAGAGAGAGAAAATAGAAATGACAGAGAAAAACAGTAAACAACAACACATCGCTGTCTCTTTCTCTCTCCTGGTCTCCTCCAATAACAAGTGCACTCTATTGATTTTCATATCCACAAAATCCCCAATATTGAAAACAACACTCCAACAACATGCCATTTTCACTCGGCCCTTTTCCTCTCTCATCAGTAAAACAAATTGAACATTGAAATTTTTCTTTGTAAATTATGTACTCGGCGATTCATTCTCTCCCGCTGGACGGCCAAGCCCAAGGGGAGTTTCACGGGTCACTAGACGGGTCGAATTTAGGTTCGGATCCGTGTTTGGTGTTGACCTCGGATCCAAAGCCCCGGCTCCGCTGGACTGGGGAGCTCCATGAAAGATTTGTGGATGCTATTACTCAGCTTGGTGGCCCTGATAGTGAGTATTTCAATTTCTTTGTCTCAATTTTTTATTTTTTAGTTTATGAATGTATTTGTGTAATATTAGTACAGGGACATTTTTTTGTTGGTTTAAAGTGAAATTAAATGATTATATACATTTATTTTCCTTATTTTTAGCTTTGGACATTATAATTAATTTTTCTAGTTGTGGGTTGGTTATGATGATTATGAGATGCTGTAAGAGGAATAGCTCTATATTGCAAAACAATATCTTAACTGGGTAGTTTTCATTCTTAGTTTTAAGCCATAATGTAGCATTTTATGTCGATTTGTTTTTTTAAATATTTTTAAAGATGCACCTTTTTTTTGGGTACAAGTTTCTACAAAGTGATTTGACTAGGAGAAAAGGTACTTAGTGGAAGATTTATGGCATACTATGCTTAACAATCAATGGACATACTTGTTCCCTTGGCATAAATGGTCGGTTTTGCTTGTAAACAAATTAAAGCAACAATGGGATTTCATTCGTTGTGCGCCTTGTTTCAAAAAAAAGCCTCTCCTCACTCTTGCTCCTTGCGCCTTAACAACTATCATAGAGAAACATACAGGGTTTTCTCATGCTTTGTATCTCAACCTCTAGCTCCTTTATCAAGTTAAGCATCAATATATAGGAAGGAGTGGGATGCTGTTAAACTATTAAATTTTTACTTAGGCTAATTATATCTATCATACTTTCATAGTTGAATACAAAATTCAGCCTCTAAAAAAGATGTTTTTCATGTACGCGTTGAATGGAAAACAGCTTTCTCAAACAAACTAGCTAATACTCACTAAATAATTACCAAGAATTCTATAACCAATTTTAATGTGTTTGGTGTAACCGTGCACGTAGGATACTGAATAGTTTGTTCATGTTCGTCTTGCATTGCTTATATGTCTTGCCCACAACTCCTTGGTCTTCTCCCTCAACTGCAAATGAGTTTATCTATTTATTAATTGTTTGGTATTGGTTTAACAAGGGCTTGACTTGAGCTTAATCATCACGTGTACTAGCCAAGTTTGAGTTCACAACTTAAAAAAGATTTATTAGAATGGACGAGTCTGAACAAGGTTGAGCTTACCTTTATTAGTTAAGTCGGTTGGCTCTTTTGGTATGGATACTTATGATCAAACCATAAATATGTTAAACGTGTAGTCACTTGTATTCAACTTTTCAAACATCAACTCATTTAATTAATCTGTATTAAGGTTTTATCACATTTGATATACTTATAGTTGTCTGTGATTTTTGTTTGATTTCTTAAATAATAATAATAGCAGTTTGTTAGTTACTTTTCATGCCATTATTAAATTTCAGGTTTTCTGAGTTTGAACTTGTGAATCCATAAGCTCGGCTCAGGCTCGGGCTTGTTCTAAAGTAACCAACTGATTTTAAACCAAATGTTTTTGTTTTTTACCAAATGAGCCGAAGTAAGCATAATGTGAGCTCAGCTTGGCTAGTTCAATTGACCCATTTCACCACTAGCCTATCGAGCTTTTTTTGCAAGAATTGGAAGTTAGTGAAGGTGATTTTTCGCTAAATATTCTGAATTCTAAAATGCTATAAGAGGTTGTCAATAAATGACGACTGATCTTCTTGGTTGCGTTTGGAGTCAAAAATTTGAAATGGTTTTATTGGTGGAAGAAAAAGTTAATATACATGTTAATCTTAGACATGGATTTCATCAAGAAAGACAAGTAGCCTTGTCAAAATTTAAATGTTACTTTTATTTTGTCGAACCCCTTCTCGTAAATCTTTGCTTATTATCCAAATGAATCCTTATTCAATTCTGGCTGCCCAGCATGAAGTGCTGGTAGAAGTTGCCAAGAAATGATTCGACTTCAACCACGTCCGACCTGAGACGTTAAAGTTTTGTCAAATTCTGGATTGCAGCCATATTTTGACGGATTCAACCACTTTCTAGAGAGCACTTTTTTAGACATTACAACATATTAATAAATTTCCTTATAAATAAAACTTACTGTGTTTGGTCAACAAACTTTGGTCGGTCGCAATGTTACATTATGTTTTCATTTCCTCATGGTTAGTATTTTGAGCGTATATGTCGGATCATTTAGCTAATATTAACATTCTGCAATATCCTGATAGACATTGATATACATTGCAGAAGCAACACCAAAGACAATTATGAGAACAATGGGGGTAAAAGGCCTAACCCTTTATCATCTAAAATCACATCTTCAGGTTTGTTATTTCAATTGTTTTGATTTTACATTCCCATGGTTTTTTAATTGCCGTAAGAAAAAATTAGATGAAAAAAGTATATATGGTGGTTTAGACATGCATTCACATATTGGTGAATCTAAAAAGGAAAATCCATATAAGTAAGAAAAGCCATGATTAACTTTTCAATTTATACAAAAGGAATTTAAAATCTCGTATGCTGATTCTGACTGTAATTTTACGCAGTTCATTTTTGGTGATCTCCTTTTTGTGGAACAGTTGCTCCACATAGTTATTATAGTGCTTTGTGTATGATAGTTCCAATCTTAAAAGCACAACTCTATCTGTATGTACTCTCGTTCTTGCAGAAATACCGGTTGGGGAAGCAATCTTGCAAGGAGTTAACTGACAATTCTAAAGATGGTACGAGTTCCTATCTCTTCACAACCTAGATCTTTGCACCATCCCTGTATATGTTTGAGCGTACTTAGTTTTGGAACACCATGAAAGGACCTGATACAAGAACTACTGAATTAGGTCCTTGTGTGTGCCGCGTGCAAGAGAATGTGCGCATCTATGTGTGCCTTATGGACAGTTAGACACAACGATGAAAGAAATAAATGGTAGTGGAAAGTAAACAAACAAATCTCTGCTAGACCAGAGCAAGATGTTTTGCATGATGAGTAACACTGTTTGGAATTCTCATTGATTCATTACTAATGTGTAATTGGGATTGCAGCATCTTGCATTGCAGAGAGCCAGGACACAGGTTCATCTACATCAGCATCGTCAAGAATTATAACACAAGATCACAATGAGTATGATAAACATCTTTAATCTTTCTGTCAGTAATGCTTATCCACTTGCCATGATATTTTAGCAGCTTTTTTTATATTGAACAGTGGCTACCATGTTACTGAGGCTTTGCGACTTCAGATGGAAGTTCAGCGAAGGCTGCATGACCAACTTGAGGTTACTCTTCTTGTGTCCATTTGAAACACTTTGTGAATTTTTGCTTTAGCCATTGTGATCAGTTCTCCTGCGAAAGATGTTTTTACATTATAATTTAAGTGGCCTTATTGATAAATTTTGATCACAAAGTTGCATAAACTTTTTGATCTTTTAATTGACCAAATAGTAAGCTGCTTTACTTTCAGAAAAGATCACAAGGAATGGTTATGCAAGTGCAAAATTCCAAGTATACCTCTGTGCTTAAAGTTTTAATTGGAAATAAAAAATGGTTTCTTGTCTGGAGATTCTACCAAGTGACTTCTAATGTTTATATTGCACTGAAATGTCTAAGCTAGACAATTAGATGTGATAACAAACCTACCTTTGAAAAGAAAAAAAGAAGATTCTGCAAAAGACAAATCCACCGATTGCCAGCCAGGGTCCTCAATGGAACACCGACTTTATTGCCATTTCACTTCAAAAGGAAGCAGTTATATTACAAAAGATACCATATTACACTCTTTTTTAACTTATATGGCAAGGGTAGAAATTTTTGTTTTAGAAAATCTTCTAGGCCACTGTATAAGTTGATGACAAACAAACAATGGGTGTGCCGTCGCTGACATAGTTGATTAACGACAAAAACATCAGTAGAGTTGTATCATCTCTGACCGAAGGTGCGATCAATTAGCTCCCTCCCCCCAAAAAAAAAAAAAAAACGTGACAAATCATCCACCCCCGGGAATCCTTCTCGGTTTACTCTACAAGACGAGATTTATAAATGTCTAAGCTATTGTTTTTTTTTTAATGATTTTTAATAACTTTGTTTGTTGTGGTTCTACTAAAACCAGGTTCAGCGTCGTCTTCAACTACGAATCGAAGCACAAGGGAGATACTTGCAATCAATTCTCGAGAAAGCTTGTAAAGCTCTCAATGACCAGACATTGGCTTTTGTTGGGCTTGAAGCTGCTAGAGAAGAGCTCTCGGAATTGGCTATCAAGGTTGCAAATGACTGCCAACAAGTGATGACGGTCCCTTCCCTATCTGAAGTTGCCGCATCTTTAGAAAGCAAAAACGCTATCACCTTACCCGCTAGAATCGGCGACTGCTCAGTCGACAGTTCCTTGACATCAAATGGAAGCCCAGTTTCGCCAGGTTTGCAGGCTGCTGCACTGAAGAAGCGATCGCGCCTTCGCTTAGTAACGGAGACCTGTCATCTTTAGATAACAATTTGCGCCAAGTGGAGTGGATGATGAACAACATTAGCTAAGTAGCTGGACGGTCTTTCATTTTCTCTGTGTAATTGTTTTGCTCAATGTTACATCAGTAATTTGTATATTTGAAGAGCTTGTCATTTGAACTTGGGAATTGTTTCTCAAATCTGGAAGTCTATTGTTATCCTAATGACATTCAAAGCTGTTTTTACTTTTTCTTTGGTGTTGATGCAAATATTTTAATAGGAAACCATTTTTATAATGAATAATACTAGAAACACAATTTATTCTACAAATATTTTATAAATTATTGATATGGCATCTACCCATCTCAAATTTTTATATGCAATCAAGATTACATCAAACAATTTGTTCATCAATACGCAAAAATTGGTGATATCACGTCAAGATATTGTAAAATGTATTTGTAGAATAAGTTGTGTGTAGCATTACTCTTTTATAATTGTACAATTAAGCTGGAATTGATATTTTCACAAGCACAAATAATAGTTTCACAAGGTTGATCTTACATAAATACTAAATGAATCTCAAGTTCACACAAGCTTGTGGAAATATTAATTTTTGAAATTAATTTGTATTATATAAAGCGACTCTTTGAAATTAATCGTGTCAGGTTCTCTTTTTATTTTGTCGTTGCAAACTTAATTAAATTATTATATTGTCTTTCTTTTTATATATATTTTTTATTTAGTCCTCTAAATTTTATAAAATTTTTATTTTACCCTACATAATTTATAAACACAAACTTGTGTGCCATGGAATGCTAGTATTTATAAGGCATCTATGTCCCATGGTTTTTTGAACGTCGAGTACAAATACAAATGAATTTTATAATAATCTGACAGTTATAATATGTGACAAAAGTTTGGCATAAAACAAAAAAAAAGGTCATTTATAAACAAACAACTAAACGTTAATATCATTCTTGCTTACTTCCAATTTTCTCGACATATTGTTTTAATAACAGTAAATTTCAAAAAGTAGGTATTATAAGAGCTCTATAGTCGATGCATTGGAAAATAATTCAATCTGATTATTGAGAGTGGTTAGCATGGACATCAATATAATATCAACACTCAGGCTGAAAAGTGGAACACCCCTAAAATAGAATCTATCCAATTCATTCTGAGTCGCCAAATATATAGTAAAAAAAACAACTACAAACTTCATTATTTCAATTGTCGTGCAAAATACGACAACACATATACTGTGAGTTTTAATACAAATAGATATCAACTGTGACTCTCATCCCTTTACCTGAATAGCATATTATATTGACACCTTACATAAAAGTACAGTCAATAACTGTTTTAGAATTTAAAATCTTTGGAAAATGCTCAAGGAAACCTTCGTACATGAGAGATCATGCATCTAAGTTATAATAGATATCATATGACTCGAGAATTATCCTTGGTTGGCCCAATAGACCCTAAAGAAAAATGAGAAGATTACTATCATGTTCTTTTCAATGGTGAGTCTTCTCTTAGCATATAATTATCTCTATTGTCTCCAATTGAGAATTATATTTCAACCAAACTCCAAGATTATATAAGTAGTGCTCGTAGATATAATCAGCAAGTGGATGTGCACAACCCTGTCTTATGATATCACAAAATCGTATGCCATTAAATATTTTGTATGATAGTGGCAAAACATCCTTTCAAAGTTGGGTTCACCTCACCCTATTCGGTTCACCAAAATCAACGGTTAAATGACATATAAAATACGACACAATTATCTAAAATTCTCAATAAAATTAGTTTAATGCTGTTTTAGGAAAACCTCAACAGTTATAGACCACCGTTCTATTCCCCTATTATCCTCGCTCGACCCAGCTACACTCTTATTACCTTAAAAGAATTGTGAAGCAAAAGGGTGAGCACAAATAGTTCAGTAAATAATATCATGAGTAAAGATAATTAAATTATCAATAGCCTTCGTCAGTAATAAATCAGATATTTAGAACATATGGTAGATGATAAAAATTTTCAACCATAGTTGCAGCGGAACGAGCAATCCATTAGAAGAGTCAAATAGAACATAAAGTCTATTATATTCTTCATGTTAAAAGTCCACCAATAATATTTTATCCCTGTAACATCAATCAACAGTGCATGTCCACAATCATGTGAATAACTCATAATCATAATTGTGGTTCTAAATTCCTCTTCGCACCCAGGACGAAGATAATTTTTATCACATGTCTTTACCTGAAACATCAAAGATCATGGTTATACCAAATCACAAATCATGTTCATAATCATACTAATAAATTCATCTTTGCACTACGGGCCAAATATATTCATCAACAATCCATCTTTGCACTACAGGCCAAAGATATTCAACAACATGTCATCTTTGCACTACAGGCCAAAGATATTCAACAATATGTCATCTTTGTACTACATGCCAAAGATATTCTATATCAGGTCATCTTTGTACTACATACCAAATATATTAATATCTCAAATAAATACATAATCATTTCAGAATTTATATAAACAATAATTATAACCATGTTGATCAATTCACCTTTGCACTTAAGCTAAAGATATTCAATTGTAAATTCAATGGTCATGATCATACCAGTCAATAATTCAACTTTGCAATACTGACCAAAGAGAACCCATAGTCACGATCATACCAATAATCTACCCATCTTTATACTCAAGTGAAAGAGAAATTTTATCACCAAGATTATAAAAATGTTATATATGATAATAAAAATAATATGATCAAAACGTGGATTTATCTTTGTGACATCAATCAATATACATCTTGAATCAAATATTCATCTTCATTACGAGCCAAAGATATTCATTCGTATCACTAGTTGGTTTCATCTCAACACCTGTCTATCTTTGCACTACGGGCCAAAGATATTTATCAGGTATTCATTTATCTTTGCACTACAGGCCAAAAATATTCAGTTATATCACCATTTAGGACTGATGATGATGAAAAATATTTTAAAGAAACGAATCCAGTGAGATTAACGGACAAAGATTAGAGATTCATATTTTGGTTTATCCAAGTTCAAAAATACTCCATAATAATCAATTGTTGAGCAAAATTCAAGAGCGAATATCAAAACATGGATACAATTAAAGATAGTAACCATAATAGACGACTTGGACAAAGAATATTTTTTTTTAATTTTTCTGTGAATAGTGTCGTATACGTGAATAGTAACTTCGACACAAAAATGTAGACATTTCACAAGAAAAATCATACTTTGTGAATAGTAATCGTGAATAATACCGTATTCGTGAATAGTGCCGTATACGTGAACAGTAACCTTGACATGAAAATATAAAAAATTCATAATAAAATTCATATCAATATTTCGGCATAATGATATTGAACGAAATAACATTATTTACGAAAAAAATAGCATCCCTTACCTCACAAGAACAAAGATTGATTGGAATATCTGATATAATGTTGAATCTAAACTTGCAGACCGAATAAAGAACTCTCAAAAAGTATCTAAATACTCATAAAAATACGCTCGATAATATATAGAGAGAAAACTTCTGATTCTGGTGTGATTTTCTATTCTAACTAAGCACCCTATTTATAGAAAAATGTCAGAACGCCATAGTTGACAAACATTACATACGGTGGCTTTTTTTCCCTCCAGCATGCCATCTTTGAAGCACACCTCTTTTGAAATACTTTTCAGCATAATTTTCCACAAAAAAATAAAAGTGGGACCCACCCATGTTTTTAATAAAAATATTTATTTTTGAAATTTCAATAATTCATAATAAATATCTCTTTTATCAGAAAAATATGAATTTTATGTCCATTCTATAGAAAATTTAATTCTCTACAACTTTGTAGAAGAATTTTTTTCCAAATTCCAAGCAAAAAATGACCGAAATTCACATACGGATGATTTTTAATACCTCCATTCCGATAAAATACTGATAAAACACCTCAGCATTAATTCTTTCATTTATATCCACATAAAATAAATATTTTCTTATCATATAAATTAATAATTAATTATTCACAAATAATATTACAGAATCACAATAATGACAACCAGGTCGTTCTCAAGAAAGAATGAGGCTTTCCGATAAGGATTTCTCCTTACTGGCGCGCAATTAAGTGACCAAACCTCTTTCCTAGATAGAACTTTCTTAGACATTGCCAATAATGATATCTAATAATTATTCAAATAATATGAATTATTGATTTGATAATGAGAAATACTGTGCAGTAACAATTATTGAAATAACAATAATATAAAATATTAACGTAGCAATTATTGAATCAATAAAATAAAATATTGAACAGTAATTACTGTAACAATTATTGAGTAGTGCATTCTTACGTAAGAATCAATAATCCAAAAATAACATCATGCATACTGCGTGTCTTCTTTGTGCAACCACGCATATTACTGTACTTTAACCACCAGGTATTCCAACAGTTTTAACAGTAACAACTACGCCATTATTTTTATAAAAAGGTTATTTTTGTCGCTTTCTATATCCGACATTCATTCTGTTATGGGGTCCACAAGTGGTTGAGCCGTCGTACAAATATTCTCCGACAATAAGAATATTCCACGACCAAACGAATATTCTCCGACAATAATGAATATTGTATAACCACTTGTTTATTTTTGAAAAATTTACATATATTACCCTTAATTTTAAACTTTTTATCAATTTAACCATTTATTGAATAATAATTATAAGAAATTTTGAATATTTCAATTTCATAAAATTTGGGGTCTTATAAGAAGTGATTTCTCTTTGCGTGTCAGCATTATATTGGTCAATTGATCAACTTATCATGAAATTAACTTCATGATAATCGAATATTATCACATGTTAGGGACAATTATTAGAGTTTGTTTGACTACCGACGTTTGCAACGACAATATTTGTTTGTAGCGCTTAGACTTTCAAACATACTGCACTAATTTTGATACATGTTTTTCAGTAACCAAACATACACTTAATAGTTAATAGTATGAGATAAGGATATAATCTTACTATCATAATTTTGTTATTAATTATCTGATTGTCTTAATTTTTTTTATTAATAATCTGATAGTCATATTAAATGATACTTACAAGTTTTGACCGTAGAAAAAGTAACCAACTCTTGATAACATAAGCCAAAAGACTGTCATAATAAGATCACCATAATTTAAGGTGTATTGATATGCACATTATTTATTTATTAAGGAAATGATATTTTCATATTAAAAAATTATATTTTATATGATCTTTTAATATGAATAGTAAATGGATCTCACATTATGTGAGAACATGAAAAAAAAAGTGATACTCTCTCTTTTCTTAATTATTTAACGTTTTAGAGTTTTTCATTTGTCCTTAATTATTTGACGTTTGTTCAAATCTAGGAGAATTAATGACAATTTTTCCAAAATTACCCCTCATTACTCTACCTATTTTTTGATACTTTAAACTATTTCTCTCTACTTATCCCAACAAAACTCTTCTTATTCCAACAAAAGATTTAAGGGTATTATAGACAATTGACTACTATATTTATTGATTTCCAATCATTATCTTAATTCTTGTGTCTACCTCTAAAACGTCAAATAATTAGAGACGGAGGGAGTATTTCTACATTATATTTTTAATATGAAAATGATATTTTTTTATGTGAAAATATCAATTTCTTTTATTAATACTTGAACACTAAAAATATAAAATTAGAAATAATAAAATGTATAAAGTGATCAATTTTTCGTAGCCTTCTTTTCTTTTCCCAATTTATTTAGAAATTAAGTTACAAGAGAGTTGAACAAAAATTTAAGTTTTCCACCTGTTTTAAACTTAGAAACTCAATATAATAATAGTCTAATGATAAATGACAAAATATAATTATTATTACCTTTATACTTCATCTGTTCCAAAATTAAATATTCAATTTGACATTTGAGGTCAAACGAAAACATATTAAATTGATGTGAATTTATTTAATTTTAGTTTATACAACTATTATAATTGTAAAGTATATAAAAAAAATTATTAATCACAAAATTATTTTATTCTAAATTTTTATAACTCATATTAATTTAAAATTTTAATATCTTTAGTCATTTAACCTCGGAGGTTAAATCATATCCTTAATTTTAGAACGAAGTGAGTAATAAAATTTTTTACTCTTGTCATTGATAGAGCTCAAGAGAAGAATATAAAAAGGAAATGACCATCTCAATATTGGTTACAATTAATAAATACAATTAGGTTACTAGTTGAAATCAATTGGTATAGTTCCAACATTAGGGTCAGCTAGCAAAGAGAAGGCTTCTTTAGAGAGGGCAATGTCGGCATAAGTAGGGCACTTCGCCTGTGGACAGAGATCCACAATTTTTACAGTGATGGATTTACCGCTCTTGCACGGATTGCCTGCACACAAAACTTTCACCTCCTCCCCACATAGACTCCCATCTCTGTATATCTGGGAATTTACCGCGACGATCATTGTGCCTTGCTCTTGGTTCCCGAAGCACGCGGACGCTACCGATATTAAGAAAAATAATATTTTCAAGGGGAAGTACAAGAAAAACTGATTACGAAATTTTACCGCCAATTATAGGTTTTTTCGATGATCCTCGTACGAGAGCAGTTTTTTTGTCCTCATTTTATCTGTTCTTCCTCTGTCCCCCACCTAAATTTTTGCACCTGACCTCTTACTTAATTTTAGAGTTAATTGGTGTTAAGTAAGAGGTCAGGTGTCAAAAAAATTAGAAAAGAATAGAAAACTTGAAGTTTTTCTTTATGTTGTTTCTGAGTTTTTAATAGAAAATTTAAAATTGAGGGCATAAGTTGTAATTTAAAATTTATTATATTAAAGGTTGAGGATAATATGAGAATTATAAATATATTACTTATCCCAATTTCTTTTTCGTCCAAATCAGACCAATTTTGGACGGAAAACTTTGGTAGGAAAAGTAGGTTTTATATCCGTTTCTTTTCTTTTCCTTTAATTAAAAAACTCAGAAACATAAGAATTGAAAAGAAAACTTAAATTTTCCGTCCATTTCTTTTCTTTTCTGTTCTTTTTAAAACTCGTAAATGCAGGCGTAAGTGATAGGAGGATTTGCTTCTTTATTGTACTACGTTCTATGGAATAAAAAAATTATATTTAATTGTTTCATTTCTGCTAAATTTGTGAATTTTATTCTTTGAGAGAAGGTATGAAATAACTCATTTCTTCCGTTTCTTCAATCCAAACATAACATAAGCTATTACTAACGGTCACGACTAAGGAGATCACAACGACCATATTTGTTAGGGGGAACGATGCTTTTCTAAGAGGGCATTGCATAATGTTGCATACTCAAATATAAGGAAATTTATTGCTAAAAATTATATAGATCATTCATTGACAACACAATTTTTTCGTTAGGTCTTAACTGAAATTTAAAAAGAAACACCCTAACTGAAATTAAAAAGAAAAAAACTATATAAATACTTGTGTAAACTCTATAAAATTTGGGGGCCTAATACTCTATTTCTGAGTTTTAAAATGGACAGAAAAGAAAAGAAATAGACGAAAAATTTAAATTTTCTTTCTAATTTTTCGTCCAAAATTGGCCTGATTTAGACGGAAAATAAATTGGAACAAGTAATATTTTTATAATTCTCATATTATCCCCAACTTTCAATATAATAAATTTTAAATTACACCTCATGTCCCCAATTTATTTTTATCTACTGAATCTAATCTGATAAAGAGAAAGAGATTTCTTGGCGTGAACAATTTCATATTTTTTTCCCAAAATTAATTCATGGATTTGTTTTTATTAGGCTTCTCAAGATGAGGCTATGAAGCAAAAGGAAGCTTTAATGAGTGAAGTTGGTTGCTTGAGGGAGGATTTGAAGCAAACTAGAGAAGATCGTGACCGCCAATTGTCACAAGTGCAGGCTTTAACAATAGAACTCGTTGATAATTTC
Source organism: Panax quinquefolius (assembly GCA_020205615.1). Classification (NCBI taxonomy): domain Eukaryota; kingdom Viridiplantae; phylum Streptophyta; class Magnoliopsida; order Apiales; family Araliaceae; genus Panax; species Panax quinquefolius. Next base: position 110,906,549 of record CM035171.1, on the reverse strand, counting down.
ATATTAAAGGCAAATTTTTATTTGGTTTTCGGGCTAGATTTTCGTCTTAAAAGTAATCAGATAAGAAAATTGCAAGATTTTATTTATGGTTCAATGATTATAATTAATATAAGGGTAAATTTATAAAAGTAATACATTTCTTTTCTTTTTATTGGAACTCAAAAACGCAAGAAAGAAAATTTTTAAAATTTCTATTCTTTTCTATTAAAAACTCAAAAATAATACAAAGGAAAACTTTAAGTTTTCTATTCTTTTCTTTTCCGTTCAAAACTCAGAAACAGAGTGTAAAGTAAAAGTATATTTAAATTTCAAATTATTTTCTCAAAAAAGTTGGGTGACCGAGTCCACCGATAAACTTCGTTCATAGGTTTAACTTTAGTGAAAGAAAAATGATATATATTACAAATATTTATGTCTACTATTAGATTGTCAGTTATGTAGATAAGTATTATTAATAATTTTCTTGGAGAGATGTGTAATAAGTGGACCCTATAATTCCTACTAATTTCATCTATTGATAAGCTTCGCAGTCGACATAAATTTATGACAATACATAGCAGTACTCTTACCAAAATGGCACACATTTTCATTTTCCCCCAAATTGTTATTTTTCTAAAACATTTAAATAATTTGTGAATAATATGTGGATCCTACAATTATGCGAAAGAAACATACAAAACTAACAAAAAATTTGCCCCCCCCTCCCCCCCCAACTCACTCAGATAATAAGAAATTGTGTATGTACTCTCATCGTTCTAAAACTAGAGATTCATTTGTAAAATGACGGTTTTAAAGTAAAATTTTAGTTTTTTTTAATCTCTAAGATTGACCAGAAGGGTAGAGCGACATAATAGTACTCAAACTACGTACTACCAACAGCATATTAAGAGAATTTCGTATCATTTTATATCTCTAATTTTAAAACAGAAAAAAAAAAAAAAAGAGTAATTTTAGAACGATAATACTTACGGACATAGTTTGTATAGTAAGTTGCCTTCCCTACCATGGCAAAACTTGATGAAAAAAGGGTGCTAACCAGTACCACAGCTATTATCATATCCATTGCTGAAACAATCTTGATGCTCATATCTTCCTTCTCCACTCTGCTCACCCTTATTAATCTTGCCGCATCAAAGTTGTGAGGCTTTGAACATATTTATAGGATATATATATCGAATTAAATTAAATCCAATATATATATATATATCCTCCTAATATATACCATTAATTAGATTTCAAGATATCTTGATTGACTTAAATGACAAGGATTGTGGCAATAAATTTGTGTTGAAATTTTCTTACAACCCCATAAATATTTTATTCCCAAATTGATGTTTTAGGCAGAAACATAAAGATTAAGAAATGCAATTAATGTTTTATCTGATTGACTAAAATGGTTATAAAATCTCAATATTAACCTTCTAAAATTCATTGAGAAAAAGAAAAGAGAAGCAAGTAAGTGTTTAATGCAAGGATATAATGGGAAATTAAATCACTAATGCTTCCTTGAAATCTTAAATTGACAAATAAAAATGAACGGGTTTCACTATCTAAAAAAACAAATAAAAAAGAACTGAAGGAGTAATAAATAGTACTCCCTCCGTTTTAAAATTAGAGATACAATTTGACTTTTGAGGTCAAACGGCGATATTAAATTTCAAATTTAGTATGACTTATAAAAATTCTGAATGAAATAAATTTTGTAATAATTAATAGTTTTTATTATATACTATACAATTATAATTATTGAATTAATTAAAATTAAATAAATTCACATCAATTTGAAGTTTAATAAGTTGTTGGAACGGATGAAGTTTTTTTTTTGAAACGGATAAATCCATAACAGAAAATGATATTTACACATGAAAACATCGCTATAAATCCTATAACGACGATGAAAGCTATAGATCCTATAACGACGATTTTCATCGTCGCTATAGATGTATAGCGACGATTTTTATGTAAAAATATCAAAAAATATTATGAAAATAACAATTTGACATATAACAGAAAATGATATTTCTACATGAAAACAGTCGCTATAGATCCTATAGTGACGTTGAAAGCTATAGATCCTATAGCGACAACCGTCGCTATACATCTATAACGATGATTTTCATATAAAAATATCAAAAACTGTTATAAAAATATTAATTTTCTTTTTTTTGGTTCATTCAATGTGTAGTTAATATTTTTGTTTGCATGTTGCAAAAGCAACCTTTCATGTTATTCTAGTCAAAGATTTTGAAAAAAGATGGTCAACGAATTTTGCAGACAATATCTAGAGCATATATAATTATAAAAATAGAAGAAAAAAAATCACCGTTAAGATAGAAAATGGCAAATTTATGGCCTTTTGTAATATCTCAAATATTTCAAATGTGAACTGACAAGATCTAATAAAGGTTGTCAATTTTAAAACCTAAGAACGATTGCTCAAGTATACGTTGAGTTATCTAAAAGACTAAAAATGACTCGTAGATACGATCGTATACGACTAGATTATAGGTTAGAACTATAACCTAAGTTATCTGTTATATGAATAAATAAGCTTAAGTTGAGCTTCAAATTTATTCTATGATTTTTACTATGTGTAAGATTGGTGTTTCAGTTCAAGTATTCAACCTTTTCAGAAGTTATTTTAGGAGAAAGCCTAAAATTGGAAAAAAAAAGTTAATACCTAGACCCTAAGGGTTAGAACCTAGAAATCAAATATGTCCATGAAATCCGTCTTGCATCCTTTTGTCTCATTTCACGATATAATGTTTATATGAGTCATAGAACCCAAGGAGAAAATAAAAAAAAATCGATCAGAAAGACACGAAATTCACGATTTTAGAAAAAACGCCTTTTGTCTTTTTGATAAGTTCTTTTCGTCATTTCGACATATTATATTTCACGACATAGTGTTTATACGTGGTTTAGAGACCAATGAACCAATAAAAGTTTTTTCGCAGAAAAACACAGAAAACTTTCGAGAGTGAAACGGGTCCGTCATATTTATTTTTTGTTTTAAGATCTACCGGTATTACAAAATGAAGTCACGTAATAAATGATAAAAGTTTTTTTCTCGAAAAACGTGCAAATTATTATTCACGGGAATCAGACGAAATCTTTTTTTATTTTCTTCCTGGGTTCTTTGACTCATATAAACACTATATCGTGAAATGAGAAAAATTTCAAAAGGATGCAAGACGGATTTCATAGACGTATCTAATTTCTAGGTTCTAACCCTTAGGATTTAGGTTTTAACCTTTTTCCCAATTTTAGGTTAATTTTCTCCTAAAATAACTTCTGAATTTTATTAGTGTTAAGGTTGAATACTTGAACCAAAACACTAAATCCTACACATAGCAAAAATCATATACTCTCTTCGTCCGATGATAAAAGTTCTTATTACTATTTTGAGTAGTCCAATGTTAAATGTCCACTTTCCTTTAATAACCAAACGTTTACACATTTTTTTCCTATTATGTCCGTAACATTAAATATCTCATACTTTTCTTATTCTAATTATCTCTCCATATTTAATAAGTATTGAGAGAGAATATTTTGAATTGAATAACTAGAAATCCACTCTCTCACCTACATTGAAAATAATTAATGACATATTATTATGGACAATTTTGTCATTTCATTCCTCTTCTTAATATGCGTGAAAAGTCCACCAGGACTTTTATCCTGTGACGGATGGAGTAACAAATTTGAAGCTCAATTCAAGCTTATTTATTCATATAACACATAACTTATGTTATAAGTTCTAACATTTAAATGTATACGATCATATTTACAAGTCATTTTTAGTCTTTCAGATAGCTCAACGTATACTTCAGCAATCGTTCTTAGGTTTTAAAATTGATAACCTTTATTAGATCTTGTCAGATCACATTTGAAATATTTGGGATATTACATTTAACCCAACTTACAAGAATTTTATCCTCGAAATTAACTTTAATATCATATTTATAAATTTTATAAATATTCAGCATATTACACCTTCAATGTATTTTCACTCATTTAATAAGGTATTTTTTATATTTATTATTAAGAATTACAGTTTCATGGACTATGAGTATATAACTAAAGGGAGTAGTTATCATGAAATTAATTTTGGTCAATTAATTAATATAATGTCGACACGCAGGCGGGATGTGATCTTTCTCTGCGTGTCAACTTTGTATTAATCCATTAACTAATTTACTATAAAATAAACTTAACGATAACCAGACACTTTATTAGGGTGGCCATGACCCTACCCAAAAAAATAAATCAAACAAGCCATACATTAGAAGCTCGATCGAGGCCTAACTAGAGGATAAATATAATTCTTTTAAGTTAACATTAAATATAAATAAATTTTGTGCTTGTTAATGCATATATTTATTATGTTAAGTGGTTATAGTAATATAAATTTTTCCTCCCTTTCAAATTATATGATAATTATTAATTTTTAAAAGTTAATTTGAGATATTTTTAAACTCAAAATTAAGACGACTCATTAAAAATTATAAAACAATAAAACACTTTTGAGACAGTTTATAATATTTATCATTGTATTGATAAAAATTAAAAGAATCTATATTAATTTTGACCTAAATTTTTTTAAAGTTGATTTTTTAAAGTCAACAATAAGCGATTTGAATAGAGGGAGTATTTGGTAAGAACTTTTTAAAAGAAATAATGATAATAAATTACATGTGACAACATTTAATTGAAAGATCGATATCAACTTAGTTGTGTTGAGTCGACACAAAAACTCGCATTAATTTATTGAATATAATAATTTTAAAAATTACTATTGTTGTTATCATGTTATGATTCAAAGACTATAAATTATGTGTATGTATATTGAATATAGTCTGTGTATTTATATTGAAAAGAAAAGTAGGTGTATGTATATTGAATATAGTCTGTTTGGTTGATCAAAATAGAGTTAAAAGGAACTAAATCAAATTCACTGAAATAAGAATAAGAAAAGAGAATACAATGCATTTAGTTATGAATTTGAGAAGTAATAATAAATGTAAAAAAAAAAAAACTTTTCTTGATGAGTTATTAAAAATAAATTTTTTTGATTGTTAAGTCCACTCAGCACCAATAAAAACGACTTTGATATTGATACATATATATTTGTGTAGGCCCTTTTGTGGCGGATTTTAAAAAAAAATAGGTATTGATACCGATACAATGAAAAATGTATTTTGTCTAGTATATCTTTGGTTCAAAATAGTATACGATATCGATATGTTTTAATATGTACGATTTTTCCCTTTGTTTCAGTAGATTTCTTTGTAAAACCACAAAAAATAGGAGAAAAAAAATTCAAACTTAACCCGCAAAATTATTTATTGAAAATTATTGCATATAAATGAAATTGATTGCAAATAATCTCCACCCAACGTGCAATTTCTAATTGACCAATATCTCACATCTTCACAAAATATCTACAACTAAAACCCAAAATATTAAACACAAACATAGATCTTAAAAAACAAAAAACTCAACAACTCAACTCCAATAGGCAAGAGAAAGAAACTTGAGAATCACTCCATATTTCTTCAAATTTTGGTTTCTTCTTGAGGGAAATGGTTATATTTGCAAACTAAGTATTTTATAAATGAGCAAACTAGTATTTATATGTACAACAAATATGTATAGGATATAACTGATTCACTGGTACCATAAGATAATTATCGTATACTCAAAATTAAGTCTTGTTCTCGGTATCGAGTAATCGTATTTATCAAAAAAAATTACCAGTATCATATCGGATCTATTAACTTCCAAACCGGCTATATTGAACCACCCGATTTCGGTAATTTATCGATTGTATCAAAAAAGTTGTACAACCCTAATTATTGCTCTACTATCATTCCTATAATCGCACTAGTATTACTAAATTTTTTACTCCCTCCGTTCTTAAAAGATTGTCGTTTTAGAAGAAAAAATTTGTTCTAAAAAGTTTGTCGTTTACAACTTTCGAGGAGAATAAAATATTTACTTTCCTATATTACCCCTACCTTCTCTCATTATCCTAAGAAATTCTCTATCTTGTATTAATAGTTTTCAACTTCCCATAAATGGATAGTGATGAAATTTCAAACAAATTTTACTTGGTAAATGATACTTTCTTAATTCATGTGCCAAAACCTTAAATGACAATTTTTTAAGAACGGAGGTAGTAGTTAATATTCTTAGTACATAAAAGAGTTCTGTTGTGATAATTTTTTATTGAATTATAAATGTGAAATATGTTAATACATAAAATTAAATATACATAAAAATATATTTTATATTTATTTATCTACGGAATTAACAATCAAAAAATCTACACAAAAATTTGCAAGATATATCATTTTTAGTACATAGAATACATAAAATTATTCTTAAAAAATACTCCCTCCTATTCATATTAAGTGTCGTTTTGGAGAGTTTCATTTTATTCAATATAAGTGTCGTTTTGGAATCCCTATGCAATATTGCACTATTTTTGACTAATTTATCCCTCTATTTAATATGCTTAGTAAATGCAATTCCATGGACCATTGTGGAGAGAGAAATAATTAATTAGGGATATAAAAGATATTTTGTGTTATTTTTTAATAAGTGTGCTTAACTCTAAAAAGACACTTAATATGAATGGGAGGGAGTAAAACATTAAAAAGAGAAATAAAAAACTATTTAATTTTAAAAAAAAAGAATATTCCTAAACTCACAAATAAGCTTTCTTCTTCACTCCTAAATTTTATTTTCTCTTACTTTTTTTTCCATCACAAATTCAGAAACACAGTGCAGTCAAATACTATCATGGCCATAGCATTCGCGCTTCACAGGGAGTTCGCTATTCAAAGGCACTTTTCTTTGTCTGTACTAATAATTGCTTTTTATCCCTTGGCACTTTTCTTTGTCTGTACTAATACTTTTCTTCTATTCCTCTCTTATATATTTATATGTATAAGACTATAAGTATATATAACAAGTACCATTACAGATAATGTGCTAAGGGAATGACAAGCTTTCTCCTCTTGCACTCCCAACGCCATGAAATGTTCACTAGGTAAGCCCTTTTGTTCCTTTTCGTGTTAATTTTATTATCTCTTGCTAATAATTAAAATTACCAGGAAAAGAAGAATAAATTGTTTGATTTTGAAGCTTTAGTCTCAATAGCTTGTTATAATTAGGTGTAAATTGTTTATAGGAGTGTGCTGCTGTGTAAATTATTGATATTGGTTTATTGTATTCTATTGATGAATTGGTTAATGTGATGAAAGAAGGATTGAAAATCTTTAAACTAAAGGTTTCTTATTGTTGTTGAGGGTATTTGAGGGATGTTTGAAATTGCGATATATTGACAGCTGATCAAATGGGTGCAATTTTAATTGAATTTGGAAGAAAAGTTATAGAACACTTGCATTATGATCTTGTTGAATTTATGCATTAAAAGTGAAACATTTAATTGCTAGCTGACGATTGACCAGAGGAATGGATATGGAGGTACTTTGGAATTGGTTGGACAATCCGATTCAGCCTTTTCTAATCGAAGGCTCGATGAATGTAAGTTTCAAGATGAAAATGGTTATAGTGAGTTTGTAAATAAAAGGTAGAAATCTTAAGTTTCGAGATGAAAATGGATATCGTAAGTTTGTAAATAAAAGGTAGTAATCTCTTTTTTTGTTACAGTGCGATTGTGGTTAATGATCTCATGCTCTAATAACTCGTATGATTGGTAGTGGAATTTTCTGTCCAGTTGACTGCTAATTAACCTATTTTTACAAGTTGATGTGCTTGATGCAATTTACTGTGGCTCTTATCGAGTTCCCCTTGTTCAATTTGCATTTCTTGGGTGACAAAATCTTAAATTTCACATTTAATTAAAAACTCTCTTTAAATTTTAATTAAATAATCTAGAGATGCATCTTTAAGGTTCTTTTTATAACAAGAAAGTAAATATTCCACAATTCTTTTACTTCAGTCAAAATTTTGTGCTCTTATTAAACAAAAGTCTACTTCGTCATTATCAGCCAAGTAAGTAAGTCTACTTCGTTATTGAGTTTATAAAAGAAAAGAAAACTTAAGTTTCACATACAAAATTACCTACTACCTAGAATGGTTACATGTAAACAATTTTTTGATGCAATGAACAGAAGTAAATATAAGCTTTATAATCAATGTAATATTTATTGTTGCCTTTGAGTTTGATTCTTCTGGTGTTGTATTTCTCAAGGTACTTCCTCACCATGCCTTTCTCTGAAGTCATTGTCCAACAAGGTTGGAGGTATGCTCTGCTGTGGAAGTAGACCAAACAAGTATAAAAGATTAGACACAAAGCTAGCAAGGAAAATTATGAAGGTTAAAGAAAAATCAACTACTAACAAATTTAGATCAGTCAATAGCATAATCTTGAGATTCCCTCAGTTCAGAGAGGGACTGAAAGAGGTCAGAGGTAAATTTGAACAGTGCGGTGAGTCTGAAAAAGTTTGCTTTCATACTTTATATTCCCCTGTTCCAAAATTAGAGATATATTTTTCTTTTTTGTCTAGAGATACATTTATGGTTTTAGACTATAACTTTTAACATACCATTACTTTTATTCTTAGTTAATTGAGTACCGTCATGCAGCCATCACTACATTTCTAGCTAGATAAGTTTAGAAAAATGAATATTTCCTTAAAAGTCAGCGTTTTACAAATGTATCTCTAATTAGCTTAGTCGGCGTTTTACAAATGTAGCTTTCTAGTCCTCCTAGGGGTTTTCATGGAGGATTAGAGGAAACTGTATAGCTCTTCTTTTTCTTCCTCTCTCAATTATATTTTTTTTTTATAATTCGTTCCCCCCTGTATATGCCTGCTTCGCTGCACAGATGAAGATTCAAATGGAACTATTGACCACAAGGAACTCAAGAAATGCTTACAAAAATTGAATCTTCAACTTACAGAAGGGGAAATTGTTGATCTCTTCGATTATTGTGATATGGATGGGCCTAAGGGGATACAATTTGATGAGTTCATTATTCTTCTGTGTCTCATTTATCTCCTACTGGATTCTTCAACCTCTTCTCATGTAATATGTACATTATACCTTGTACTCTCATCTTATTTGGGTGAACATCTGATAGTCAATTTATTGTTCTCTTTATGTTTCAGACATTAGAGATTGGTTCTCCGCAGCTCAAAACCACCTTTGATGATATCATTGAAGCATTTATGTTCCTTGATAAAAATGGTGATGGAAAGCTGAACAAGAAAGACATGGTCAAGTCAATGAACGATCCGTCTCACTTGGAAAGATCACCTACCCATGTCACAAGGAATCGATTCAGTACTAGTTTCACTTTCTATACTTCGGCTTTACTTTCTATACTTCTGCTGATTACTTTTGGAAAGATCCCCTACTCATGTCACTAGGAATAGATTCAGTACTAGTTTCACTTTCCATACTTCGGCTTCACTTTCTATACTTCTGCTGATTACTTTTTGTAATTTAATCTCCGAGAAGTTCTTATTGACCTTTTTGTGATTCTTGTGCTTAAATGTAGAAGAAATGGACTGGGACAGAAATGGTCAGGTCAGCTTCAGGGAATTCCTTTTTGCTTTGATCAAATGGATTGGAATTGGCAGCGATGAAGGAAACCTAGAAGTGGAAGTTGAGCAGAGTGAGTAGAGTACAGCAATGACTGTGTCGAGGTAAACAATCTGAAATGCAGTCAGATTGATATGTGTAATGTGTGTATCTATAGAGTTATAATATGGAAATGTTGCAATTATCTGGGCTACACTTATTTATGATCATTACCTTTATTCTTTTAATATGTCATTTTTATTCTATCTATATATCATGTTCAAAACCTTCTAGTGGTCAATGTGGTAATTCTGCTATAGTTAAAATTAACATATCACCATAAAGATGGTAGTTATATACATCTCACGGCATATATTTCTCTTGCTGTGTATTTCACAAAACAAAAACACTATACAAAATTTAAAGAAAGTTGATATAGAAATCCCACAAAAATTAAAATGGACCCTCAAGCTATTAGACAATATCCAGCGAAAAGTATCTATCTGTATGTCATTGCAGCTGAGATTTTATTGTATCCCTAGTCCTTGGATCCCCTTAATCAGTGACAATGATGAAGAGTTTTTTCGCTTCCACTCTTCCCTTGTCTCCTTCTTTTGTCCTTCTTCCATGAAACATCTGTCATACCCATCAAGTATGCTTACAATTTTCCTGATGCTTGGTCTTAGCTTTGGGTCAGAGCGAGTGCAAGCCATTCCTAATTTCACCAGCCTCATTAGTTCCTTGTGATTGTACTGTCCATCCAACCTCCAATCTGCCAATTCCTCATATCTCCTCTTTCGTACCTCAAATTCATGCACTCTCTTAACCAATAGTACCTCAGGCCGGCTGAAATCAACCGTCATCTGTCCACTAACCACCTCAAGCACCACCACGCCAAAGCTATAAATATCAGTCATTGGTGTTGCTTCTCCACCTTCCATAAACTCCGGGGGCATGTAACCAAACATTCCTTGGAAAGGACATTTTTTGTCAGTAACAACTTTATACTCTTGTGCATCTCTTGTTAAGAATTCAGCGAGGGCAAAGCAACCAAGCCTTGGGTTCATGTCTGAATCAAGAATAATCGATGAAGAGGTAATGTTTTTATGAATTACCTGCTCGTCCCATTCTTCATGGAGATAACAAACTGCAGAAGCAAGTGATTTGACTATGTTGTATCGTTGATGCCATTTCAGGATTGGATGCCCACTTCTATCATCTGGATGGAACAAGGGGTGACTTAAAAGACGAGTTGCCGAGTAATCATACAAGACTAGCATCTCTCCTTGCTCGGTGCACCACCCGCGAAGCTGCACCAGGTTCCGGTGTCTCAGCTTTCCTAAATTCTGGAGTTCATTTGTGAAGCGTGACCGCAATTCAGCGCAATTATTCATGCCTAGTCTCTTCACTAGGACATGGTTATGGTTGTCAAGTATGCCATGGTAAGCAGTTCCAAAACCTGCTTCAGCTATCTTCCGGGAATCTGCAAAGTTGTTTGTTGCTGACAAGATTTCCTTGAAGCTTATTTCATGTGCAATGTTGATCCTGGGGAAAGCCTTTGAGAGGCGGTGGGGGTTCTTGTCTAAGGGGCTAACATTGCCATTTCCATTTTCAGTAGTTGAATATAAGGTTTCTCCATTGCCTGTGAAAAAGGTAGTTGAATTGGTTGAGACTGATTCAGTCGTGGTGGTAGTGGTGGTGGATGATGATCTTGTGGCGGTTATGTTGCTAGTATCACTGCTGCTTGGTGAAGATACAGAGATATAGTTGGGCTGATCTTTAAATGATGGAAGATCTGGCAATTTGGCACAAAGATTGCCAGAAAGTACTTCCAAAACCCATTTCATGTTTGGCCTTAATTGTGGATCATGAAGTGTACATAAGAGCCCCAGATGGATCAATCTTCCCATATCAGAAAGCTTGTAAGATCCTGATGGAAGCCGATTATCCCCAGCCTGCAAAACCATTCCTGCATCGGATAGCCTCCGTATCCAATCAAGCAAAACAATTTGATCATCTTGGTACGTGAGATCCACTGCCCTCCGGCCTGAGACAATCTCGAGCACAACAACCCCAAAGCTGAAAACATCAGATTTCGCAGTGGCAGCACCCCGTCTCTGGAAATTCTCCGGTGGTAAGTACCCAATTGTTCCTCCAATTTTGGTAGTTTCCACCAATCTAAACTGCTGGTGGTGGTACTTTATAGATGGTGTCCTAATTTGATAGTCAAGTTCGTGTTCTAGCCACCTGGCTAATCCAAAATCCCCTAGCTTTGCATTATAATCCGAATCCAGCATCACATTGCTTGTCTTCACATCCCTATGTATGATCTGAGTCTCCAATTTCTCATGAAGATAATTCAACGCAGCTGCCAAACCATTAACAATCTTTACCCTACGACCCCAATCAAGGGCGGTGGACCCCACTTTTTCCGACCGCCTGAAAAGTATCCGGTCAAGGCTGCTATTAGGCATGTAGTCATACACAAGAAGCAACTGGTCATCATAAACACACCACCCACGGAGGCTGACAAGATTCCGGTGGCGGAGATGAGTCATCGCCACAAGCTCCGCCGCAAACGTCTTTTGAAACCGCTCCCCCTTCTCCGCCAAACATTTCACCGCAACCACCGTTCCATCACTAGGTAAAACCGCTCTATACACCCTCCCAAACCCTCCACTTCCAAGAATTTCATCCTTGCTGAACCCCTTTGAGCCTATGTAGAGTTCTGCATAGCTAAACGTTCTTGGATTATTGGCACCAATCTTTTGCAGAATTTGAACTCCCTCCGTGTCATGAAACAGACCTGAGGGTTGTTTTCTTGGCACTTCATGGCTGCGAAAAGTCAACCATTTGAATTCAAAGAAATTGTAGAGGGAGTTGTGGAAGAATTCAAGACCTAAAGCACCACGGTGGCGGTGTGGAGCCTGTGGACTATGTGGTACTTGTTGTTTTGTTGGTGTTTGTAGTTGGATCTGATTTTCCGGCTCGACTTCATCATCATCAAAGTCTGCCGGTAAAACAAAACAAAGCTGGTGGTTCAGTGGCATGGTGTTGGTGGTTTGAATGACATTAGTTGTAAATGAAAGAAAATGTGAACAAAGGTGTCTATATATGTTGAGAGATAGAATATAGATGTTGAGTAATTTTCTTTTGGTGTTTTTTACTCCAACGCGGTTAGGTTGTATTGGTTGAATTGAATGGGAAAAGGGAGTGCAAATTGGCCAACCTTGTCATGATCCACCTCTAAAAGCAATGAAATGAAGATTCTTTATTAGTATTACACAGCTCAGCTTTTGGAAGCTTCCAAGTCTTGACTTCTTGGAAACTTTTAAACTGTCAAGTTTCTGGTCTACTTCACCTATGTGTATGTAGTACTCCTAGTATCTTTAATTTTAGCTCTGTGTTTTTATTGTTGTGTGATTATGTCACTGCTTGTGTCAAAAAGTTACTAAATAAGTGATTCTTTTTTCTTCTTTTTTGTGAATTTAGGCTTGATGGAAAGTGGTTTTTTTTGTTGTTGTTAGAAACTGATATTTTTATGTGTTTTTGATATTTTTAGTCTTCTCTCACATGAGCAGAAAGTGAGTCACACCTTCGTGTAAGAGCATACCATGTAGAAATATCAAAATTTCATGTAGAAATAACGCTCTCCTTTTGTTATTTTTGTAATCTTTCGTCTTTTTAGATTATTTTTTTTCATCTTTTTTATTTTATTTGTAGATTTAAAACAAGAATTAAGTAGTTAGTTTTCATATTATCTTTAAGCATTATATTCAAAAATGTGTTTCTCTCTCATATTTTAAAATAATTTACTTCAATAGGATAACTTTTCTTATTAACTATCTATTAATATATTTTGATAATTACTAACAAAATTATTAAGATTAAATAATTAATATATTTAATAAAATTAAAAATAATATGAAATAGAGGAGAGTACCTAAAATTTTATAATTAAGGTGGTGTTTGATAAAACTGAGTAATTAAGATCTGAATTATTAATACATCTTAATAAATTAGATAATTTGAATAAAATAACATCTGAATCTAAAAAATTGCTTGATAACTAAGGAGTTGTTTGATAAAAACTGAATGAAATGAAAATTTGAATGAGTTGAATGAAACTGAATACTGAATGAAAAAAGTTGTTTAATAATTGACATGTCTGAAACATCTAAATAACAGATTTTTATTATTTTACCCATATGAAAAAATTCAAAATTATTATAAATTTATTTAATATTACTTAATATAATAGTTAATATTTTTTTAAAAATACTTCATTCAGTCGTTATTCAGCCACAAAAATAACACTAAATCATTCATCCCAAATAGTCTGAATGGCTGATCGATTCAGTCATTCAGACTATTTTTTTTCAAAACAAACGTACTGAATGACTGACCGATTCAACCATTCAACCATTCAATACGTAACAAACAACCCCTAAAAAGTGTAAAACATCTAAATGACACTAATTTACCATTTTAACCCTATGAGTTATTTTAAAATTTTATTTGAATGATCTTAAAATTTGAAATTAAAGTAGTACAATATTTATTGAGATTATTTTTGTCCATAAATTTTAAATAAATGATTAAGAGACGGCTCTTAATATTTAAATCTTAACGATAAGAGACATTAAGAAACAACATTTTTTTACCAAATAAAATTTATCTCTAATCAAATCAAAGATAAATAAATTAAGAGAAATTCAGACGCAAACAAACAAACATTACCATTACCTTAGCCAACCACGTGATGCTTACGGGAATGACCAGGAAAACCGTGACGAGCATGAGTGTGGACCGTGTGGTTGCTACGCTAGGGAATATGTAATAAAGAAAAATAGAATATTAAACAATTGATCGCATTCTAATCTTCAATATTTTAGACTATAAAATATAAGATAATTGAGTTAATTTAAGATATTTAAAATTAGTATAAAAGTTTTCTGATTTTAACTATTAAAAGTTTTTAATTGACTTTTGAAAAATTACTAATAATCTTATTTTTTTTATCGAAAAAATACCTAATATTAGCAAGTATCTTGTAATAAATTTACTTTTGAAAAATTACTAATAATCTTATATTTTTGATCGAAAAATATACCTAATATTAACAAGTATCTTATAATAAATGAAAAAAGCTAGTTGGATCAGTGCTTTCAACACGGTCGACTGCAAGCCTCATTGATTCTTTGAACGTACATGTCAATTTTCGAATTACACAGGATCACGGTAACACCTTCTTTCATCAAGTCCACTGAACATAAGACATTTATCGGTGTACAACTGTGACGCCCCCAAAATTAGGTATACATCACCCATCTTGGAGTCGATATCGTAGTGTAAATTTAAATACAACTTACTAATATAAGCTGTTGTATAATATCTGACATAAACCGTGAGTTTGAATACAAATATTATCTACTAGATATTATACAAACTCAAAAGGAGTCCCCATTACAATTATTATCACACTATTTCACGAATAGTGAGGACTACTAATCTTATCTTACGGACCATTACTCTGCTCCCCGACTTGTCTCCAAATTTATGTTCTCATTTCAAGAAGAGAATAAAGGAAAGAAAGAAAGGGTGAGCTCAACTAGCCCAAGAAGAAATATTATGACTAAGATAATGCGAATAAATTATCATTAGCCTTGATAGTGTTAAACCGATAAAATATAATAAACATCAAGTTTAATCTAGCAATGAACAAGAAATCCATTAAAAGAGTCAAGTAGAAAATAAAATCTACTATCTTTTATGATTTAAAGGTTTTTCATCATCTTGTTATAAATTTGAGACTCGACTTTAATAAATAATTCACATCATCGAATCACCCCTTACACTACTGACCAGGATATTCTTTAGTATCACGACCACAATTATTCATGCACTACGGGCGAAGAATAGTTGTGTATTCATTAATAATCATGATCATGCAAACAATCGTCCCATCAATGCACTACTACCAATCGAGAATTTTACCACATCATTTGTAACATTACGGTTATGATTACAAGAATAGTCTCGGTCGTATAATCATACCAAGTCCATCTATGCACCACTGAACCCACGATGACTTTAAAAAAATATAAACATGAGGATGATGACAATGATATAAGAATTCAATAAAACAAGTTCAAGAATTATTTTATCCAGAATTATTAACGTCCAAATTGTCGATATGATAATCTTTGTTTTGTAGAGTAAAATTCAAGAATGATCGAAGAATATTTCCATGAAAAGATATCTTTGGATGAAACGCAAATATCGAGGATATTCTACTAATTTCATGGAGTATAGAAGTCAAAGTTTTAACCAACCGGGTATAATAAAGAATGGAATAACAAAAGAAATCACCATGCATGCGGTTGCTTGGCATGTAACGGAGTTATTCCAATGAATAATAATAATCTAACGAGTCGTGAAATTCACACAATCGGGATGTTCCAACGAGAATAATAAAGATGGAACCGGATCCGGTGTAAAACACACGAGATAGGATATTCCAATGAGAATGATAAAGAGGCGGAACCGAATTCCTGTAAAACACACGATAGGATGTTCCAACGAGAATAATAAAGAAGCGGAACCAGTCCGGTGTAAAACACGAGACGGGATGTTCCAATGTAATAATAGAAGAATGTCACCAAGTATAGGGTAAACCACGTATCAAAGTTATTCCAATGAAATAATAAGCAATGGAATAACAATTCTCTCTTCATGAATAAGAAAGAATAACACCCTTACGAGTACAACAAATAATATTCCCTACCTTAGAAGAACCTGAATATTGGCAAAGTGAAGTAGCGAGAATACTTTTCTTCTTTCTCTCTATAGTTTCTCTCTCTAGAGTTTCAAATTGAATTAAATAAGAAAATAATGAAGGAATGAGCTTCTATTTATAGGAAAATAGAATTCATAGTAATTAATCCATGAGCGATCCAGATTGATTTACTTTAATCTGACGGTCCATATTTAAAGCAAAATCTTTTAAATAAAATATAATATATTCTATTTATATAAAAACATTTTACTATGCAAACACTACGCAAAACACTTTATCGCAACACTATGCGTAATAAAATATAATATATTTAATTTATAGAATAACTTTAATAAAGTCGCATTTTATATAAAAGATGTTTACGCTTTATTACGTTAATAATACTGAATAAAACAAAGCGTCGTTATCGCTATAATAATTCATATTATTAATTGACAATAATGGAATCAAACCGGTGACTTCTCATAAGCATCAATAATCAATACTGGTAATACTTCTATGTCACTACACGTATTCTTTTGTACTTTTACTACCGAGTAGTTCAACAAGATCAACGGTGAAACTTCCGCCGTTATTTCAATAAAATATTTTTGTCGTTTTCTCGATCCGACAATTACATTGTGGGGTCCACCAATGATTGAGTAGTTATGCGAATATTCCTGCTAAACCTAATATTCCCCTACCAATCGAATAATATAACCACTTGCATACTTTGCAAAATTTATAAATATTACCCACAACTATAACATTATATCAAATTTATTCCATAATATTCAAAAATAATATTTATAGAAAATTCATCTTTATTTATAAAAGTTTGAGGGTCTTACAACCTCCCTTCTTATGAAATTTAGCCCTCGAAATTAGGGTACGTTACACGGTATGTCGAAGAGGTAAGGATACCTTGATTTCATTTCGATTCTAACTCCCAAATCATTTCCTCAACATCGTGGTCCTCCACAAAACTTTGACTTGAGGTATAACCTTGGAGCGTAAAATATGTTCCTTCTTATCCAAAATTTGAACAGAACCTCTTCATACGTCAAATCTTCCGCTATTTCGTCCGGTTTCTAACTTCAATAATATGGTTCGGTCTTTCACATATTTACGTAATATGGATATGAAAACGCGGCGTTATGAACACGAGACATATTTGGCGGTAAAAGCGAGTCTATAGGCCACAGCCCTACTCGATCGAGGATTAAAATGGACCGATGAATCGAGGATTAAGTTTTCCTCTCATTCCAAATCTTGTAACTCCTTTCCATGGAAGCGACTCTTAACAACACATGATCTCCTATATCAATTCCACGTCCTTTCGATGAAGATCGGCATAACTCTTTTGTCGATTTTGTGAGGTTTTTATACGTTGTTGGATCGTTTGAATCTTTTTTACGTAGTCATGCGTATCAACTCCGGTCCCCAACAACGTTGCTTCACCCACCTCATCCCAAAGATCTTTGGAGAACGACACTTTCTTCCATACAACGCTCGAATGGAGCCATACCAATACTTGCTTGATAAGCTGTTGTTGTAGGAAAACTCCACCAATGGTAAGAACTTGTCCCAACTCCCTTGAAATCAAGGACAGAGTCTTAATAGATCTTGAAGAGTTTGAATAGTCCTCTTCGATTGTCCGTCCGTCTGCGAGGATGATATGCCGAAGCTAAAATCGTAAGTCTGTGCCCATAGCTTTTTTGCAAACTAACCCAAAATCGTGAAGTGAATCTTGGGTCTCGATCGAAACTATGGATACCGGCATACCATGCGATCTTACAATCTCGTTTATGTACATACTGAAGCGAAGACGTTTAAGTGTATAAGTTTCTCGTGTCGGTGAAATATAAGCGAGACTTGGTCAATCTATCAACAATGACCCAAATCACATCAATGCCTTGAGAAACCTTAGGAAGACCGTGAACGAAATCCATGGTAATGTGCTCCCACTTCCATTCGGAATTTCAAGTGGTTGCATGGACCTTTTGGTACTTGATGCTCCGCTTTAACTCGTTGACAAGTTAGACACCTTGAGATAAACAAGTGTTATCTCTCTCTTCATATTGCTCCACCAAAATGTATGATTAATATCATGATACATTTTGGTACTCCCGAGATGGATTGCAAATGGTGTGTTGTGCGCCTCCATCATGATATTATACTTTAAATCAAGGTCGTTAGGAACCACAAAGTCCGGAGTTGACTTCGAAGTATTCCTTCTTCATCGACTCTTGCTTAGGCGATAGCACCTTCTTGCACTTTCTTCCTCATACGCATCGACAGTGCAGTAGCTTGAGCGACTTTTAACTTTATCGATTAAAGTCGGTTCTACTCAGATATATTCGCTATCATCACATCGTCCCTGAGTCTTTAACTCTATCTCCATCCTTTGCAAGTCACACAAAATGGGCCTTTGTGTTGACAATAACGCACTCGTACTTGCGTATGATCTTCTACTCAATGCGTCAGCTACCACGTTCGCTTTTCCAGGATGGTATTGGATGCTATGATCATAATCTTTCAACAGTTCAAGCTAACGTCGTTGTCGCATGTTGAGTTCCTTTTGAGTGAAGAAATATTTGAGGCTTTTATGATCCGTAAAGATTTCCACTTTCTCCCCATACAAGTAATGCCTCCAAATTTTAAGT
Source organism: Panax quinquefolius (assembly GCA_020205615.1). Lineage (NCBI taxonomy): Eukaryota > Viridiplantae > Streptophyta > Magnoliopsida > Apiales > Araliaceae > Panax > Panax quinquefolius. Next base: position 110,887,547 of record CM035171.1, on the reverse strand, counting down.
GCAAAGACAATACCGCTAACTCCGGATCATGAGTAGGATAATTCCTCTCATATTCTTTGAGTTGTCATGAGGCATAAACTATAACTTTTCCATGTTGCATGAGAACACATCCCAACCCTTTGCCCGAAGCATCACTTTGTAGATGACAAATCCTCCGAGCGGATGGAATTGTGAGCAGTCTTGAAATAAGTCTCCTCTTGAGTTCTTGAAAACTCTTCTCACATTCTTCGCTCCAACCGAACTTTGTATCTTTTCGAGTCACCGAGTCGATGGAGTAGCGATTCGAGAAAATCCTTCCACGAATCTCCGATAATAACCACTTAAACCGAGAAAGCTACGTGCCGGTCATCGATTTAGGTTGTTCCCGACTTTGAATAGCTTGATCTTTCTTTGGGTCAATGATATTCCATGACTTGATACCACGTGCCCAAGGAATGCTACTTCTTCACCCGAACTCGCATTTCTTCAACTTGGCATAAAGCTTATATTCAAGAAGCTTTTGGAGTGTCGACCTCAAGTGTTGCTCATGATCTTCACGGCTTTTGGAATAAATAAGGATGTCATCAATAAAGACGGCCATAAAGTGATCTAAATATTCCTTGAATACTCGGTTCATCATATCCATGAAGGCGGCGAGGAGCATTAGTCAATCCAAAGGACATGACTAGAATTCATAATGCCCGTCATCGAGTTTCGAAAAGCCGTCTTTGGAATGTCGGCGGTTCTAATCTTCAATTGGTGATATCCTAACGAAGATTAATCTTTGAAAAGAATTTGGTTCCTTGTAACCGGTCAAACAGGTCATCAATACGTGGCAATGGATACCTATTTTTGATGGTGACATGATTCAACTCCCGATAATCAATACAAAGTCGCATACTCCCATCTTTCTTCTTCACGAATAGAACAGGAGCACCCCAAGGAGAAGTACTAGGACGAATAAAGCCAATGTCTAACAATTCACAGTAGTTGGGTCTTTAACTCTCTCAAGTTCAATAGAGCCATTCGATATGGGGCTTTGGAAATAGGTTTTGTCTGGGGTTCAAGGTCGATACAAAATTCAATTTCACGCTTTCTGGGGTAGGCCGAAGTTCTTGAGGGAATACGTCAGAAATTTATTAACAATAGAAATATCGTTCAAAACCGACGTATTTTTTTATTTAAATCATGACATGAGCTAAGAAAGCTTGACATCCGCTTTTCAATAAACGAATAGCTTTATGGCTTGAGATGGCCGTGATTGATTTTAATGGTTTGGTCGTTTGAATTCGCATAATAGGTTGATTAGGAACATGAAAGCTAACAACCTTACGAAAACAATCAATTTTTGCATGATAAGTAGTTAACCAATCAATCCCTAGAATCACGTCAAATGCAAGTATTTTTAATGAAATAAGATCGACGGTAAATGTGAGGTACCGATTTGAACCAAACAAGACTTATAAACGATGGATGTAATGAAGGTTTCTCCCAACTGAGTTTCCACAGATAAGTCAAAGTCTAATTTCTACTGAGTCAAATTTAATCGATGAGCGCAAGTAGGAGAAATAAAAGAATGGGTAGAACCCAGATCAAATAAAGTATAGACTTCATTAGAGTTTATGATAAGCTTACCCGTGATGACTTCATTCGGGTTCCTTGCTCTCTGGGAGGTCACAACAAACGCTTTCCTCAGACTTTCTGGTTTTGACTTTTACGGGACTACCTCTGGTGCCTCCATCCTAGTTGAATTTGTCTTGAAACGACAAAATCGAGCTAAGTGACCTTCTCTTCCACAATTATAACATGCTTTGACGGCATGGCGCAGTTTGATCCGATGTGTCCCTCTCCTCCGCATTTGAAGCATATGATAGGTGGTCTTTCTCCTTCCTTAACAACGGTCTTTGGTCTTGGCGTCTTTCAATCATTGTTGAATCTCCGTTTCTTGAAATGTCTATTCTTATTGTTTTGTTTGATTACCACCGAAGTGGTTACCATATCTGGCCCGTTGATTCCCTCCACGCTCGTTGTCACAGCTTTACGATGACTACTCTCGCTGGTATTATAATTTCTGCAATTTTCTCTTTTAGTTGCGTTGACTCGTTATCGCGTTCCACTAACTGAGCCCTATTTACAACATCTGAATACAAACACAGTTTATGAGAAATAAGATGTTGACGTATCTCCGACTTCAAACCTCTTAAAAACATTCGCGCCATTCTTTCTTCATTATCCACCAAGTGGGACGCAAATCGTGATAACTCCACAAATTTTGCCTCGTATTGCGATACGGTCATATTGTTTTGTTCCAACTTGATAAACTCCACCTCCTTCATGTGGCGAATACTTTCAGGAAAGTATTTGTCGTTGAAAAGCTCCTGGAACTTCTCCCAAGATATCTTCATCTGACAAAGAAAGTTGAGTACATTTCACCGATTTCCACACGATGTCTGCCTCTCAAGAACATAAAGGCGTGAAAGGGAACCTTTTGCTCCTCGGAGCATCCCAAGACATCAAATATCTTGGTAATCGATTTATCCATGCTTCCGCCAAGTGGTTTTGGCCTCTCCTTAAACTCCGGTGGTCCAAGCTCCTTGAATTGTTTAGCGGTGACCGCCTGAGAGTTTTTCGTGTTTCAACCTACGTTTTGGGCGAGTCGCTCTACTCATCTTTGTTGCATAAATTGTATAAAGCCTCCGAACATTTGATCATTCATCATTTGGTCGGTGTTGTTGTTTGCATGAGGATTGTCGCCTTCCGATGCATGCATTATCCTCGATTATTGATATGTGGCGAATCAACGATCGCTTTATGCTCCATCATTATTCTCAACATTCTCGGATGTCATTTTCGAGATCATCGCCACAAAACAAAAGGTTAATTGACATGTAACAAATTATCCCTATATTACGACCGACCAATAAAATAGCACATAAACTTAGGTAGGTCATACTAAAGAAGGTATTCCCGCTCTCCCCTCCTAGTACTATTCTCGACATCTTAGCCGGGGATCATATCCTAAGCTCGATACTAACCGCGACGCCCCCAAAAATTAGGTATACATCACTCATCTTGGGTAGTCGGATACATGGTACGAAATTTAAATACAACTTACTAATATAACTGCGTAGTATAAATACGACATAAACCGTGAGTTTGAATACAAATATTATCTACTAGATATTATACAAACTCAAAAGGAGTCCTCATTACAATTATTATCACACTATTTCACGAATAGTGAAGACTATTAATCTTATCCTTTGGACCATTACTCCGCTCCCAGACTGCGTCCAAATTTATGTTCTCATTTCACAAGAGAAACGGTGAAAGAAAAGGTGAGCTCAACTAGCCCGATAAGAAATATTATGACTAAGATAATGCGAATAAATTATCATTAGCCTTGACATGTTAAACCGATAAAATATAATAAACATCAAGTTTAATCTGCGGTGAACAAGCAATCCATTAAAAGAGTCAAGTAGAAAATAAAATCTACTATCTTTTATGATTTAAAAGGTTTTCATCAACATTATAGTGAGACTCGACTTTAATAAATAATCCACATCATCGAATCACCCCCGCACTACTTCTGACGGATATTCTTTAGTATCACGACCACAATTATTCATGCACTACGGGCCAAGAATAGTTGTGTATTCATTAATAATCATGATCATGCCAACAATCATCCATCAATGCACTACTACCAATCGAGGATTTTTACCACATCATTTGTAACATTACGGTCCATGATTACACCGAATAGTCTCTGGTCATAATCATACCAAGTCCATCTATGCACTACAGCCACGTATGACTTTAAAAAAATATAAACATGAGGATGATGACAATGATATAAGAATTCAATAAAACAAGTTCAAGAATTATTTTATCCGTGAATTATTAACGTCCAAATTGTCAATATGATCTTCTTTTTTTGTAGAGTAAAATTCAAGAATGATCGGAAGAATATTTCCATGAAAAGATCTTTGGATGAAACGCAAATATCGAGGATATTCTACTAATTTCATGGAGTATAGAAGTCAAAGTTTTAACCAACCGGGTATAATAAAGAATGGAATAACAAAAGAAATCACCATGCATGCGGTATTGCATGATAAAGTTATTCCAACGTAATAATAATAACGGAACGAATCGTCGGTGAAATTCACACCGAAGCGGGATGTTCAACAGAATAATAAAGATGGAACCGGATCCGGTGTAAAACACATGATAGGATATTCCAACGAATGATAAAGACGGAACCCGGTCCTTGTAAAACACATGATAGGATGTTCCAACGAGAATAATAAAAAGATTTTAACCAGTCCGGTGTAAAACACACGATGTGATGTTCCAACGAATAATAATAAAAAGATTTTAAACCAAACCGGTAAAAAACACACACAGATAAGATGTTCCAAATGAATAATAGAAGAATGTCACCAAGTATAGGGTAAACCACGTTATACAAGTTATTCCAATGAATAATAAGCAATGGAATAACAACGAGTTCTCTTCATGAATAAGAAAGAATAACACCCCTTACGAGTACAACAAATAATATTCCCTACCTTAGAAGAACCTGAATATTGGCAAAGTGAAGTAGCGAGAATACTTTTCTTCTTTCTCTCTATAGTTTCTCTCTCTGTAGTTTCAAATTGAATTAAATAAGAAAATAATGAAGGAATGAGCTTCTATTTATAGGAAAATAGAATGCATAGTAATTAATCCATGAACGGTCCAGATTGATTTACTTTAATCGGACGGTCCATATTTAAAGCAAAATCTTTTAATATAATATATTCTATTTATATAAAAACATTTTACTATGCAAACACTATGCAACACTATGCAAAACACTATATCTGAAACACTATGCAACACTATGCGTAATAAAATATAATATATTTTATTTATAGAATAACTTTAATAAAGTATTACATTTTATATAAAAAGATGTTTCTATTTTATTACGTTAATAATACGAATAAAACAAAGCGTCATTATCGCTATAATAATTCATATTATTAATCGATGAATAATGGAATCAAACCGAGTGACTTCTCACATAAGCATCAATAATCAATACCGTGTCTACTTATGCGACCACACGTATTCATCGTACTTTTACTACCGAAGTAGTTCAACAATGATCAATGGTAAAACTTCTAGTTATTTTAATAAAATATTTTTGTCGTTTTCTCGATCCGATAATAATTACATTAGGGGTCCACCAATGATTGAGTAGTTGTATGCGATATTCCTCGCTAAACCTAATATTCCCCGACCAATCGAATAATATAACCACTTGCATACTTTGCAAAATTTATAAATATTACCCACAACTATAACATTATATCAAATTTATTCCATAATATTCAAAAATAATATTTATAGAAAATTCATCTTTATTTATAAAAGCTGGGGTCTTACAACAACCAAAGATGAAAAACTCAATTTTGTACAAATGTTAGAGGTTAAAATTATTCTTACCTATGAACCCCATTGTATTAAAACGCCAACCCCATCAAACCTCAAGATTAGGTTGAATGGGATTGTCAACATAGGATACAGAGTCTAGAGATAACATTTTCTTTGTTATGGACTTTGCTGGTTTGTTGTAGTTTTTGAAATGTCAAATTTTTACCTTTCTCAAAAATGCATTAACATGTAACAAAACAATACATTGAGGTAAAAAAAAAACAAATTAGAAATTTTGTTTCAACTTTCTCTTACTTGTTTCCTTATATGGCAACTATGAAGAATCACCTAGACCAAAGTCACCAAACCATATATCAAAAATATACTCAAATGAACCTTACAACTTACCTAAACTGAAGAAAACATGACAGAGAAACGTAGCAATGTACCTTTTAATTCCTCCACAGAGAAGCAAAGGTGTCATATATACATGCTCTAAACACCAACTCTTCTGTAAGTGGTGCCTGTTTGATTAAGTAAAATTCTCAAAGTTTAAATAACAACCAAAACGATAACTGACAACTTGTCAATAACAATCAGTGAAATCAAAAACTTGTAATCCATGTGAAAAGTTTAAAGAAAGGAAGAAGACAAAACTTCTGGTTTACTTTCCTCTTTAAGTATCCTAAACCAATTTATTACTAATTTGATCACCACCACTTGTATTGATTGATGGGTTATCAAACTGTTTTCATGGAGTTATAATTCTCACAATAATAAGATAATAAGTGAAGGTAGAAGTTATATTTTTTGTTATATTTAACAAATTATTAATTATAGGAGAATTATAACGAATATATGGGAGTTGATATTTCTACACGCTAGAGTTTTTAATATTTTTAACCATAATTAATTAAAAAATGAACTCTACACGTGTAAATATCAAAAACTATTTTGAATTTATCCATTTCCGAAATTACATGCGGATACAATCAGAATAAACGAAGTTTATAAAGTAAAACTAGAAGAATAAGAAGAAGATATATATATAGTTGGATGGAGTTTGACAGTCAATACTCCACATGCAATGTACCAAGTGCCTTCTTGGAAGCTCAATATGCCACATATTATTCCACAATCCAATCTTAGTTTTTCTGGTCTTGGTCTCGGACTCAAAACAATATTCAATTATATATATATATATATATATATATATATATATATATATATATATATATATATATCGTTTGCTTAAATAATTGATCCTTCAAGCTAGAAAAGTCTAAAGTAATATACGTGCGACCGATTAGAGAGAACCTTCCCCTATTCGTTTCTAATAATTGAATGTCCTTTAATTAATTTCCATGGTTTTTCTACCTAGCTGGCTTGCTAGAATTTCTTACCAAGCTTCCTCTTCCATTTCTCATCAGCTTCGAGCTCACACTACTATTTTCATATTCTATATTATTTCCTCTTTGATGTTTTTTTTAATAAAAAAATAAAATAAAATTGAGCCACAACTTAAAATATATTGAAATTGTAAACAGTTACGATTGATGAAAAGATTATAATACAAATAATTTAGGTAATTGTTAAATTCACAACACTTTTTTTTATTTTTACAACAAAAGTGTCGCTATAGATATATAGCGATGGTGAAAATTGTCGCTATATAGAATATACTAGCTATAACCCGTGCCTGAAGGCACGGCGTAACGAAAAATTAAATTAAAATTTGAAAAATTTTACATTATCTAAAGACACATACCACAACAACAATTAATACATACTCAATCATCAATACATATCCAACCACCAAAACATCGAGCTAATCGGTACTAACTTCAAAAAAATTCGACAGAATTTTCTTTAAAAATAGATATCCAGAAAATTCTAAACCCGTCTACAAAACTTACAATCATCAATACATACACAAAAGGCAAACGATATTTCCACAACAATTTCTGATATTTCCACACGCAAAGTGTCGCTGTAAATGTAAAAATTGTCACTATAGGATCTATAGCGACACTTTTCGTGTGGAAATATCAAAAACTGTTGTGGAAATATCATTTCCCTACACAAAATCATCATAACCATGTATAATTAGTTAACTTTACAAAATTCGGAACACACAAAATACAAACAATCATCAACACATATCTAACCACCAAAACATCAAGCTAGTCGTTACTAATTTTAAAAAAATTCGATAGAGTTTTCTTTAAAAATAGATATCCAGACAAATATAAACCTGTCTATAAAACTTACAATCATCCATACATATCCAAACTACAAAAAAAAACCATCATTCCATACACAAAATCATCATAACCATGTATAATTAGTTAACTTTACAAAATACGGAACACAAAAAATTCATACATGAAGAAATTAATACATACTCAATCATCAACACATCCTACCACCAAAACATCAAGCTAGTCGCTACTAATTTCAAGAAATTTCGACAGAATTTTCTTTAAAAATAGATATCCAAAAAAATCTAAACCTGTTTACAAAACTTACAATCATCCATACATATCCAAACCACCAAAAAAACCATCATTTCATACCCAAAATCATCATAACCATGTATAATTAGCTAACTTTACAAAAAGACGGAACACAAAAAATACATACATGCAGAAAATAGAGAAACAACATGTTGAGCATAAGACCTTTTACTTTATAGCTTACACCAAGTATATTCTTTACAGCTTACACCATGTATCCTTCAATATATACCTAAAAATATTTAAAATTTAAAAATTATCGAAATATGTGAGTCAAAATAAAACAATTGTAAATCCGTAACATAAGACCCATTACTTTACCCTGGATTATCTAAAAAACAAATGAGAACACATATTTGTATGTAGGGGGAATGATTTAGATTGATATAAGTAAGAATTTAGAGAGATTGTAACAAATAATCAATTTATTTAGGAAAAGATATGGACTTACAATCAAATAAAATTTTCTTAGTATCATTTCAACAAACGGTTAATTTGGTTAATGATTTAAATCATAAATCTGTATTGGTGGCAGTATAATGGGGTGTGTGTGTGTGTGTGTGTGCTACTGCTGTGAAAGAGATAGACAGAGATTAAACACCCATTGTAAAAAAAAAAATTTAAATCACCCAAATTTAAACTGAAGTTGTCGTCGACTTTATAAGAATACTTATGATGAAATAAATAAGAATTTTTAACTGAAACTATTCGAAAATTTAAGTTAAAGATTTCAAGGTATAACTGATACTAATAATTGATTCACTTGATAAAAAATTCATGATAAAAACAATTTTAATTTAAACCACAACTCAGTTGATTCGTAAATTTAAACCAATCTACTGAAATTAAAAAACATCAAGATTAAAAATTTTAAAAAAGAAAAAAGAAACTATTTACAACTTACATAATATGAGTACCAATTTGTCCTAACTCCTAATGAAAGATTTAAAAAAACATCCAAAAAGTTCCCATGAACAACAACCGAGAAGAAAAATTAAATCCATAATCACGTATTAAACCTCATTCAAGTAACATATTTGCGATTTCTTCAAAAAGAATAACCGAGAAGAAAAATAAATCTATAATCACGCATTAACCCCATAAAAGTTGAACAAAAAACTAAACCCATCCAAATTGGAACCTCGATCCACCGAAATGAATTCAATATACAAAATCCGAAGTCACTCAACCTTTAAAAAACCACCATTTTAATCAATAGTTCAACAAACTCATTCAATAAAAAGAAAACGATAAAAAGCAAAGAATAAGATAAACTACTTTTGCCTTTTCACAAAGGTGTTTTCTTCTAAATCTTTTCACAATAACAAATTAAAAAAAATCTAATTCTACCACTCAGTTTAAAATCCAATTTGAATCTTTTACCACAAACTTTTATGTAAAACATTTAAAAATGTAACTTTTATGTAAAACATTCATCAAAAATAGGGGGAATAAAACATGGTTTCCAACCACATATGGGTATTGAAGGTACTCATTTTAATAAAACTTTTAATACTCATTTTTTGCACCTCCCCTACAAAAGGCTATTTTATTGAAGGTACTTTGAAGACTGGTGATATAAAAGGCTATTTAAATTTTCAAATTACACTTTATAAGACCTCAACCCGGAGTTCTTTTTAAGGTTAGGTATTTATAACAATTTTTCGTTACGTCGTGTCTTACTCTCCTTAAACTATAAAGTATTTTTGCAAAAATATAACCATCCAAAATCTTCCGTTCCCAAGCATCACCAAAATTAAGTCATTTTTTTCTACTTTTTAGTGCTCCAAAGTCAGTATAAGTCATCACCAAAATCAAGTCAATGAAATAAATTACAAATAAGACCAGGGCAGTCATTAACACCATGTATTGTGGCTTCATTTTCGATGCGGGGGCTACAACGAAAGCAAAGCAGTAATATTCAGGCAGTGAAGGAATTCCTTCAAGAATGCCACTAACTTCTAGTTTTAGTCTCTTCTAGTTATACAAACTTGTTTACATTCATGGTGAATAGAGAAATTAGATTACACAACTTTGGTTATTTAGTCATCTACAGGGCATTCAACAGGGCATTCAACATTAATTTAAGAATTGAGCCAGAACTGTAATGGAGGGTATTGATTATCATTGTTTCTCTCTCTCAATCATCTATAAGTTTGTTAGATATTAGAGGTTGAGTGTTTTGTTGAAAGATTAATTTGGTTTGCAAAAGTTAATGGGTGAATTTTAGCAGATTAACTAACGAATCGAACCTATTACCGACCCAGTATGCTCATTGAACTTTTTATGTAATGTATTACTCAAACATCAAACATGTAATGGTATTCAGTGAAGAAACAGAATCAGACATCAATTAATTAGTGAATTCCATGTAATGGTATTTCTCTCAACCATTTCATCAAACACACATTATGTATAATCCATTCCACTAAAATTTGTATAAGTCGATGAATTTATTACCTGGGAAGGCGTCAATTTGAATACAAAATTAGGCTAAGAACCCATGGACTGACAAATCATTAGATCTTCAGAAATCTTGAAATGCTCCATGTCCGGCAGCTTGGGAACTGAGCAATATTTATCCAAAATGCAAAGTTTGTAAATTCTTAAGGCTTGCCAATAAATACAAATAGCAATCAAAAAAAAGAAAAATGTGTCATCCCTAAATGAGAAAAACTATTTTCCAGTAAATTTTTCTTTCGGCCAAAATGAAAAAGACAACATGGAAAAGTTATTTCCAAAATCACATTTGTTAATAACAGAATCATAAGCTTACAAAGTTGATTTAGCAATCACAATGATAACATTTTCCTAAGAAAATCAAATTCTCCTCCTTAGCTGGAGTTATAAACATCTAGGACAAAAATACAAAATTTTTTCAAGTCACTAAAATCATACCTCAATAAACTATTTAATCATCATAAAAAAAAATAAAGGGAAATAAATCAAAGCAATTAGAGACAATTAAACTACTTACAACACATGAACCATGTATACAAACAATAAACAAATTAAACATCTCTCATTACCTTTTGATAATTATTCTCGCAAAGAGATGAGACATGTTCAAGAGAGCTATTGGATAAACTCCACGGCTTCCTCTCAAGAGACGCCGTCGTTATCGCACCGATTTAATCGTTGCTTACGCGTCGGTAGGGAGTAGAGAGAGAGAGATAGATCGCTACACCGAGGCTAAGGCCACTTCAGTTAACCAACATTATCATAAATAAATTTACCCACCACAATATACCAACATTTACAGTTAATTTAGAAGCTAAAACAGTAAAAGAGATAATGAAGGTTGATATTGTCACAACTCTGCAACAAAAATGCAAATATATATTTTTGTAATTATTCTAACGACATTTAACACTTTGTGCTACACTTGTTGCTCTGACACCATATGTTTACTCAACAACTTAATTAAAACCCATCAAAATTTAAGGATGAAAGCCAATCAGAATCTTAAACAATCCGACAAGATCTAAGGTTGATAGGGAGTCCCTCGTATTTAAAGTAGGTGGGGGAACTTGCAAGATGCAACAGTACTCTTATATGAAGCTACCCCTACATCAATTAGAAGTAATCTCTCTATAACCAAGCTTTTGCAAAAGTTATCACCACTGCTTACATGATCATCACATGTTTGATATAATATGAAATCAATCATAATGAAAAAATTAACATTATTAGGATAAGCTGATTTGATAAAAACGGGTATGAATATCAGGAGGCTTCTGATTAGAAATTCTTCGTCTTTCTCAGATGAAAATCAAGAAACCTATTCTATCCTATTTCTAAAGGGAGGGGGAATGAGACAGATATGAACCCAATCCTACATGTTTATATTCAAGTATAAATTGTGTTTAGGTGTTCATATTGGATATTCATTAGTTGAGTGTATATATGATTGATGGGTTTATGATTGATAACTATAAGCTTGTATTATCTCTTTTCATAATAATTTTTTTTTCTTCTCGATTGATAAGTAACCTATATATATATATTTTTTACTTGGGTTCTTCCATCACATCGTTGGAGTTCCGTCCCAGTTTTTAAATGATTAGCAGTATGGCTTTTTGTTTCATATGCTATGCGACTTAATTTGCTTGAGCGTACTTCTTGAATTTAAGAGATAAGTAGATTTGTTGTTAGTAGACATTACATGGTAGGATGAAGTGTAAATTTTGTGAAGTTAGAACAGAGGCAGACAGGGCTTTATGTGAAGTTAGGGAAAGTAAACCTACTTCTTCGAAGCATATAGAAACCAAAATTTTAACGGGTAATAAATAAAGGAACACACTTTATGCAGTCCAATTCCAAAAGTAAACCAAGTTAACTAACAAAATACAAAAAGAACAGATCAATCAGCTAAAAAAGAAATTTAAACTATGAACTATATAAAACATCAAGCATAAACTTTTATGTTCAGATCCAACATCCAACATATACACATATAAATACCTCAAAGAGAAAAAAAAATAAAAAGCAAATGTTAGGGTTGCAAAGTGCGGTAACCATAATACCATAATGCGCAAATTGATAAAATTGGTGGCTTTAACTGTGCTCCAAAAAAGGTATTTAGGTCATGCTATATGGAAAGCAAAAAATTGAACATCTTTCTATCGTCTTATTCCGCGTATCCTTGTCTTTCCTATTCACCTTTTTAATTTATCCTTCGTAATCCACACAAACCATTTTTCTTTGTTATCTTCCCAATAAATAAATCCTTTGTAGTGTGATTTCACAAACCTTTTTTCTTTGTTAGGCCAAGTATTCAATCCTTTGTAGTGTGATTTCACAACCCATTTTTCTTTGTTATCTTCCTAATAAACAATTCAAAAATACCAGCCAATTCCCTCCCTCCACCTTGTTTCCTCTATTTGTAGAGCTATAACTCGAAAAAGCATCACATTTATCTGTAACAAAAATTCAAATACACAATCACATTCTCAAAATCCCCGGAAGGTGGTTCAAAAGCTAAAGCACTGGAAAGCTCAAAGGAAGAGATAGTGGAGAAAGAGGCTAAAGAACCAAAGACTTGTGACTATTGTCTAAAATTCAAGACTGAGGTGGCAGGACCCAGTGTGTTATTTTATGGATAATCTTGTCATTTTAATTACTGTATTTGAGAATGAAGCACACGAGTACATAATATATCTAAAAAAAGAAATTACAGTAGCAAGTATGTGAAACATAAGAAATAATCTTGAATTTCAGACATCCACATTGAATTGAGCATCTCCACTCTCAAAAGTTATGCGGTTATGCCTAACAAATTGAATATGCCAATAGTCTATTTAAGCATCAGTTCTAAATTAGTAACACCACTAAATTCTGGTTGAACATTTTTATGTTATTTTTGTATCCTTAGATTTAGTAGTGTATAATACTTGAAGTTACATGAGAAAAAAACTCATGTTCAATTTGGATGGAAGTAGTGTATAATACTTGATGTTACTTAAGAAATGACACAGATATTGTGAATTCACCTTTTAATATGATGATAACTAAACAATCTGACTATATACACCAATAGCAACTGCAAACAAAACAAATAAACAGTTAATAATGAGTATATACAATTCAATCAAAACAACTAAGAACCCACACCAATAACAACTGCAAACAAAATAAATAAACAGTTAATAATGAGTATATACAATTCAATCAAAACAATTAAGAACCCATAATAAATCTTAATGGGATTAAACTTTATGCACCTTATAATGATCAACATTGAAAGATCATATTTGTTGCATGGCGAACGGCGTAGAAGATAGATCATCACGAGAATTGAACGAAGGAGAAATATCAACAAACTGACAAAAGTTACATTTGAAAAAGACGCGATTAATGATAATAGTGAGATGAAATTAATCTACCTGAAATTTTTCCAAGTGAAAATTGAAGTAACATATAACAGGGAGAAAATCTGATCACCATTTTCCCATTTTCTGACAATAAAATTGACCCACTTTAAAAAAACTCAAACCCAAATCCCAAATTTCTCTGATTCAACTCTATGACTCTGGAAAAAAAATTAAAAAAGAGTAAATTTCTCTGGTGGGTATGGGTGAAAGTGCAAAGGGAGAGGAGATAGAGAAAAAGAACCTTGATTTTTGCTGTCGCCGACTTGTTTTTAGAAAGATGACCCCTGCGAGTGATCGAAAACGAAGAATCTTGATTTTGGGGAACTTTCTCTCTCCAAAAAATGAAGGAATTGCCAGGCGGAATGAGAAGGGGGCAAAGCTATAAGGCGGGACTTGGGTAGACTTTAGGGGATTTTTGAATTGGGCTTTTTAATTTTTTGTTTGACTATAATGAAATAACAGCCATTAGAGCCATTAGATTAAATCTGAGCCATTGGATGATGAAGTTTTAATCGAGACCGTTCTTTGTTGAAGCCGCTCTGTTTTATTATATAGGTTAAGTATAAGGAAGAAATGAAAAAAAAAAGGGTTGTACAGACTATATAATTTTATTTTTTATATATATTCAAATGACACCTAAATTATTATTTTTTTTTTTAAAAAATTTAATTTTAATAAATCACATTAATTTAATAAGAGTCATAACAGAAAAAAAAAAAAAAAAATTGACTCGGTCGCCATCCACGCCCCCTAGCATTTTTGAATATTACCTTTTTGTGCTCGTGCTATTATTCAATCCTCTATCTATCTATTTTATAAAAAGAATTTGTATTATTTTCATATAGTAATTTTCTATTGTTCACGAGTGAAATATTACATAATATTTTTAGATTTGTCATTAATATTCTCTTATAATAAATTTATTAACTTTGAAAGTAATATAAAATATTTTTTAATATTTATAAAATTTACAAATAAGACTAGAATCTTTTTTAATAGGAATTAATATTTTCAGAAGTAAAAATGTTAGTTCTATCAAAAACTTTACGTGGACATGAAAATTAGACATGAGTGTATTTGAATTTTATTTAATTGTATTTTGACCCCAAATGATGGGTAAAAATATAAATATATAAAATTCAAATACACTCATGTCCAATTTTTATTCACCTAAAAGAGCTCCAGTTCTATAATAATTAAAAAAGGGTCCTTCTCATATACTTAAATAGTAAGTGGGGCCCACTCTTTATCTTATGGAACTAACATTTTTACATGTGAAAATATTAATAAAAAATAAAATATTCAAAACAAAAGTAGATTGGACTTCCCTCAAAAATTAAAAAATAAAAATTAAAAGTGGACTAAAATTCCCTCAATTACAATTTTATCCAATTTCTTCGTGATTTAGCAATACAAATATTGTTATTAATGATGATTTTAGTGATATAATCATTTATAACATATTTTATTGTGTTTGTTAAATGTATTATTTTTATATTAAAAATTTAAAATATTACTAAATTAAGTGTAAATTGTCAATAAATTATTATTACGACAATTTTTTTTTATCGCTAATGGGATAAAAAGTGTACCGGAAGGATTCTAATCCGACATAATTTCTCAACTGTCAGAGAACCTTATGACGACGTCGTACCACGTTGAAATTCTACTCCTCTTATGACGACGTCGTACCACGTTGAAATTCTAGTCCTTTCATGTGAGCTACTCCTATCGGCTATCGACATTAAACAACAAAGTATACAGGAGTATCACCGTGTATCATAGTTGTACGGAACACCATATTAACTTTTCTTTGCGAATTTCAAAATACCGATTATCATTTTCAATCTTTGTAGGGTTTCTAAATTCACAACATCAATAAAGAAGAAGAGAAAAATCTGTAGCAGAATCCCTCAAATTTCTGCCTATTTCATTGTGGGTTACTCTCCCATTTCTCTCTCATCATTTTGTACTATGTTTTCTCTTTCTACTTTCTTGATCTTGCCATTTGCCATATTCCTTTTTGCGTAAAGCAGTTCAGGAAAAGAATGGAATTTGGTAAATTATACCCATTTGATGAAAGTTCATATTTTTGGGGTTTTAAACAGCAAAGGGTTTAATTTATTTTCCTTTTATGATTATGTTCTTGGGTGTTAAAACAGAATTCTGATTTGGGCAATTTTTTGTTGGGTTATAATCGAGAGATCAGTGCTTTTGGGGGAAGATGGCTTGCCAGGCCATGCATTTTTGGACTTTTACTGGGCTAGTGGGTGCTTTTATTGATCTTGCTATTGCTTATTTCTTGCTCTGTGCATCAAGTATTGCCTTTTTTGCCGCAAAATTTCTGGGTTTCTTTGGATTGAGCCTGCCTTGTCCTTGTGATGGACTATTTGTTAACCCCAATAGCAATTACTGCTTGCACAGGCTACTAGTTGATTTTCCTACTATGAAAGCCTCTTCTGTTCAGTTGGCTGTTAGAAGTAAGTTCCCTTTCGATTCCGTTCTGGCGAAAGATCAGAATTTGGATTTGAGTTTGAAGTTGGTTGAAGATAGAAACATTTATGGTAATGGGTTTGTCGAGTTGGAGGGTGAGGCATCATGTAGCTCAATTTCAGATTCGAAAAGGTCAGAAAATGTGGTTGGGAGAGAGTTGGTTCCTTTGAATGAAAATGGTGTTGAGTTTGGCGTGGCAAGTTGGCCGGGTAGGAAGCTTGATATGAAGGGTAAGGGGATCACAAATCACAGACAGAAGATTGGTATCCGTCGTCGTAGAAAAAGTAGTTTTGATTACAGGAAATTTTCTTCTGTATCTTATTATGATCGGCTAGGTGTTCCTCAGTCTCCATCTAGCATTAATGAGGAACATAATGAGATGATCGGAGGAAGGTCAGTGCCAGTTGATTTTGGAATTGAAGCTAAATGCTTTCTTGGTGAGTGTCAATTGTTTTTTTAAATGTGTTCTGAATTCGAATTCATTAACATTGTTTCAGTTGAGGATTTGTTCCATGATTGTTAATTAACATCTTTAACAATTCTCAGTCGAATAGTTAATAATTTCTGCATTTAAGCTGAGAAAATATGTAGAGAGGTGTTAGTGGTTCATTTTGTAGAAATTATTAATGTGTTTGAGTTGTGAAAATAAATACAATTGGGATAAAACAAATCTCATTTAATGTAGCAGGTTTCCCATGAACACTCTCCAGACTCCGATACATCGACATCTAAATAGTGAACTTGTACTACTTGTTCCATTTATATCAATGTCCAAAAGCATCTTTCTGATGAAATGATGCCTCAAAACATTTTGTAAATTTCTAATTCATTTAACAAAAGGATTAAAGTTGCAAAACAAATGTGAGACCATTCCCTTGTTTCTATAAATGAATTTCAATCCGTACATCTGAAAGCTGATAGGTATTTATTTTTGGCCCTCTATTGGCCTAACAATATAAGCCATTATGCATGAATTGACCCTCAAGGTTATTCCTTGGGAAACTGGGGATATGCAGCTCTAAGAACCATGTTTTACTTGAATATACACAAATAAAATTTGGTTGACATGATATGAATAATAAAGTAGAAATCAATAAATAATTGAATTCATGTATATGTAATTGTTTTTATAAATCTTGCCAGTGCTAATGCTTGTTTGGGTGGTATCTGAATTTAGATGCCGAGGAGGCTCCTACTGTAATGATTATGGGGGATAAAGGTTTTCATGACGTTGACTTGAATCAATATATTGACGACTACAAGCCCAAAGAGACGAATGAAGAGCTAAGAAGTGATGCACCAGGTGATCTTGCTGATGGTGATGAGATGAATAACATTAAAGTTTTAGAGCAAGCACTTGAAGAGGAGCATACTTCTCGTGCTGCCCTCTACCTCGAGCTTGAGAAGGAGAGGAATGCTGCTGCTACTGCTGCAGATGAAGCCCTGGCTATGATTCTGCGTCTACAAGAGGAGAAAGCATCCATAGAAATGCAAGCACGACAATATCAGAGGATAATAGAAGAAAAATCTGCATACGATGCGGAAGAAATGGACATTCTTAAAGAAATCCTTTTGAGGAGAGAGAGGGAAAAACATTTCTTGGAAAAGGAAGTTGAAGCATATAGGCAAATGGCAAATTCTGGAAGTGAGCAGTTAGATGGTAATGTTCAGTTTATGGTGGACTACCAAAGTAGGGAGCAGGCTTCTTCACTTGATCCGACCGAGGATACAGATCTGATGTTACATGAGCTTAGCAAATCCATTGAAAAGAAGGAAATGGTTAAAACTAGAAGCTCAAATCTTGAGGTGACATCTATTGGTATACAAAAACGTTCTCTTGTCCCATTGGGGATTCAAGAATGGGATGAAGATGAGAACTCTTCAAATCAGCTGGACAATGAGAACCACTTCTCTTCAAAATGCATTGATGATGGCAGCCAAGAGCTTCAGGAGAAGGAGATGGTAACCGTGGATTGTCAACTTGCTCGACCAAAGGAAGGGAAGAAATTGGAGACATACTTGCAGTCTTATAAGCCAAGTAGTTCTCAAGAACATAATTTTCCTGAGAAAACAATTCCCATTGTTGGTGAAGAACAAGAAAAAAATGGTTCTGCGAGTATATGTGAAGGCGCAACAAAGAATGGTAAGTCTCAAAATGAAAGTGGGATATATATACAAAATGACGATCAAGATTTGGGGAAACATGGAAAGGATGTAACTTTGGCAAGCAAAGTTCCTTGTAACATAATGTTTGACAAGGAGTTGCATGTTCATGATGTACATGTCATTGATGATAACTCCAAGATTTATAATGAGGTCAGTGGAAAGAAGAGCGAACTGCAGTCAGATACTGATACTTCAAAGGTTATTAGTGGTGATATCCCACATGAAGCTTCCGAAATCCAGAAAATTGAAAATAAAAAAGATTCCTCAAGTACTAGCAGGTTGGATATTGTGACAGACATTAACAGGAGCAGTTCAGACATGGCCATTGGGCTGCCACCATCGGGCTCAAGGGGAAGATCCTTGCTCTCTGATATGCGTAGAAGCTCCATGTCTGCATTAGATACTGAAAGGATAAAAATTGATACAGAGATTGAGTGGCTCAGAGAAAAGTTAAGGACAGTGCAAGAAGGAAGGGAGAAGCTCAACCTTTCTATGGATCAGGAAAAAGAAAAGTTGCAGTTGCAACTGTTGGAGGATATAGCCAGCCAGCTTCGAGAGATTCGGCAGTTGACAGAGCCTGGAAAGGCTATGCGTCAGGTGTCTTTGCCACCTCTGTCCTCTAAGGTGTGGCCTTAGAACTGTCTATTCATACTTTTTATTCAAATGAACTGCATTACATGCCATTAAACGCTTATTTGTCGTTCTTATGTTTCAATCATCATGTTTTGGGGCTACTAATTTAGATTTGGTTGATTGATACTTTTGCATCTTTATTCATAGCGCAAGCTGAACTCTATTTGCATATCGGTTCTTAATTATTTTTCATGATAAAATGAAATTTAGGGTCAAAAAATAATAGACCCATTTTTGACTCCTACGCAAAATTGTGAAGTTGCCCTTAATAATGTTACTCGGTCCACATCAAGTAGATTATACCCTCTCTCTTTTTACTTTTCCGAGAATGAAATTTGTTCCTTTTTATCTGTAATTTGTAAATTATACAAGGAAAAATTAGTGACTCAGTGTTCCATATTATCCCTACATTAAATACTAATGTGTTTCTCTTTCATCTTTTAAGTGACTTTTTGAAGTGTTATATTGAGATTTTCTATCCAATTTGATCAATCAAGAGAAATCATTAATTTCATTTCTTAATCTGTGTTTTCTCCTAAAACATCAATTAAAAAGGAACAAGGGGAGTACTAACTAAACTAGCTTATATGCTTAAAGTACCCCCCTACCTATTGCTAATTGATATTAGGTTAAACATTTTGGCATGGTTTCATGACTAGGTCTCTGATTTGACCGTTGCTTACTGACAGGATGTGAATTCCTTGCTCACTCTTATCACGGACTTCAGCCCAATCTTTATTCTTATAGATTTTATCCCTATCTTCGGTTCCATATGCAAGACGCCATTCCATGTAAAAGGGTGGTCTTATTATTTATTTGTATCTTACCAAAACAAGATGACTCCCATGTTGGTCTGTGTCATCCAAAGGAAATGAATTTCAGTATTTGCTCTACCTTATATTTTTTGGACCTTATGTCATTTTATTTTGTAATAGGATCCTCTAGAATCAGGATTATCAATTTACTCTTAAAGGGGGAAAAGAGAGAGTTATGCCCATCTCATTCTTGGGTTTGGGAAGAAGGCATAACACAAATTCATGGCAAGGCTTCACATAATCAAAAGCAATTATGCTATGTTTCTTTTCAATACTCCCTGCATCAGCTGTAATGCAGTGTTTTAGTCTTGTTTATGCTATTTACACACGCACAAACGCACCAGTTCTCGACTTTTTTTTACATATCCTATTGATCCTCTTTAAATATTCGTCATTACCAAAAATAAAGGAAAATAAATGATGCACTTGGCATGTTCTGCTCTAACAATTCTTGAAGTACTGATCACCAAGATAATGATTTTAGGCTATGTCAAAGAAAAGGCGGTGTCGAAGTGCATATTCAAACAATAGCTCTTGAGGTATGAAATTTATTGATACTCGGAAACATTTTTTAAAAAATATTAATAAAGACTGATAGTTGTTTTTCTGAACTTTTGCAGGTATACACTGGGGAGATGTTTCTGGGGTCGTCCGTACACCAAAAACATGGGAATCTCTATGGGAAAGCCTTGTGGTCAAAAGAAAAGCAGCGAAATGTGCACCAAGATGTCGCTTTTAACATTGCAGCCTGTATATGGAACTACCCGCTGCTTCATCTCCAGGAGATTATAGGTTTGGAAAATATATATATAAATATATATATATATATATGTATATGTATATACCTGAGTATAAATAATGGGTGCCTTTTAGGTGTAAAAAAACCTCATGTCGATGTAGTCATTTCGTAGGTACACACGCTGTTAATATCTTCCAACTCTAAACCGTTTCCTCTTGTTTTTGATGTTTTGTTCTGTTAAATGAAAGTTTAGAATGAAATAATCTGCTGTAGGAGCAGTTTGTATATGTTAATTATTCTTTATCAAATATCTTCCTCCATGCATATACTGATATACATTTATTGAATGAATTTGTAGACCAGCAAAACTATAGGTGAACTTATACTTTTCATATCAACTTAATTTTGAACTTCATAACACCCACCATGTTCCATAGATCATGATTCCAAGATCTCTTCATGTATTGTAAAAGTTTTTTGTCGAATTACTATTGCGACGTAAGATTGACTCACTACATGTTACCAACTATGGACTATGGTTATCCACGTAATTCGATATAAAAAGTTACAACAAAAAAGTACATATAAAGTCGCAATAATATATTATTTTCCTAATTCTGAAGCAGTTTGCAGTATAAATGAGCAGCAGTCTATTTCACCCGTATATAGTAGCGAGTTGTATTTGTATAGTAAGAAGATGTATTTTGAGTTGTATTTGTATATGTTATACAAATAGTATGAAATTGTAACTTTTGTTATACAAATGCAACTCATTTTTATATAATTGTCCAAATAAAATATCCAATTTGAACTGTCTACAATCCAAGTTCGTTATACAAAAACAACTTATTTTTATTTGGGGGTGCAAGTCGAGCCGAGTTGTTCGGTGCTCGACTCGGGATCGGCTCGAAAATATGATCCACTAATTCGAAATTAATCCGAGTCAAATTCGATCCATACTCGTTTTTCATTTAATGGTACACGAGTCGAATTTGAGCATTCTAGTGTTTACTTATATTAGGGTTCGAATACTGTACTTTTTCATAAACCTTGCTCGATATCTGCCGGATAGATCAGATTATACTCGAATAATAGTTTGATCCATACTCAATGATATTTGTACCAATCTGTGTAATTTATAAAGTGTAGTATGTAATTGTGTAAACTTGTACTTAATTGTGATTGTCAATTTGTATTATATTCTTTGTAATTTCTTTACATAAATAAAAATGAAATTTTTTCATGTATAAACATTAGTTTAGTAATGAATTTAGTATGTAATGGAACTGAAAACAAGGACATCGATATGGAGAAGGAATCAGCACAAACTGAAAGAGAAAGAATCATTAGGGTAGTGAAGTGAATATTGAAAAGTAAGTGTGTGGTGAAATTAAAGAATTATGAAGATCATTAAGATGTTTTCTAGTGCAGGAAGATAGGCTTGTTTTAAGGCCTTTTGCATTTAGTTTTGGACCTTTGGATAGTCTTTTTTCACAAAGCTAAAGGAATATAAGTGAGAAAATTGAATTTAAATTCCAAACACATGTAATTGGGGATAACATGCATGACAACCAACAAATATTTGATTCTTATGGTATGCTTTTATGCCCATCTTTTTGACTTGGATATTATTCAGTCCACATTGCTCAGCTGATGAAAAGAATAAATGCTCACAAGTCATAAGCAACGGATTCTTGTACAACTCAAAAGGGTTTAGTACTAATTCATGTGTTTGAGCATATTCAATCATACATAAAGGATAAAAGGAAAGCATCAACAAAGGAACAAAACAATATATTGATAAAAACAAAGAAAAGAAGCAACTATAATGCCTACAACTGATATAAAATTAGATTTTTTTTGAACTAAAAGGCAGAAACATCATATAAACACATGAAGATCATAAAATAAACCAGTTTTTTAATTAGAACCATAATTCAATGATGTAATCAAGAATCAGAGACAAGAAGTGCATCCCAAATCATGTCCATATCCAAAGATGGCATCCTACTTAACTGATCAACAGCATCAACATCTCCTAAGACTAATTCTTGACCCTCGTTATTTTTCTCCATTCCCTCGTGAGAAATTCCCCCTTGGCTCTTCGACTCAAACCGGCATTCTTTGCTTTCTATCGAGTCAGTAGTCTTCTTACTCGCGGACATTCCTTGCAGTTTAGCTTCAACAAGCGCCGCTGTTGAGCCATTTAAAGATCTGGCCTTAAGTTGATGCTTCTGGTCTGGAAAATTCAAATTTGCATAATCTCCCCTAAGCAAATATGCAGCTGTATCATAAGCAAAAGCAGCCTCCTCTGCAGTGTCAAAAGTCCCTAGCCAGACCCTTGTCCTGTTTCTTGGTAACCTTATTTCCGCAACCCATTTTCCCCAATGCCTTTGCCTCACTCCCCTAAACAGCTTCGCCGGTGGCGATAAAGAAGCCTTATGGATTTGTGTAGCTGTATATTTCATAGGCTGAGTTTTTGTGGCACCAAGCCCTTTGGCTGGATAATTAATATTGGTTTTGAGCCGCTCAGAGCCTTGCGGAGGCTGACATTGGCTCTGTTGAGGGGTTTTGGTTAGTGATTGGGATGCTTGTTTGGATGTATTTAAAACCGAGGGGTGGTTCAAAAATAGGCTTAAATTTGGGGGTTTCATTGAATTTGATGATAAAGAAGTTGGTTTTGAGGCATGGGATTGGTTTAGTTCAGGAAAAGATTCAAGAAAATTAAGAGGAATGCAGCTTCCTTTCACTTTATGATCATCATCATCACTAGCCAAAACAAACATCTCTTCTTTGGCTAATTCCAAATTAGAAGCCGCATCATCCAAAGATGAACGTCTAGATTCAGAACTGGAAAACAATCTTTCGGCGTTCCAAACATTGGGATACGCAAAAATTTGTGATTCTTCTTGAAAATAACAAGGTGACATTAATTCCTTGTGGAGAAAGGTTTCCATCTTAGGAAACTTATTTTCCATGATAAAAGAGAATTAGAGGGAGAAATGAGCTAGCTAGCTAGCTAGGCTGGCAGTGGTACAAAATGGTTGCAATACTAGCTTTATATATTTAGTATTTGTAACCTAAAATATGCTAGCCTCATAATTTGGAGACTTTATTATAAAAATGAGAGCACATATATAAAACCGTAAATGCTTAACTTTTTAATGACGACAACGACATATATATAGATATCAGATCGAACCGTCAAATTCTCATCCGTCATTAAAAAGAGTATGCAATGTATGTTATATAAATGGTATGTTGTTGATACTATATATATATATATATATATATATATATATATATATATATATATATATATATATATAAATAAGCTATTCGTGCTCCCCATTAATTCATTCTTGGCATGGCCAATCGAAACTTGACAACTCATCATGCCTTCGTGGCTTCCCTTTCTTTTATTTATTGGTACGTATAATAACTAAACTACTTAATTAATCATATTAAAAAAGACATTACTCAGGTTTGATTACAAAATTATAAGCTAAAATTTATAGTCATTTGATTTAAGGCTGCATCACCCTTCAAAACAACAAGTATGACTATTGATTATTGTTTGATCGGGAACTGCTGAGCTCCAGCAGACCCTCAGTTATACGTATAATTACTAAACTACTTAAATAATAATCATATAAAAAAAGCCATTTAATTAGGGAAATGCATTAGCCATTAGTCAATATTTGATTCAAGGTTATGTTACCCTTCAAGAGATGGCCCATAATATAATAATGATTGGGACCCATATATAATTTTGTTATAAATATTATCATTAATTAATATATATTTTGATTAGCTTTATTAAAAAAGAGTCTTGGTAAAGGTTTAAAAAAAATGAATTTAGTTAAACAAGTTCAGTAAATTATTAATTAATGGTCCAAATTCATGAGTAGAGAGGTATAAATTATTATTTGGCTTTTTCTCTGGCATCCCTGTACTGCTGCTCTACTTGTCTTTTGAGATGGGTTTAGAGACACTTTACCAACTCATCAACTTAAACCATAATGGCTTAGCTAAAAAGTAGTAAATAGGAAGATAATTTGAGCCACAAATGATTAGTTTACTCATTGTTGGGTAGTGTCTGTTTGCAGTCTTCTTAAGCTACCTCTCATAAAAAGAATTAAAATTATGGGAAGTGATATTTTTGCATGTATTTTTGATATTTTCACTATTAATAATAGTGAAAAGAATCATGTAAAAATATTTAAAAATATATATAAAAATAATGCTCTCCTAAAATTATATATTGACAAAGGATATCAATAAGAATAAGGGTAGAATTCTAAATCAAGTGGTATCAGACCCTACATAAAAAAAATAGATCTTCTCTTGCACGAAAGTTATCAAATATCAAGTTTAAGTAGAGGGAGGAAAAATGTATAATAAAATATAGAGGATGAGCAAGTGGAGGGTTAGAGGGATTTTTCTTTCTTCCCCCCACCCCCACCTACACCTATTTTAGGCTTCTCTCCTTATCAAACTCTGTTCTTTATTCCTCTCCCTGTGTTGTGTTCCTAGCTCAAACACAATAAAACAGATCAGAAGAATAAAATTGCACCTTGTAGCACATCATCACCCACCACTTTTAGATAAAGGAGGTGTGTTAGACATGTGGAAATTCCTTGACCAAGCAGTAACTAATTGACAAATTATATTCCTTTTGAGAAAGAGAAGGTGATGGTGTCTTATGTCACGCGATAAGAGAGATAAACACAATATTATTTAAAGGTTAATATTTTTACTGCAAATAGTACAGTACTTAAAAATTGAACATTTGTACTGAAAAAGTAATTTCAACAGTACTAAAAATATCATTTCTCTTATTTATTACCTTTGTATCCAATATTTTTTTACTGTATATATGAATAAGAGAATTTTGTTACAAATTTTCAACTTTAGGAGATGTCATTCTCCTCAACTTTCACTAACACCCACAAAGTCTTTCAAATAAAAATACAAATGAACCCTAATAAATAATTAGTTAACATTAGCCCAGCTTAAGCTTACTATAAAATTATAATAATGCTACTATTACATAAAAATATCACATATTGTATGGGTGGTATTCATGAATTTATTATTGAGTTAAATGGATCATGTCAACAACAAATTCATGAGTGTCACCCCATGCATGCAATATGTGAGCATTGTGTGATAAGTTTATGTGATAGTAACTTTATTTATAAAATTACTAAGCAAATAAATAAGTAATTAAATAAATAAAAAAACCACTTCTTCATTATCATTTCCCGACTCTAGTTTACCATAGCTGCTACAACATCTGCCTAGTTCACTTTTATTCTCTCGCATATTCATACTGTAAGACCTCAACTTATTATTAATAAAATTTAATTTTTTTTATTTATTATTTTGAAATAGTAAGGGTTGATTTGATTAATGTGGATAGTTATGGGTAAAATACGCAAATATTTCAAAATAAGCAAGTGGTTAAAAATATTCATTGTTGTTTGGGAATATTCGTTTTGGTCGTGGAATATTCGTCTTTCGTCGGGAATATTAAATGCGCAAGAAATATGACCATGTATGGGCCCCATAACGTGAAAGCGATTGGATGAAGAAAACGACAAATATAAGTTGTTTAAAAATAACTACGTTGTTATTCACAGAATTATCTTGTTAAAATACTCGGTGGTTAAAATACGATAAGCACACCAGATTGTATTAATTCAATTATTGATTCTTACGTAAGAAGGCACTACTCAATAATGGTTACGAATTTCTTTATTCAAAGATTTTATTCTTTGCGTTGATATTTTATATTCTTTGTTGTTTCAATAATTGTCATTCTTGACATATTTTTCATTATCGAAGCAATAATTCATATTATCTCAATAATATTATTAGATAACATTATTGGCAATGTCTAGAAAGTTACATCTAAGGAGAGGTTTGGTCACCTAATTGCGGCGCATGAAGAAGGATAAATTCTTATTGAAAAGCCCCCTCTTTCTTTCACGAACCTGCAGTTTATCGATATTGTGATTCATAATATTATTTATGAATAATTAATTATTGATTCATATGATGAGGAAAATATTGATTTTATGTGGATATAGATAGAAAAATTTTAATGTGACAATTGTTGAAAATTGAATTTTTTTTTTTTTTGATAAAATAATTCATTTAAATATATTATTATATTTTAATAATATAATAATGATGATATTTTCACGATGAATGTGGGATATATGAGTATATCTTGAGGAGTTTTTTGTTGCCAAAATATTTAAAAGCATGTTTTATGTGTCGGTGGACCCCATTTCTTGACCGAAATTTGATTATAAACAGTAAAATCGTCTGCTTATAAATTTCGGTCAATTTCTGCTTGAAATTTGGAAAAACTTTCTTCAGAAAGTTGTAGAAATTGAATTTCCTATAAAAATTAAATCGATTTGAATTTTCTACGACAAAAGGGCTATTTATTGTGAATTATTGAAGTTCCGAAGCTCCGAAATAATTAATTTTTGAAAGTTTAAAATATTTTAAATAACAAAAACATTTTTTTCATTATGGTGTGTTACACATGTGTAAGACCCCAGCTTTTATAAATAAAGATGAATTTTTTTCTATAAATATTATTTTTGAATATTATGGAATAAATTTGATATAATGTTATAGTTGTGGGTAATATTTATAAATTTTGCAAAGTATGCAAGTTGTTATAAAATATTCGTTTGGTGGGGAATATTCTTTTTGTTAGGGAATATTCGTATACAATGGCTCAATCATTGGTGGACCCCTAGCGATGTAATTATTGTCGGATTGAGAAAACGACAAAAATATTTTATAAAAATAACTACGGAGGTGTTACTGTTAAAAGCTGCTTGAACACCCGGTGGTAAAAGAAATGCGATGTCTGTCGTAGTTGCATAGTAGCACTGCACTATTAATTATTGATGCTTACGTGAGAAGTCACTCGGTATATGCTCAATTATTGCTATAGTAATTATTTGCATCATATCTCTTATATTATTGATTCAATTATTGTCACGATATCATCATATAATATGTTATAGTATTAAATCAATAATTGAGACGACAAGTTATAAATGATTAATAATTGTTGAAAGATTAATTATGTGTTGATGAAAAAAAATGATTTGTGGTAAGTTTGATTATTTTATGGGGGCTCATATGTCATCATCTAAGAGTCTCTTCGTCGATAAGTAATTACCTTCGTCAATAGTAATTACCCTTGTGAATAGTATTTACCTTCGTCGATAGTGTTTACCTTCGTTAATAGTAATTACCTTTACCAGACGTCAATCACTTGTCGTTTCACATTACAAAAGCGCCGAACCACTTGTCGCTTCACATTTCTGAAGCGCCAAACCACTTTTCTTTTCACATCATTAGTCGTCAAGCCACTTGCCTTTTCATACTAAGAAAGTGCTAAGCTAGAAATCTTCTATAAATAGAGGCCTAAGGCTTCATTATTTTCACGAATTCATTCAAGCTATAGAGAGAGAAAGTATAGAGAGAATAGAGAGAAAGAAGAAGAGTATTTTGTTACTACACTTTGCGTATATTCAATCTCCTACCAAATGTAAGGGGTGTTATTCTTTCTTATTCATGAAGAAAAGCTGTTGTTATTCCATTGCTTATTATTACATTGGAATAACTTTGTATCGTGGTTTACCTATACTTGGTGACATTCTTCTATTATTCGCTTGGAACATCACATGCATGTGTTTTACAGGACTGGTTCCGCTCTTTATTATTTTGTTGGAACATCCTGTATGTGTGTTTTTACACCGGACTGGTTCCGTCTTTTATTATTCTTGGAATATCCTATCTCATGTGTTTTACACCGGATCTAGTTCCATCTTTATTATTACATTGGAACATCCCAGCTTGGTTGTGAATTTCACCGACTGGTTCAGTTATTTATTATTACATTGGAATAACAATGAATAATAACATTTATAACTTGTCGTCTCAATTATTGATTTAATACTATAACATATTATACGGATGATCTTGTGACAATAATTGAATCAATAATATAAGAGATATGATCAAAGCAATTCTCAGTAGCAATAATTGAAAGCATAGTGAGTGACTTCTCACGTAAGCATCAATAATCAATCTGGTGTCTACTACTGCAACCACGCGTATTCATCGCATTTTTTACCACCGTAGCTCAACAGCTTTTAACGGTAACACCTCCGTAGTTATTTTTATAAAATATTTTTGTCGTTTTCTCAATCCGATGATAATTACATTAGGGGTCCACCAATGATTGAGCCATTGTACGAATATTCCCTAACAAAAAGAATATTCCCACCAAACGAATATTTTATAACAACTTGCATACTTTGCAAAATTTATAAATATTACCCACAACTATAACATTATATCAAATTTATTCCATAATATTCAAAATAATATTTATAGAAAAATTCATCTTTATTTATAAAAGTGGGTCTTACATCCTATCATGTGTTTTTTACACCTAGATCCGGTTCCATCTTTATTATTACATTGGAACATCCCGCTTGCATTATGAATTTCACCCGACTTCGGTTCCGTTATTTATTATTACATTGGAATAACCTCATATGCATGCGGCCTATCGCATGCATGGTGATTTCTTTTGTTATTCCATTCTTTATTATACCCAATAGTTAAAACTTTGACTTCTATACTCCATGAAATTAGTGGAATATCCTTGATATTTGCGTTTCATCCAAATCTTTTCATGAAAATATTCTTCCGATCATTCTTAAATTTTACTCTACAAAAACAATTATCATATTGATAATTTGGACGTTAATAATTCCCCGGATAAAATAATTCTTGAACTTGTTTTATTGAATTCTTATATCATTGTCATCATCCTCATGTTTATATTTTTTTAAAAGTCATCTGTGGCTTGTAGTGCATAGATGGACTTGGTATGATTATGACCAGAGACTATTCGGTGTAATCATGACCGTAATGTTACAAATGATGTGGTAAAAATCCTCAGTGGCCGTAGTGCATTGATGGACAGTTGTTGGCATGATCATGACCATTAATGAATACACAAATATTCTTGGCCGTAGTGCATGAATAATTGTGGTGGTGATACTAAAGAATATCCTTGGTCAGTAGTGCGGGGTGATTCGATGATGTGGAATATTTATTAAAGTTTGAGTCTCAATTTATAACAATGATGAAAAACCTTTTAAAACTTAAAAGATAGTAGACTTTATTTTCTACTTGACTCTTTTAATGGATTGCTTATTCATTGCTAGCTAAACCGGTTTATCTATTGTATTTTATCGGTTTAACATTGTTGAAGACTATTGATAATTTATTACGCATTATCTTAGTCATAATATTTCTTCTTGGGCTAGTTGAGCTCACCCTTTCTTTTCACCGCTTCTCTTGAGAAATGAGAATATAAATTTGGGACGAGTCGGGAAGCGAGTGATGGTCCTGAAGATAGCATTAGTAGTCCTCACCATTCGTGAAAATAGTGTGATAATAATTGTAATGAGGACTCCTTTTGAGTTTGTATAATATCTAGTAGATCGATATTTGTATTTAAACTCACATTTATGTCGTATTATACACACAGCACGCTTATGTTAGTAAGTTGTATTTAAATTACATACCATGTAAGTGGCGACCCAAGATGGGTGATGTATACCTAATTTTGGGGCGTCACATTTAATATCGAGCTTGAGATATGATCCACGGCTAAGATGTGAGAATAGTACTAGGAGGGAGAGGCAGGGAATACCTTCGCTAGTATGACCTACCTAAGTTTATGTGCTATTTTATTGGTTGGTCGGAAGATAGGGATAATTTGTTACATACGTCAATTAACCTTTTGTTTTGTGGCGATGTCTGAAAATGACATCCGAGAATGTTGAGAATAGCGATGGAGCGCAGCGATCGTTGATTCACCACATATCAATAATTAGGATAATGTGCATCGAGGCGACAATCCTCATGCAAACAACAACACCGACCAAAATGATGAATGATCAAATGTTCGGAGGCTTTATGCAATTTATGCAACAAAGAAAGAGCGAGAGCGACTCATCCCAAAACGTAGGTGGAAACACGAAAACTCATGCATGGTCACCGCTAAACAATTCAAGGAGCTTGGACCACCGGAGTTTAAGGGAGAGCCAAAACCACTTCCGGCGGAAGCATGGATAAAGCAGATTACCAAGATATTTGATGTCTTGGGATGCTCCGAGGAGCAAAAGGTTCCTTTCACGCCTTTATGTTCTTGCGAGAGAAGCGGATTCTTGGTGGGAATCGGTAAAACGTACTCAACTTCTTTATCTTGAAGATATCTTGGGAGAAGTTCCAGAGTCGTTTCAACGACAAATACTTTCTTGAAAGTATTCGCCATACGTGAAGGAGGTGGAATTTATCAAGTTGGAACAAAACAATATGGCCGTGTCGCAATACGAGGCAAAATTTGCGGAGTTATCACGGTTTGCATCCCACTTGGTAGATAATGAAGAGAGAATGGCGCGAATGTTTTTAAGAGGTTTGAAGCCGGAGATACGTCAACATCTTATTTCTCATAAACTGTGTTTGTATTCGGATGTTGTAAATAGGGCTCGATTAGTGGAACGCGATAATGAGTCAACACAACTAAAAGAGAAGCGATCGGCAAAATTATAATACCAATGTAGAGTAGTCATCGAAAGCGGTGACAACAAGCGTGGAGGAATCAACAGGCGGATATGGTAACCACTTGGGTGGTAATCGTACAAAACAATAAGAATGGACATTTCAAGAAACTGAGATTCAACAATGGTGGAAAGACGTCGACACCAAAGAC
Source organism: Panax quinquefolius (assembly GCA_020205615.1). Taxonomy (NCBI): domain Eukaryota; kingdom Viridiplantae; phylum Streptophyta; class Magnoliopsida; order Apiales; family Araliaceae; genus Panax; species Panax quinquefolius. The sequence continues at coordinate 110,856,075 of CM035171.1, read as the reverse complement.
CCATTGTTAAGGAAGGAGAAAGACCACCTATCATATGCTTCAAATGCGGAGGAGAGGACACATCGATCAAATCTGCGTCAAATGCCGTCCAAAGCATGTTATAATTGTGGAAGAGAAGGTCACTTTAGCTCGATTTTGTCGTTCATCAAGACAAATTCAATAGGATGGAGGCACCAAAGGCCATCCCGAAAAAATTCAAAACCCAGAAATGGTCTGAGGAGAAAGGTTTGTTGTGACCTCCCAAATAGCAAGGAATCGAATGAGGTCATCACGGGTAAGCTTATCATAAACTCTAATGAAGTCTATACTTTATTTGATACCGGTTCAACCCATTCTTTTATTTCTCCTACTTGCGCTCATCGATTAAATTTGACTCCGGAGAAATTAGACTTTGACTTATCTGTGGAAACTCTGTTGGGAGAAACCTTCATTACATCCACTTTTTTATAAGTCTTGTTTGGTTCAAATCGGTACCTCACATTACCCATCGATCTTATTTCATTAAAAATACTTGCATTTGGCGTGATTCTAGGGATTGATTGGTTAACTACTTATCATGCAAAATTGATTATTTTAAATAAGGTTGTTAGCTTTCATATTCCTAATCAACCTATTATGCTTAATTCAAACGACCAAACCATTAAAATCAATCACGGTCATCTCAAGCCATAAAGCTATTCGTTTATTGAAAAAGCGGATGTCAAAGCTTTCTTAGCTCATGTTACAAATTTAAATAAAAATACGCCGCTTTTAAGCGATATTCCTATTGTTAATAAATTTCCGACGTATTCCCCAAGAACTTCCCTGGCCTACCCCTTAACGTGAAATTGAATTTTGTATCGACCTTGAACCCGGTACAAAACCTATTTCCAAAGCCCCATATCGAATGGCTCTATTGAACTTCGAGAGTTAAAGACCCATTCAGCAGAAATTGTTAGACATTGGCTTTATTCGTCCCCAAGTACTTCTCCTTGGGGTGCTCTGCATTACATTCATGAAGAAAAAAGATGGGAGTATGCGACTTTGTATTGATTATCGGGAGTTGAATCATGTCACAATCAAAATAGGTATCCATTGCCACGATATTGATGACTGTTTTGACCAGATTCAAGGAGCCAAATTCTTTTCAAAGATTGATCATCGTTCGAATATCACCAATTGAAGATTAGAAACCGCGGACATTCCAAAGACGACTTGAAACTAAGTACGGGGCATTATGAATTCCTAGTCATGTCCTTTGGATTGACTAATGCTCCCCGCCGCCTTCATGGATCACTACAAGAAAATCAGGCTATAGTGATTATTGGCGGCGACCGTCGCTATATAGATAAAAAGACCGTCGCTATAGGATATATGCGACGATTGTTTACGTCGTTATAGAAGCCGTCATTTGAAACCTATAGCGACGGTCTTTTTTTTATAGCGACGGTCGATCGCAGCTAGAAAAACTCCACAAAAACGCCAAGGTTTTCCGAAGCGGTGAAAAGTGGATATACCCACCACGATGACCGTCGCTATAAAGATTTGTCTGCGTGAGCTATTGCGACGGTGGTGGCCGTCGGTATAGGTGAGATTGGCTATGAGCTATTCGCGACGGCCGTAAATACCGTCATTATTAACATATGAGCTATAGCGACGATCGTAAACCAAATCGCTATAGGTGAGATTTGGTACATGAGCTATTATGACATTTGCTATATATACACACTCACACAAATATACATACACATATATATGTCACTTTTACGTTTGTCCCAAAATGATAGTACCTGCCATAAATAGAACTATTCCATTTGTGTATTTTCGCTATCTTTGATTGCAATTCTTGCCACATCGGTCAAGGAACGAATGCTTATTGACATATAATGACATACTGAGTCCCCACAAGTGTCGGTGTGAAGTAACCTCTCGCTAACCTTTTATCCTCGAGCTAAACACAATTGATTAAACAACATCTACACTTTTCTTCCCACCATTTGCTAGTAGAAAAAGTAAGAAACTACTAATTCCAAGGATTTCCTTCTCCGGGACATGAAGTGATGAATCTTAATGGTTTTACAAGATATAAGCGATGACATGCCAGATAATTAATCGCCTATAATGACATGCTGGGAGACTCAAATGGTGTTACTCCCAACAAATATAGTGTGGCATTTGATACTCTAAAGTGATTGCCCAAAAAAAGTATCTTTGTAATATATGTGATTTCTCTATGCAAGTATACTGTAATATATTCTTGTAGGGATCACAGTATTTAGTATCTGAAAAGGCCAGGTTTAAATTCATGTAAATGAATGCTCTAAAACAAACTCACACACACATACAGGGATAAAGAGTTAAAAAAAAAAACCATTGTTTGAGGATTGATAAATACGTACCACATTTGAGGATGCTCCCGGTAAAATTGAGTTATCACTTCGAGTGTGGGACTGTATATACATATCTGCTCGATCAATCTCTTTTTTATTTATTTGGTACTACAAATAAAACAAAAATAGTTCATAATTAATAATAATACTCTATTTATAAAAGTCTAATACATGATTAACGATAAAAATATTGAAATAACATCAAATATTACCAATTCATGCTTCTTTTTGGAATTGATTTAGTGCCCAATGTATGACCTACCAACAATTTTTTCCGATTTTCACAATTTTTGTTGCTATATCCTGCATTGTATGTATTTATAAATTAATAATAATATATAACAATAAGTAAGAATTGATAATACATAAATTAGAATAAACACAACTTTATGCATTATCGGTTAGCCAATAATCAACCAACGCAAACCCATTGATTAGGATTTACTCGATCATTGTTGATAGTATTATTTGCTCGATTTGGCACTACCACCAAAACAAAATTATTACTCTTTAAGTTAGACTTCCAATCTCTCCACCTATTGTTCATGATAGTCATCGATTTTCTCTTAGCATTGGGGTGATCTGTGGTAAATCGTTTCTATAACAAACAAATTTACATATATTAGTTTGTTTCAATGTGCTTAATGTCAAATTCTATAAAATGGTATGATTAATAACCTGAATTTCATCCCAAGCCCTTGTCGTATTAGCCTCTCGTCATATTGGACCATGTTGGAGTACTTATTGGAAAAATTCTCCATTCATGAGCAAGACACCCGAGAAAAGTGGTTAACTTATTGGCCTCTCCCCAACAGTGACCATTTGCATCATAAATTACTTTTTGGGTGCATCGCTATTTGACCATAATTTTGCTCCCATCGTTGGTCCACGCTTCCTCTTAGGTTGAGAACCTAAAGAGAAAAGAATCAAGAACTATGTATTGAACAAAGATGAATTGAACATATAGAATATCTTTATTATGAATTAAAACAAATATATATTATCTTTATTATTCAATATAAAAATCAATAATATAACGAGTCCCCCCTTCCTACACATTTCAAAGACTTCCACTTACAAAATTTTTAATCTACAAGTTATATAAGCACATTATTAGCTCACTAGATGAAGGATGAAGTATGAACTAAGTTTGGATAGCAAGATTTTAAAACCATGAAGTAAAATATATATAATACAACTTTATATAGATGCTCAAACTATAAAACTTACGAGTCGTCACAAGGACATTTAATCAAATTAAGGTTCTGAAAGAAAGCACAACACCAAGTTAATTCTCATGACAATGCAAGTATAAGTGTAGATATATGCATGGTACCTTCAACATTCTCATGAATACTTTCCTCCTCTACATGTGGTTCATCGGCATGGATCTCATTATCATTAATTTCCGGTCATTGGAACAGTTAGCACGAGATCTAGACGTTCTATTAGAAGCCATTAAAGCAACCTCGAGAAACAAAAAATATGAATGTGACACTCGTAAGAAAAGTTATTAGTTAAATCTAATGAGCAGTGAGAGCTTTCACGGTTATTAGTTAAATCTGAAACTAAGTCCCCAAAATTAACAAATACATCCAAATGAAATACATCCGAAAATAAGTTGGCTAGCTAATACGAGAAATTTGTAGACAGAGGTGGGGCGGGGAGGCGGCGGGTAGTCCATTTAATTTCCAGTTTAGTCTAATTTGATCATCAAATCTACTTACATTGAAATGTTGACAAAGAAGTGTGTTTAAAACACTAATAAGATGATGTAGAAAATAAAGTAAAAGCTAATAGTCTGAAGGAGCACCAAGATATAATATCAAAAACGGATCTATCAAAGTGTAACGGTTTCTCTTTTGGAGAAAATGGACAAAGTGTAAAAAACAGATCTATCAATTGTGATGTTTATCCTCTTCATTCTTCGTCATCTTCATTTTCCTCACTATCACCCTCCTCTTCATCTTGGGACCCTCATCTTCTCCTTCATCTTCGTCTTCGTCTTCGTCTTCGTCTTCGTCTTCGTCTCCATTCTCATCTTCATTTTCATCAACAATATGTTCAATCATTCGTCTTTTGAAACGAGATGTATCAATTTGAGATCCTAGTTTTCGCTACACTTTTCCTGGTCTTTTTCGTCCATTTTCAACTAATTCAGCATCAACGTCATTCCTAACCCAATTTATGTTTTCAATATCAACTTCACTAATCGGAGTGATGAATTCTTCATTGGTATTGGGTAAATCGTCACTATCGAATCTACTTGACAGATCTTCACATAAATCTCTATTTGTTCAGATAACCACACGCCAATTGTTATCCCTTTGATCATCAACATAAAATATTTGTTGAACTTGAGCGAGCATTACAAAGGGCTCATCGGTTGAACCAAACTTTGATGATTTACTGGCGTGAAGCCATAGTCATCGATTTTGACCCCTCTATCACGTCTTTAACCATCATACCACTTACATTTGAATAGAACAACTTTGCGGATCCATAATAATCTAATTCAACAACATCTTCCAAAATACCAAAGTATTCAACTACATCTTCCTTAGGATTTCGATCTCTAGCGGATGAATATCCACGAGTAATTCTTACCACATATACCCCACTATTCTCAAGTTCTCCTCTTACTCTCACAACTTGTCGAATGGAATCGATACCCATTTACCAAATAACCATCTCTCTCCTCGCCTATCAAATTTGGGCCAAATGCAAGAGCTTGAACTTCCTTTGAAGCATCGTTATTCATAGTTGTCATCTACAAAATGGTAGCGATATAAGCAAATTCCATCCATTTATTATTAATAACCATTACAAAATTTTGCATAAAATTACGTTCAAATAATGTAGTACTTACATAATTCTTAAACCATTCAGAAATTCCTTTTTCTTAGCATTGTCAATTTCCTCAAGGCGTCGGTTTTTGCTTCGCTTTCCACGTCATAACATATATGAATCTTGCCAAATACTACAAATAAATAAACAAATTAAACAAATTTTTTTTTTATAGCTAAGCGGGCTAACATAAGTTATTAATATTTCAACAATAAATGTCATTCCTTATTTACTCACCTTAGATATGACTCAACCTCCATACAATTAAATAAAGACATCTGGTGTGCACTCTTGACATCATCGCTACATAGAGTACAAACTTTTGGGACATTAAGAAATCGACCTATGTTTCTAAATACGAGAGAGAATCTCTTTTCCTTGTTCATATCCAATACTTCATTTCTTCCAACTCGTTTCCATGCGGCATTGTTTTGACTCAAATATCTTGAGCAAAATGTAACACATTCTTCAAAGAATATACCCTTCTACAATTGAATTCTTCCGGGCGACTTTCTATTGCGAATATACCCTTTTAACTTGCCCATGTATCTTCAAAAAGCCCACATTTGTCGATATTTAACATTTCCACTATCTTCGCCTCTTCAAATGAGGTGGACACACAAATGTACCATTATATCAAAGAAAGGGGAGGAAACACCATCTCAAGCTTGCAAAGTATTAACGAATTTTTTGTTCAACTGCTCATAATCTTCCGATGTGTTATAGTTGGAACATAATTCTCTCAAGTAGTTACAAAGTTCAATTATTATTGAAGCGGACATGTCTAGGTAAGTCGATTTTGTCGTCTTGCTATTGAAGTAATTGTTGCATTAAAATATGGCGTTGTGACTTTTTAAGACACGAGATCTTGCCCCCCTTCAAATTGATGCAACGTGAAATATTTGAAGCATATCCATCAGGTACCTTAACATTTTTCAACACTTGCAAGAAATCATGTCTTTCTTTCTTAGACATTGAGTAGCTTTCGCAAATTTGAAAAGGTACTTTGAATTGCTTGCTTTACACGGGTATTGGATGGAGCTCTCTTCTTATACCCATTGTCATCAAGTCCAATCGTGCTTTTAAATTATCTTTTGACTTTCCTTGCACACTCAACAATGTCCCAATCAAAGCTATCACAAATGTTTTTGGCAATGTGCATTCCATCTAGATTGTGGCATAACAAAAAGGTTCCGCCAATATGGCAATTCAAAGAAAATAGATTTCTTCCTCCAATTATGTTTTGAGTCATGGGGAATGGTCTTCGTGCTAGTGGGTGTCTTTCCAAAAGTGACATTAATAGCATTAACTTGTTCAAGAATATCAAATCCTGATGGCACCACCAGAAGCTTCACTATGGTTACATTCTCCGTTAAATCTTCGTGTGTATCAAACCTATAACTATGACCCACTCCGAAAAACAACGATGCCCGATATAACATTCCTTACTTTGCAATCTACAAGAACGAGTGTTCATTTGACATGATGGACAAGCTAACTTACCTTTAGTACTCCAACCAGACAACATAGCAAGAGCTGGAAAATCACTAATTGTCCACAACAAGGTCACGCGCATTTGGAACTTTGTCACCGTTAGATGCATCATACGCTTCAACCCCATTACTCCATAGTATCTTCAACTCCTCAATTAAAGGTTGCATATACACGTCAATATCATTACATGGAGAGTTTGGACCAGTATTAACAAAGGCATGATAAAATACTCCCGCTTCATACACATCCATGGTGGTAAGTTATATACAACAATTGTCACCGCCATATACTATACTGGTGACCCATGGGTAAAGGACTCATGCCATCGATGGACGGTCCGAGTCTTACATTTCGATGTTCTTGAGAGAATGTAGGGTACATTGTATCCAAATGCTTCCAAGTCGCAGAGTCACCGGATGACGATTCACTCCATCTTTCCGTCGCTTTTACATGATGCCACATCATGTATTTTGCGCTTCTACAGACATAAATAGCCTCTACAATCTTTAATTAACGCTAAATAACGTAATTGCTTCACGCCTACTTTGCTCCTCTTCGTTTTGTATCTATTAGTGTCTTCTCGATACAACCATCTCGGTCTGCTCCATCTCGATGATTTGCAAACTGCATAAGACTCTAATTTTTCATTCTCCTCTCAAAAGAGCATACAATCATTCTCGCATTTATCAATCTTCTCATAACAAAAACCCTAAATTTCCAACCATTTTCTTCATTTCATAAAATTATCGTGCAAGTTTGCAAATGATGGAAATGATGACTTGAACTTTAGCAATCCATCAAAGGACACATCACCCATTTGCTAACATTTTATGATTGAAAAGCCATACAACGAATGAAAGGATCGCCTCATTTTCACATCCGTGGATATAAAGGTTGATTGGCCTCGACATGTACTTTTGGTATTTTGAAGCTTCAAATTTACGAATCTACACCGCGATCCCTAAATATATCATTTACCATCTCGGGCATACGATGCTCATCTTCTGATTGTGATGGTTCTTCGTGAACATCATCATTACTCACATTCCCACAATCACATCTTCCCTCGATGCACCCAATTCGTGTAGCCAAACATAAATCCATCACAAATCAAATGTTCACGAATAGTAGCTCGAATCGGTATCGACCATTTACATGATTCTTATAATGGCAAGGAATTCTTCCTGCTTACCCTTTTTTTTTCAAAACCAAAGTCCGTAAATATATCTATGCCTCGCAAGATATTCTCTAGAATATCTTGGTAATTCCATCCACATCTTATCCATAATATTATGTCCCTAAATCAAATTGAACAACCATCGAAATGATATTGCATATAGAAATCTATCATAATTAATTATGATAATTAATTATCATAATTAAGTACCTTGAATGCCAACCAAACTCCCGGTTCACTCAAATAAAACAAAAAAGGTCGTAGATAATTTAAATATTAATTATCATAATTAACGAATTTCAAATAAGCGTAGGTAATAATTAAGGGTGACTACACCAAAACATTACATTCAAGGTCTCAATGTTGGACATGGAAATTCTTTTTAATTATAAGCCTCAAATATTCCTACAAAATTAATTGCAGTACGTTTGTCACCTGGTTTAACATCCCGTTGGATTCTTCTAGTCCAATTAATAGAAGGAAGGAAAATACTTCCTTTCCACAAGGGTTACGTTTTGATCCATCTTATCCTCCTCATTTAACCCAAGACCACCACCCAATCTTGAGCTCGAACTACCCCCATCGCCCATTTGAACAAATGTCACACGAGAACGGACCACAATTCCATCCCCGGGAGGTCGCCAAACTTCGGGAGGGTCCCCATAAGAACCGGTTATATTAATTCTCCTTTTATTCTTACTAAAACCACGAGAACACATGGGATTATATATCGTAACACATGTCGAATTAATTCGCCGAAGGGATACGGGTTTGAAAGAGGTGAGATGATAAGAAGACGTTAGGATGCTTTTCTTTTTAATAATGCAAAGATATTTAACTGCCTTCACTTCGTTAATCTCTTTTGTTTATGATTGTCATTTGCTCGTTGGCTTGATTTGGCTTAATAATTTAGGGGTCAGACATTGGTAATTATTTTAGACAAAAATAGATTGGCAAAAGCCATCCCCATAACTCGCGGAGAGCCATATGCCAAATCAAGTCTACCACACTTGCATTACAATACACAAAATCATTTTAGAAAATACATACAGGCTAAAACTGATACTAGCTATAAAACACGGTGGCCAACATATCACTCAAAACAAGTTAAATATCACTCAAAACAAGTTAAACATATCACTCAACATATCACAAAATCATTTTAGGGCTTGTTAGATGGAGGAGAGAAATAGAAATCATAACTTAGGGTTAAATATAAATCAAGCCCCGAAATTACTCTATTACCTCGCCTCCTCGTTATAACCTCGCCTCCCCTTATGAGATCGAGTAGACCGAGATGAAGCCGACGGAGATCGATCGACAGAGAGCAAGCCGAAACGGAGAGATCGACCGACCGAGATGAATCCGGATGGAGAGATCGAGTGATCGAGATGAAGCCGAGACGGAGAGATCGATGGACCGAGATGAAGTGAATGGAGAGATCGAATGAGATGAAGTAATATTATCGCCTCCCCTTATGAGTTATGACCCTCGTTAAAATTCCCAAAAAAAATGCCTATACCGACGGCCAAATGTGACCCTCGTAATAGACTACCATCGAAGGCCTATCTGACTTGATCGACTTAGACCGTCGCTATGTATGTCTATAGCGACGGTTCCGTCCCGACCGTCGCTAAATCCCGTCGCTATAGATTGATTTTCTAGTAGTGGATATGATGAACCGAGTATTCAAGGAATATTTAGATCACTTTGTGGTCGTCTTTATTGATGACATCCTTATTTATTCCAAAAGCCGTGAAGATCATGAGCAACACTTGAGGCTGACACTCCAAAAGCTTCGTGAATATAAGCTTTATGCCAAGTTGAAGAAATGCGAGTTCTGGCTTGAAGAAGTAGCATTCCTGGGGCACGTAGTATCAAGTCATGGAATATCTGTTGACCCAAAGAAAGATTGAAGCTATTCAAAGCTAGGAACAACCTAAATCGATGGCCGAAGCACGTAGCTTTCTCGCTTAAATTGGTTATTATCGGAGATTCGTGGAAGGATTTTCTCGAATCGCTACTCCATCGACTCGGTGACTCGGAAAGATACAAAGTTCGGTTGGAGCGAAGAATGTGAGAAGAGTTTTCAAGAACTCAACAGAGACTTATTTCAAAGACTGCTGACAATACCATCCTCGACTTTGAGGATTTGTCATCTACAAAGTGATGCTTGAGCAAAGGGTTGGGATGTGTTCTTATGCAACATAGAAAAGTTATAGCCTATGCCTCGCGACAACTCAAAGAATATGAGAGGAATTATCCTACTCATGATCTAGAGTTAGCATTTGTTGTCTTCAATTTAAAATTTGGAGGCATTACTTGTATGGGGAGAAAGTGGAGATCTTTACGGATCATAAAAGCCTCAAATATTTCTTCACTCAAAAGGAACTCAACATGCGACAACGACGTTGGCTTGAACTGCTGAAAGATTATGATCATACCATCCAATACCATCCTGGAAAAGCGAACGTGGTAGGCGGCGCGTTGAGTAGAAAATCATATACAAGTACGAAAGTGCGATATTGTCAACGCAAAGGCCCATTTGTGTGACTTGCAAAGGATAGAGATAGAGTTAAAGACTCTGGGACGCGTGTGATGATAGCGAGTATACTGAGTAGAACCGACTTTAATCGATAAAGTTAAAGTCGCTCAAACTACGGACACGGAGCTGATGCGTATGAGGAAGAAAGTGCAAGAAGGTACTATCGCCAAGCAAGAATCGATGAAGAAGGAATACTTGAGTCAACTCCGGACTTTGTGTTCCTAACGACCACGATTTAAAGTATAATATTATGATGGAGGCGCATGAACACACCATTTGCAATCCATCACGGAGTACCAAAATGTATCATGATATTCGCTATACATTTTAGTGGAGCAATATGAAGAGAGATAAGCACTTGTTTATCTCAAGGTGTCTAACTTGTCAACGAGTTAAAGCGGAGCATCAAGTACCAAAAGGTCCATTGCAACCACTTGAAATTCCGAATGGAAGTGGGAGCACATTACCATGGATTTCGTTCTGGGTCTTCCTAAGGTTTCTCAAGGCATTGATGCGATTTGGGTCATTGTTGATAGATTGACCAAGTCTCGCTCATTTCTTCCGACATCTGAAAAACTTATACACTTGAACGCCTTGCTCAGTATGTACATAAAACGAGATTGTAAAGACTGCATGGTATCTGCCGGTATCCATAGTTTCTGATCGAGACCCAAGATTCACTTCACGATTTTGGGTTAGTTTGCAAAAAGTTATGGGCACAAACTTACGATTTAGCTCGGCATATCATCCTCAGACGGATGGACAGTCGGAGAGGACTATTCAAACTCTTGAAGATCTATTAAGACTCTGTGTCCTTGATTTCAAGGGGAGTTGGGACAAGTTCTTACCATTGGTGGAGTTTTCCTACAATAACAGTTATCAAGCAAGTATTGACATGGCTCCATTCGAAGCGTTGTATGGAAGAAAGTGTCGCTTCTCCAAGATCTTTGGGATGAGGTGGGTGAAGCAACGTTGTTGGGACCGAGTTGAATACGTATGACTACGGAAAAGATTCAAACGATCCGACAACGATAAAAACCTCACAAAATCGACAAAAGAGTTATCTTGATCTTCATCGAAAAGACGTGGAATTCGATATAGGAGATCATATGTTGTTAAGAGTTGCTCCATAGAAAGGAGTTACAAGATTTAGAAAGAGAGGAAAACTTAACCCTCGATTCATCTGGTCCATTTTAATCCTCGATCGAGTAGGAACTGTGGCCTATAGACTCGCTTTACACCAAATATGTCTCGTGTTCATAACGTTTTTCACATATCTATGTTACGTAAATATGTGAAAGACCCGAACCATATTATTGAGTTAGAACCGATTGAAATAGCGGAAGATTTGACGTATGAAGAGGTTCCTGTTCAAATTTTGATAAGAAGGAACATATTCTACGCCCCAAGGTTATACCTCAAGTCAAAGTTTTGTGGAGGAACCACGATGTTGAGGAAATGACTTGGGAGTTAGAATCAAATGAAATCAAGGTATCCTTACCTCTTCGACATACCAGTCGTGCCCTAATTTCAAGGGCTAAATTTCATAAGAAGGGGAGGTTGTAAGACCCCAATTTTTATAAATAAAGATGAATTTTTTTCTATAAATATTATTTTGAATATTATGGAATAAATTTGATATAATGTTATAGTTGTGGGTAATATTTATAAATTTTGCAAAGTATGCAAGTTGTTATAAAATATTCGTTTTGTGCGGAATGTTCTTTTTGTTAGGGAATATTCGCATACAATGGCTCAATCATTGGTGGACCCCACAAATGTAATTATTGCCGATTGAAAAAACGAAAAAATATTTTATAAAAATAACTACGGAGGTGTTACCGTTAAAACTGTTGAACTACCCTATGGTAAAAAGTACGATGTCTGCTGAAGTTGCATAGTAAGCTACACGGTATTAATTATTGATGCTTACGTGAGAAGTCACTCAACTATGCTCAATTATTACTACAATAATTCTTTGCATCATATCTCTTATATTATTGATTCAATTATTGTCACAAGATTATCCAGATAATATGTTATAGTATTAAATCAATAATTGAGACGACAAGTTATAAATGATTAATAATTGTTGAAAGATTAATTATGTGTTGATGAAAAAAAATGATTTGTGGTAAGTTTGATTATTTTATGGGGGCTCGTATGTCATCATCTAAGAGTCTCTTCGTCAATAAGTAATTACCTTCGTCAATAAGTAATTACCCTTGTGAATAGTATTTACCTTCGTCGATAGTATTTACCTTCGTTAATAGTAATTACCTTTACCGACGTCGAACCACTTGTCGTTTCACATTACAAAGGCCGAACCACTTGTCGTTTCACATTCACAAAGCGCCAAACCACTTTTCTTTTCACATCATTAGTCGTCGAGCCACTTGCCTTTTCACACGGCGTGTCTTAAGCTAGAAATCTTCTATAAATAGAGGCCTAGGGCTTCATTATATTTTCACTTAATTCATTCAAGCTATAGAGAGAAAGATAGAGAATATAGAGAAAAGAAGAGTATTTTATTCTTACTACATCGCTTTCTGATGATTCAATCTCCTACCAAATGTAAGGGGTGTTATTCGTCTTATTCATGAAGAGAATCTGTTGTTATTCCATTGCTTATTATTCGTTGGAATAACTTTTATAACGTGGTTTACCCTATACTTGGTGACATTCTTCTATTATTCATTTGGAACATCCTGCTCACATGTGTTTTACAGGACCGTTCCGTCTTTATTATTTTTTTGTTGGAACATCCTCATGCATGTGTTTTACACCGGACTGGTTTCCGCCTTTATTATACTCGGAATATCCTATGTGGCGCCCCAAAATTAGGTATACATCACCCATCTTGGGTCGCCACTTACATGGTGCGTAATTTAAATACAATTTACTAACACATAATCGTGTGTAAAGATTTACATAAATCGTGAGTTTAAATACAAATATCGCTCTACTAGATATTATACAAACTCAAAAAGAGTCCTCATTACAATTATTATCACACTATTTCACGTAATAGTGAGGACTACTAATGCTATCTTGAGGACCATCACTCGCTTCCCCGACTCGTCCCAAAATATTCTCATTTCAAGAAGAAACAAAGAAAGAAAGGGTGAGCTCAACTAGCCCAAAGAAGAAATATTATGACTAAGATAATGCGAATAAATTATCAATAGTCTTCAACAATGTTAAACCGATAAAATACAATAGACAACCAGCTTTAATCTGCAGTGAATATGCAATCCATTGAAAGAGTCAAGTAGAAAATAAAGTCTACTATCTTTTAGGTTTTAAAAGGTTTTTCATCATCATTATAGCCGAGACTCGACTTTAATAAATATTCCACATCATCGAATCACCCCCTTTTCTACTACCAATGATATTCTTTAAGATCACGACCACAATTATTCATGCACTACAGCCAAGAATATTTGTGTATTCATTAATGGTCATGATCATGCCAACAATCGTCCATCAATGCACTACTACCATCGAGGATTTTTACCACATCATTTGTAACATTACTACCATGATTACAATCAATAGTCTCTCGTCATAATCATACCAAGTCCATCTACGCACTACTGTGCCACGTATGACTTTAAAAAAAAAATAAACATGAGGATGATGACAATGATATAAGAATTCAATAAAACAAGTTCAAGAATTATTTTATCCAGAATTATTAACGTCCAAATTATCAACATGATATCGTTTTTGTAGAGTAAAATTCAAGAATGATCGGAAGAATATTTTCATGAAAAAGATCTTTGGATGAAACGCAAATATCAAGGATATTCCACTAATTTCATAGAGTATAAAGTCAAAGTTTTAACCAACCGGGTATAATAAAGAATGGAATAACAAAAGAAATCACCATGCATGCGATAGATCGCAGACGCATAAAAGTTATTCCAACGTAATAATAAATAACGGACCGTGTCGGTGAAATTCACACCGGAGTGATGTTCCAATGTAATAATAAAGATGGAACCAGATCGGTGTAAAACACACGATAGGATATTCCAACAGAATGATAAAGATTTTAACCAGTCCTTGTAAAACACATGCATAAAAATGTTCCAACAGAATAATAAAGATTTTAACCAGTCCTGTGTAAAACACACGCATGTGGATGTTCCAACAGAATAATAATAAAGATTTTACCCAGTCCTGTAAAACACATGCATGTGATGTTCCAATGTAATAATAAAGACGGAACCAGTCCTGTAAAACACATGCATGTGATGTTCCAATGTAATAATAGAAGAATGTCACCAAGTATAGGGTAAACCACGATATCAAAGTTATTCCAATGTAATAATAAGCAATGGAATAACAACAGCTCTCTTCATGAATAAGAAAGAATAACACCCCTTACATTTTGGTAGGAGATTGAATATCGCAGCAGAAAGTAAGAACAAAATACTCTTCTTCTTTCTCTTATTCTCTATACTTTCTCTCTATAGCTTGAATGAATTCGTGAAAATAATGAAGCCCTAGGCCTCTATTTATAGAAGATTTCTAGCTTAGCACCTCCGTGTGTGAAAAGGCAAGTGGCTCGACGACTAATAATGTGAAAAGAAAAGTGGTTTGACGCTCAGTAATGTGAAACGACAAGTGGTTCGACGCTCAGTAATGTGAAACGACAAGTGGTTCGACGTCTGTAAAGGTAATTACTATTAACGAAGGTAAATACTATTCACAAGGGTAATTACTATTGACGAAGTAAAGTAAATACTATTCACAAGGGTAATTACTATTGACGAAGGTAATTACTATCGACGAAGGTAAATACTATTATCGACGAAGAGACTCTTAGATGATGACATATATGAGCCCCCATAAAATAATCAAACTTACCACAAATCATTTTTTTTTTCATCAACACATATTTAATCTTTCAACAATTATTAATCATTTATAACTTGTCGCCTCAATTATTGATTTAATACTATAACATATTATACGATGATAATCGTGAACAATAATTGAATCAATAATATAAGAGATATGATGCAAAGAATTATCGTAGCAATAATTGAGCATAGAAAGTGACTTCTCACGTAAGCATCAATAATCAATACCGTGTCTACTATGCAACCACGCCAGACATCGTATTTTTACCACCGGGTAGCTCAACAGCTTTTAATTCGGTAACACCTCGCCGTTATTTTTATAAAATATTTTTGTCGCTTTCTCAATCCGATGATAATTACATTATGTGGTCCACCAATGATTGAGCCATTGTATTTAATATTCCCTAACAAAAAAAATTCCCCCACCAAACGAATATTTTATAACAACTTGCATACTTTGCAAAATTTATAAATATTACCCACAACTATAACATTATATCAAATTTATTCCATAATATTCAAAAATAATATTTATAGAAAAATTCATCTTTATTTATAAAAGTCGGGGTCTTACAACCTCCCTTCTTATAAAATTTCGCCTCGAAATTAGGGTACGACTGGTATGTCAAGAGGTAAGGATACCTTGATTTCATTTCAAATTCTAACTCCCAAGTCATTTCCTCAACATCGTGGTTCCTCCACAAAACTTTGACTTGAGGTATAACCTCGGAGCGTAGAATATGTTCCTTCTTATCCAAAATTTGAACAGAAACCTCTTCATACGCCAAATCTTCCGCTATTTCGTCCGGCTTCTAACTCAATAATATGGTTCGGGTCTTTCACATATTTACGTAACATAGATATGTGAAAAACGTTATGAACACGAGACATATTTGGCGAGAAAAGCGAGTCTATAGGCCACGCTTCCTACTCGATCGAGGATTAAAATGGACCAAAGAATCGAGGATTAAGTTTTCTCTCTTTCCAAATCTTGTAACTCCTTTCCATGGAGCAACTCTTAACAACACACGATCTCCTATATCAATTCCACGCCCTTTCGATGAAGATCAAGATAACACTTTTGTCGATTTTGTGAGGTTTTTATACGTTGTTTGATCGTTTGAATCTTTTCCGTAGTCATACGTACTCAACTCCGGTCCCAACAACGTTGCTTCACCCACCTCATCCCAAAGATACCGGAGAACGACACTTTCTTCCATACAACGCTCGAATGGAGCCATGCCAATACTTGCTTGATAATCGTTGTTGTAGGAAAACTCCACCAATGGTAAGAACTTGTCCCAACTCCCTTGAAATCAAGGACACAGTAGTCTTAGTAGATCTTCAAGAGTTTGAATAGTCCTCTCCGACCGTCTCAAATCTGTTCGAGGATGATATGCCGAAGCTAAATCGTAAGTCTGTGCCATAGCTTTTTGCAAACTAACCCAAAATCGTGAAGTGAATCTTGGTCTCGATCGTAAACTATGGATACCGCAAGATACCATGCGATCTTACAATCTCGTTTATGTACATACGAGCAAGACGTTCAAGTGTATAAGTTTCTCAGACGGTAGAGAAATGAGCGGACTTGGTCAATCTATCAACAATGACCCAAATCGCATCAACGCCTTGAGAAACCTTAGGAAGACCGTGAATCGAAATCCATGGTAATGTGCTCCCACTTCCATTCTGAATTTCAAGTGGTTGCAATGGACCTTTTGGTACTTGATGCTCCGCTTTAACTCGTTGACAAATTAGACACCTTGAGATAAACAAATATATCTCTCTCTCTTCATATTGCTCCACCAAATGTATGTATGACGAATATCATGATACATTTTGGTACTCCCGTGATGGATTGCAAATGGTGTGTTGTGCACCTCCATCATGATATTATACTTTAAATCGTGGTCGTTAGAACACAAAGTCCGAGTTGACTCAAGTATTCCTTCTTCATCGATTCTTGCTTCCTAAGATAAAGACCTTCTTGCACTTTCTTCCTCATACGATCGCCTCCGTGTCTCAGTAGCTCGAGCAAATTTTAACTTTATCGATTAAAGTCGGTTCTACTCAGATACTCGCTATCATCACATGCGTCTCGAGTCTTTAACTCTATCTCCATCCTTTGCAAGTCACACAAATGGGCTTTCATACGACAATATCGCACTCAGACTTGCATATGATTTTCTACTCAATGCGTCACCACCACGCTCGCTTTTCCAGATGGTATTGATGGTATGATCATAATCTTTCAATAGCTTCAAGCCAACGTCGTTGTCGCATGTTGAGTTCCTTTTGAGTGAAGAAATATTTGAGGCTTTTTATGATCCGTAAAGATCTCCACTTTCTCCTCATACAAGTAATGCCTCCAAATTTTAAGTGCAAAGATAACAACCGCTAACTCTAGATCATGAGTAGGATAATTCCTCTCATATTCTTTGAGTTGTCGCGAGGCATAAAGCTATAACTTTTCCATGTTGCATAAGAACACATCCCAACCTTTTGCCCCAAGCATCATCAGAGATGACAAATCCTCCGAGCCGATGGTATTGTCGTAATAAAATCTTTGAAATAAGTCTCCTCTCGAGTTCTTGAAAACTCTTCTCACATTCTTCGCTTCCAACCGAACTTTGTATCTTTCGAGTCACCGAGTAATGGAGTAGCGATTCGAGAAAATCCTTCCACGAATCTCCGATAATAACCAACTAAACCGAGAAAGCTACGTACTTTCTATTATCGATTTAGGTTGTTCCCGACTTTGAATAGCTTCAATCTTTGTTGGGTCAATGATATTCCATGACTTGATACCACGCGCCCAAGGAATGCTACTTCTTCAAGCCGAACTCAATTTCTTCAACTGGCATAAAGCTTATATTCACGAAGCTTTTGGAGTGTCACCTCAAGTGTTGCTTTCATGATCTTCACGCTTTTGGAATAAATAAGGATGTCATCAATAAAGACGACCACAAAGTGATCTAAATATTCCTCAATACTTTGGTTCATCATATCCATGAAGCGGCGGGAGCATTAGTCAATCCAAAGGACATGACTAGAATTCATAATGCCCGTCTCGAGTTCCTCAAAGCCGCTCTTTGGAATGTCACGGCTCTAATCTTCAATCTTGATATCCTAACGAAGATCAATCTTTGAAAAGAATTTGGCTCTCTGCAATCGTCAAACAGTCATCAATACGCGGCAATGGATACCTATTTTTGATGGTGACATGATTCAACTCCCGATAATCAATACAAAGTCGATACTCCCATCTTTCTTCTTCACGAATAGAACAGAGCACCCCAAGGAGAAGTACTAGACGAATAAAGC
This sequence comes from Panax quinquefolius, assembly GCA_020205615.1. Taxonomy (NCBI): domain Eukaryota; kingdom Viridiplantae; phylum Streptophyta; class Magnoliopsida; order Apiales; family Araliaceae; genus Panax; species Panax quinquefolius. The sequence continues at coordinate 110,837,448 of CM035171.1, read as the reverse complement.
AAATGTCTAACAATTCCTGTAGTTGGGTCTTTAACTCACGAAGTTCAATAGAGCTATTCGATATGGGGCTTTGGAAATAGGTTTTGTCACCGGTTCAAGGTCGATACAAAATTCAATTTCACGCCTGGGGTAGGCCAGAAGTTCTTCTTGGGAATACGTCAGAAATTTATTAACAATAGAAATATCGCTCAAAATCGACGATTTTTGTTTAAATCGTGATACGAAGCTAAGAAAGCTTGACATCCGCTTTTCAATAAACGAATAGCTTTATGGCTTGAGATGGCCGTGATTGATTTTTTAATGGTTTGGTCGTTTGAATTCGCATAATAGGTTGATTAGGAACATGAAAGCTAATAACCTTACGAAAAACAATCAATTTTTGCATGATAAGTAGTTAACCAATCAATCCCTAGAATCACGCCAAATGCAAGTATTTTTAATGAAATAAGATCGACAGTAATGTGAGGGTACCGATTTGAACCAAACAAGACTTATAAACAATTGGATGTAATGAAGGTTTCTCCCAACTGAGTTTCCACAGATAAGTCAAAGTCTAATTTCTCCGAGTCAAATTTAATCGATGAGCGCAAGTAGGAGAAATAAAAGAATGGGTAGAACCCAGATCAAATAAAGTATAGACTTCATTAGAGTTTATGATAAGCTTACCCGTGATGACCTCATTCGATTCCTTGCTCTTTGGAGGTCACAACAAACGCCTCCTTGCACTACCGGGTTTTGAATTTTCCGGATGGCCTTTGGTACCTCCCATCCTAGCCGAATTTGGCTTCTGTGAATGACAAAATCGAGCTAAGTGACCTTCTCTTCCACAATTATAACATGCTTTGACTAGATGACGCAGCTTTGACCGATGTGTCCTCTCCTCCGCATTTGAAGTATATGATAGGTGGTCTTTCTCCTTCCTTAACAATGGGTGTCAGTGGTCTTGACGCTTTCCACCATCATTGAATCTCCGCTTCTTGAAATGTCCATTCTTATTGTTTTGCCCTCGATTACCACCGGCGGTTACCATATCCGCCTGTTGATTCCTCCACGCTTGTTGTCACCGCTCGATGACTACTCTCATTTGAGTATTATAATTTTGCCACCGCTTCTTTTTAGTTGGTAGAACTCATTATCGCGCTTCCACTAATCGAGCCCTATTTACAACATCTCAATACAAACACGCTTTATGAGAAATAAGATGTTGACGATCTCCGCTTCAAACCTCTTAAAAACATTCGCTAATCTCTCATTATCCACCAAGTGGGGACGAACCGTGATAACTCCGCAAATTTTGCCTCGTATTGCGACCTGGCCATATTGTTTTGTTCCAACTTGATAAATTCCACCTCCTTCATGTGGCGAATACTTTCGGGAAAGTATTTGTCGTTGAATGCCTCTGGAACTTCTCCCAAGATATCTTCTTGATGACAAAGAAGTTGAGTACGCTTTTACCGATTCCCACCAAGAATCCGCCTCCGCCGCAACATAAAGGCGTAAAAGGAAACTTTGCTCTCCTGAGCATCCCAAGACATCAAATATCTTGTAATCTGCTTTATCCATGCCTTCGTAAAGTGGTTTTAGCTCTCCTTAAACTCCGGTGGTCCCAGCTCCTTGAATTGTTTAACGCGGATCACCTCGAGAGTTTTCCGTGTTTCCACCTATGTTTTGGACAGAGTCGTTCTCTCTCTTTGTTGCATAAATTGCATAAAGCCTCCGAACATTTGATCATTCATCATTTGGTCGGTGTTGTTGTTTTGCATGAGGATTGTCGCCTTCCGATGCACATTATCCCTCGATTATTGATATGTGGTGAATCAACGATCGCTCAAGCTCCATTGCTATTCTCAACATTCTCGATGTCATTTTCGACATCATCACAAAACAAAAGGTTAATCGACATGTAACAAATTATCCCTATCTTCTAACCAACCAATAAAATAAAGCACATAAACTTAGGTAGGTCATACTAACAAAGGTATTCCCCTCCTCCCCTCCTAGTATTATTCACATCTTAGCCAGGGATCATATCCCTAAGCTCGATACTAACCGCGACGCCCCAAAATTAGGTATACATCACCCATCTTGGGTCGCCACTTACATGGTACAGAATTTAAATACAATTTACTAACATAACTGTCGTGTACAATACGACATAAATCGTGAGTTTAAATACAAATATCGCCTACTAGATATTATACAAACTCAAAAAGGAGTCCTCATTACAATTATTATCACACTATTTCACGTAATAGTGAGGACTACTAATGCTATCTTCAGGACCATCACTGCTTTCCCAGACTCGTCCTAGCTATATTCTCATTTCACAGAGAATAAAGGTGAAAGAAAGGGTGAGCTCAACTAGCCCAAGAAGAAATATTATGACTAAGATAATGCGTAATAAATTATCAATAGTCTTCAACAATGTTAAACCGATAAAATACAATAGATAACCAGCTTTAATCTGCAGGAATATCGATCCATTGAAAGAGTCAAGTAGAAAATAAAGTCTACTATCTTTTAGGTTTTAAAAGGTTTTTCATCATCATTATAGCCGAGACTCAAATTTAATAAATATTCCACATCATCGAATCACCCCTCGCACTACTGGCCAAGGATATTCTTTAAGATCACGACCACAATTATTCATGCACTACGTGCCAAGAATATTTGTGTATTCATTAATGGTCATGATCATGCCAACAACTCGCCCATCAATGCATTACTACCAATCGAGGATTTTTACCACATCATTTGTAACATTACTATCATGATTACAATCAATAGTCTCGGTCATAATCATACCAAGTCCATCTATGCACTACAGCCACGTATGACTTTAAAAAAAAATAAAATATGAGGATGATGACAATGATATAAGAATTCAATAAAACAAGTTCAAGAATTATTTTATCCAGAATTATTAACGCCCAAATTATCAACACGATCTTCGTTTTGTAGAGTAAAATTCAAGAATGATCGTAAGAATATTTTCATGAAAAGATATCGGATGAAACGCAAATATCAAGGATATTCCACTAATTTCATGGAGTATAGAAGTCAAAGTTTTAACCAACCGGGTATAATAAAGAATGGAATAACAAAAGAAATCACCATGCATGCGATGATCACATGCATGTGTTATTCCAATGTAATAATAAATATCGGAACCAGTCGTGTGAAATTCACAATCGGCAGGATGTTCCAATGTATAATAAAGATAGAACTGCATCCTGTAAAACACACGTATAGGATATTCCAACAGAATGATAAAGATTTTAACCAGTCCTGTAAAACACACACATGATGATGTTCCAATGTAATAATAAAGATTTTAACGTGTCCGTAAAAAACACACGCATGTGATGTTCCAACAGAATAATAAAGATGGAACCAGTCCCATTTAAAACACACGCATGTGATGTTCCAACGTAATAATAAAGATTTTAACCAGTCCTGTAAAACACACGATGTGATGTTCCAATGTAATAATAGAAGAATGTCACCAAGTATAGGGTAAACCACGATATAAAGTTATTCCAATGAATAATAAGCAATGGAATAACAACAGCTTCTTCATGAATAAGAAAGAATAACACCCTTACATTTGGTAGGAGATTGAATATCGCAAAGAAGGTGTAAGAACAAAATACTCTTCTTCTTTCTCTCTTATTCTCTCTATACTTCTCTCTATATAGCTTGAATGAATTAAATGAAAATAATGAAGCCCTCAGCCTCTATTTATAGAAGATTTCTAGCTTAAGACCGCCGTGAAAAGGCAAGTGGCTCGACGACTAATAATGTGAAAAGAAAAGTGGTTTGACGCTTTGTAATGTGAAACGACAAGTGGTTCGATGCCTGTAATGTGAAAAACGACAAGTGGTTCGACGTCTGTAAAGGTAATTACTATTAACGAAGGTAAATACTATTCACAAGGGTAATTACTATCGACGAAGGTAAATACTATTCACAAGGTAATTACTATCGATTGAAGGTAATTACTATTCGACGAAGGTAAATACTATCGACGAAGAGACTCTTAGATGATGACATATGAGCCCCCATAAAATAATCAAACTTACCACAAATCATTTTTTTTTTCATCAACACATATTTAATCTTTCAACAATTATTAATCATTTATAACTTGTCGCCTCAATTATTGATTTAATACTATAACATATTATATGATGATAATCTTTGTGACAATAATTGAATCAATAATATAAGAGATATGATGCAAAGAATTATCGTAGTAATAATTGAGCATAAATTGAAGTGACTTCTCACGTAAGCATCAATAATCAATACCGTGTGCTACTATGCAACCACGCCCAGACATCGTATTTTTTACCAACGGGTAGCTCAACGGTTTTAATTCAGAACACCTCCGCCGTTATTTTTATAAAATATTTTTGTCGCTTTCTCAATCCGATAATAATTACGCTATAGGGTCCACCAATGATTGAGCCATTGCATTTAATATTCCTAACAAAAAGAATATTCCCACCAAAACGAATATTTTATAACAACTTGCATACTTTTGCAAAATTTATAAATATTACCTACAACTATAACATTATATCAAATTTATTCCATAATATTCAAAAATAATATTTATAGAAAAATTCATCTTTATTTATAAAAGTCGGGTCTTACATCCTATCTCATGTGTTTTACAATTGGATCCGTTCCATCTTTATTATTCTCATTGGAACATCCTCGTCAAGTGTGAATTTCACCGACTGGTTCCGTTATTTATTATTCTCGCTTGGAATAACCTCGTCTGCATGCGCCTATCGCATTTATGGGTGATTTCTTTTGTTATTCCATTCTTTATTATACCCAAATGGTTAAAACTTTGACTTCTATACTCCATGAAATTAGTGGAATATCCTCGATATTTAAGGTTTCATCCAAAGATCTTTTCATGAAAATATTCTTCCGATCATTCTTAAATTTTACTCTACAAAACAAAGATTATATTGATAATTTGACGTTAATAATTCCCGGATAAAATAATTCTTGAACTTGTTTTATCAATTCTTATATCATTGTCATCATCCTCATGTTTATATTTTTTAAAGTCATCTCGTGGCTCAGTAGTGCATGTAGATGGACTTGGTATGATTATGACTAGAGACTATTCTTGTAATCATGGCCGTAATGTTACAAATGATGTGGTAAAAATCCTCGATGGTAGTAGTGCATCGATGGACAAATTGTTGGCATGATCATGACCATTAATGAATACACAAATATTATTCTTGCCCGTAGTGTATGAATAATTGTGGTCGTGATACTAAAAGAATATCCTCGGCCGTAGTGCGGGGGTAATTCGATGATGTGGAATATTTATTAAAGTTTAGTCTCAAATATAACGATGATGATGAAAACTTTTAAAACTTAAAAGATAGTAGACTTTATTTTCTACTTGACTCTTTTAATGGATTGCTTATTCCACCGCAGCTTAAACTAGTTGTCATTGTATTTTATCGGTTTAACATTGTTGAAGACTATTGATAATTTATTCTCGCATTATCTTAGTCATAATATTTCTTACTTAGGCTAGTTGAGCTCACCCTTTCTTTCACCGTTCTCTTCAGAATGAGAATATATAATTGGGACGAGCCTGGGAAACGAGTGATGGTCCCAAGATAAGATTAGTAGTCCTCACCATTCTGTGAAATAGTGTGATAATAATTATAATGAGGACTCCTTTTTGAGTTTGTATAATATCTAGTAGACGATATTTGTATTTAAAACTCACGATTTATGTCGTATTGTACCACCTACGCTTATGTTAGTAAGTTGTATTTAAATTCTTTACCATGTAAGTGGCGACCCAAGATGGGTGATGTATACCTAATTTTGGGGGCGTCACACATGTGTGTTGAATGAGCTGAATTCAGTTCTTGGAAGGTTGGCGTAGGAAAATTTAATTTATATATTAATATTATATTAAATTTTCTGCTTTAGTGTTCTAAGCATTTTCCTATAAATAGGGTACTTAGGTTAGAATTGAAAATTACACCAGAAAGTGAAGTTTTCTCTCTCTATATTATCGAGCGTATTCTTGTGAGTATTTTAAGTATATTTTGAGTATTGCTATACGGTGCAAGTTCAAGTCATAGCTTATATCCTGGTGTTTTAAATTAGAAGTCTTGATCTTTCGAGGTAAGGATATTATTTTTTAATGATATTATTTATTCTAATATCATTATCTTGAAGTATTGATCTGAACTTTTAATCAAATTTGAAACTTTTAGTGTCGGGTTCTTATTCACGATACTGATCTTATTCACGAATCTGAGACTATTCATCTAAAAATGAAAATTTTTCTTTTCGTTCAAAATATCTATTCGGATACTAGCTTTGATTGTATCCATGTTTTGATCATTCTTGAATTTTACACCACTATGATTATTTTTGAGGTATTTTTGGACATAGATAAAACAAAGTACGAATCCTTAATCCTTAATTCTTGTCATTTTGTTTCACTGGATTCGTTTATTTAAAAATATTTTCATCATCCTCGGTCTTAAATGATGATATTATTGAATATCTTTGGCTTTGTAGTGCAAAGATGAATGATTTCGATAAATATCTTTGGCCAGTAGTGCAAAGATGAGCAGTGTTTAGATGAACATGACCAATCGATGAATATCTTTTGGCACAGTAGTGCAGATTGAATATTTGATTCGAGATATATATTGATTGATGTTACGAGGATAAAAGATAGACGATGAACTTTTAAATTCATACATAGAAGATAGTAGTTTGCATTCTCTACTTAACTCTTCTAATGAATTATTATTTCATTGCGAATATTGATTTAAAACTTGTTGTCTATTGTATTCTATTAGATTTTTCCTGTTGAAGACTAACGATAATTTGTTGTATATTATCTTAGTCATAATATTCTTTACTTGAAATTTAGTTGAGCTCACCCTTTTCCTTTTTGTTCCATTTTTCTTCTCGGAGGCGAGAATATAAGCGAAAGCAAGTCGGGTATGGAATGAAGGTTCTAGAGAGAGTTGTTTAGTAGTCCTCCACCATTTTTGTAAAATAATGTATCAATAAATGTAATGAAGATTTATTTGAGTATAAATATTGTCTGAAGATAATATTTGTATTCAAACTCACGATTTCTTGTTGTAATAATAAAGTTGTAGTTGTTTACATCACTATGTATTGACAACTTCGAATGAATTGATGATATCTACCTTTTTTGGGCGTCACACATACTTTCTATCTTCCGCAAAAAGAGTCTCATTTGTATATTCAAAAACTGTTCCGCTAAGAGTATTCTTTTAATTCTTTTAATTGATATTGTATAATAAAACGATACAATATTCTCAAATTTGTCATAATAATTTTATTATCATTTTACCACTATTTAACTAACAAATAATTATTTTTACGGGTAAAATAAAACACAAATACATCCTTAATATTTTTAAAATTTAGAAATGAAACTCTTTTATAAAAACAAATGGAGCATCAGCTATCCTAAAGATGCATAATATTCTAATACGACCCACACAAAGTTAGGATAGGAAAAACCACAAAAGAAAGAGTCTAATAGATGAAAAAGAACAAATTAGAATCATTCTTCATAAGATGATTATAATTATCTATACACCTATGTCTGTATCTATCTATATTAGGGACCTATGTCAATAATTATCTTATTTTCTCTCTTACTTACTATCCCTATTTTCTCATCCATATTTTTAATATTTTATTTAAATATTTTTTTTAATTGCACACACGGTCTATGCCACATAGACATACCATACACTTTTTAATATTTTAGTGTTGTGATAAATTATAATTACTAGTCATATATATTAATTATATATATATAAAAAAAGTGTATGGTATCATAACATATCTTGCCCTGTGTTAACTTAGTTGTGCTCTAATATAAAATTCATGACCTAATGTTCTGGGCTTTATGCTTATTTAAACAACAAACAATATAATGCTTATCACGTCTGATGTACGCGTATCAGAGTGGTATGCGCGTGTGTGTGTATGTGTGTGCGTATATATAGATTATTATGCGATCTTTTTTATGTGATAATAGCATTATTTTTAAAACAAAACATAATTATCAATGACATTATAGGATTATCATATGACTAATTCCTACTTTTATAATTATAAGTAGAAAAGTCAAAATACTAATACTTAAATCCCCAGTTAGGTGTAAGAAAGCAAAAATGCTTGTTAAAAAAAACAATGACAAAAAAGAGCACGCAGACCGATAAGGTAGTTTCAAATGTCGCGATCTTTGTGACAAATCATGAGCTTTAGGTATACTCCATCTGTTCTTAAAAGATTATCGTTTAAGGTTAATGCACACAGATTAAAGAATATAATTAATACCTAACGAAAATACTATACTATCCTTATTAATTGTCTCATCCAATTATTCTCTTCCCAATGTTTCTTATTCAATTCAACCAATTACTACTTGAAAGAAGGGAATAAATCTTTAAATAGGAGAAAACTTTAAATAAGGATAAAGTAGGGGAAAAATAACTAATATGTATTGATAAATTCAAAACGACAATCTTTTTGGAACAAAAATTACTTCCTAAAACGACAATCTTTTAGAAACGGAGGGAGTATTTATTTATCAACGTTTGCGACGGTAGTGCTTACTGTTTAGTGCGTTTAGATGTCTAAGCGCACCGCACCAATTTTTGTGCGATATATTTTGTTTATGAGTTAACTAAGTTGCGTTTAATATAAATTACTTATAGACGAACTAGCTAGATTCTAAAATATATTTAAATCTTCAAATACTTCATAAATGGGTAAACGAGCAATAACTACGTATATCATATATGTGTCTACACGTATAGCTAGCTGTGTTGGGGCTACATTCATTCCCCTTTTGACATGTGAACTAGTCATAGGATAAGTTTGTTTAGTTCAACCTCCAAATGACTTCTTAATATAACATGTAGAATATATATTAACAAAAGCCAACTGCAACAACTCTATCAAAGGTGTTTTAAGAACTTGTTTAATTCATTGACTTGTTTTTTTATGCAATTTTTATTTGTCCAGCATTCTAATGACCGAGGACCACTAAGAGGTTAATGTCTGATGAATGATGATCATGGTAAGACTAAGACATATATAGTATATCAAGAAGATTGAGAAATTTTAATTTCACATACTTTATACTAGCTTGAATTGTTTGTTTTTTCACACCTTTCTATAATCTCATAAAATAAATTACACACCTACCGCAATTTGGCTATTTCGGATTCATTATTGTTTGGTTAAAAAGGCCGTTTGAAAGTTCAAATTCACTCTAAAATCTTGTATACTTTAAAGCAGTTTATTTCAAACACAACTTATTTAATTCACAAGTAAAGTTTGGGCTCAACCTGATCACGTGTTCCATTGTTCACCATTTTCATTTTTGTAGGATGAGAAATGTACCCTAGCAATTAGGGGTATAAGCCGATCAGAGTTGTTCGGTGCTCAACTCAAAAATATGATCCAAAACTCGAATTCGAAATTAATCCGAGTCAAATCTGATTCATACTCGTTTTTTATTTACTGATACACAAGTCGAATTCGAGCATAGCATTATTCGCTTAGATTAGGGTTCAAGTACTACACTTTTTCATGAGCCATACTCGATACCTACTCAATGGATCATACTCAAATACTGATTTGATCCATACTCGAAGCTAAATATGTGATATTTGTACCCAGCTTTTGTAATTTATAGTGTAGTATATAATTATGTAAGTTTGTACTTAAATAAATTAATGAATTGTGATTATAAATTTGTATTACATTCTTTGTAATTTCTTTACATAAATATAACTAAAAAAAAATCATGTATAAATATTAGTTTAGTAATCAATTTAGTATGTCGTAAGTGAAACGGTTCATATTCGAAACTCGTTTTTAAGACTCATGAGTTGGCTTTGAAAACGAGTCGAGTACTTACGAGCTGAATAGGTCCAAGTAATGATCCGAGTCGAATTTAGCGCAAAATTAGAAATCCCTCATCGAATCTAAGTCAAATTCGAGCTTAATTTTTGAAGTCGAGTCGAATCGAATCTGAACGCGAGGATATTCGTTGAGATTCGACTCGTTTACACCCATACTAGCAACATCTAAAGTTATGGCATTACAACTACAAGGAACACATTTTGGCAGGTTTTGAGCATTTATTCTTATAGATTTTGGGCTCATGGTTTCCAACTTGTAATGTGTTAAGCTAATAACCTCAAACTCATTAGTGTTTTAGAAGAATTAATGGGAAAATGGATAATAGGTGTTTTGTTGGTATTTAGTAAATATTAAACTTGGTAATTTCAATTTTTTTAAAGCAATTTTTTTTACAAACAATTTGAAAGCTTTAAGAAACTTCCTGAGTAATACATGAAACAGTAGTGGGAGGATCTGATAGATTAATTGACCCTTTCACAATAATAACAGGTTCTATTTTTTGGTAAAATAGGAAAGAATTTTCCATTTCTTAATATTCATTCTGTATAATATAAATGATGACTAAATAGTTGGTGCTGATATCAGATCACAGCACATAGCATCAAGTTTTCAACTTGTAAACTCTCTATTTAAGAACAGACTCCAAAATAAGAGTGCAACTCAGCTATTCAGCACATGAACAAGAATCTCCCCAAACAAGTTAATACAATAATTTGTACCAACTTCTCAACTACCTGAGTTCTCAGCTTTTCCAAAATGAGGAAGGACTAGAGAAATATTTTAATCCAAATTTCTTAAATGAAATAAAATCATAAAAAGACTAAAAATTAAATAAAATAAAGCAAACCAGGCTTTTGCTAGATAACAGCCAGATCTCAACATCGTGCCTATGAAAAGTTGAAAACCCACCCTCATTTCGACCCCCCCCCCCAACTCCCCAGGAAAAAACAATGCAAGAACATGAAGCCAGAAAATTCTTTACAAAAAATCTGCAATTGCTCTACAAAAACTTATAGCTTCAATAAAATTTTGATTATGCAGTGTTACAGAGAACATGTTCATGCACAAGAATGTATGAAGACATTGAACTTCTTACTTTTTATACAAGTGATATAATCATCGATTAAACTTTTCAAAAGGAGTCCATAGTGAAGCTGCAAATTTATGGAACTGATGTTATCTTGCTCATCGATTTAAGCACAGTTATACCTTAACGGACAACTACTGCCACAAAAGTGAGTGATAATGTAGCCCCTCACTAGGGTCTCTCCTATCTCTCTCCTGACTTGAGCCATTACAATAATTGAATCAATATTCCAATACTTCAAATCTTTAACCCAGAGTTACCATATACTCTCATAACACCTAACGAACTGCATATTGATACTTGCGTATCCAACTAGGGTACTCTTACGTACCAATACTTTAAATTTAGCATACAGAAAAATTTCTTCGTTGTTTAACTATTATTGCACAAATATCAATATTACAACTTAGTATTAGATACTCAAACATTACATATATACTAAAATATTTATATAACAATCAATCAACTTGTTGATTCAATTAAAAATCTTTTATAAAACTTTGGTTTATTACATTAAGATTCTAAGAGAGTTCCCAACTATAAGAACTTATATAAAAATATCCTAGCGTATCACGTTTTAGCTATGTAGTGTACCGCGTAATCCTATTCGTACAGCGTATCGAAACGTACCACGTTTCGGGTAACACTGTTTTAACCTAGTAGTCCATCATACAACAGTGCAAAATAAAGGCTTTCAGACTAAAATCTTCTGTCAAATCTGAATTAAAGCATTGCCATAATAAAATCCCAGCCTAGTTAATTACACGGGTATTGAATATTAGTGTGGCTTATGCTTTCAAGTCACCTCTGAGACCTGTACTCAATGAATAAGACCCTTGCTGGACCAGAGTTCAATTTGAAACCGTTGAATGTCATGGCTATCAGCAGCAAAATCTCCACCAGCTTACATAAAGCATCATCTCTCTTAATCTCTCAAAGCCAACACTAACATGGTGAAAAATAAGCATCTATAAATGACAATAGCTATTTGCATAACCAAGCTGCATATCACGCAGTAGTTAATGTCAATATCCTCATTTTCCTAACCAAAGTAAATAATATTAACAAAATGATTCACCTACAGCTTAATTCTAGAGAGACAAAATAGCACATCTGGTGAGGAATGCAGTCATAGATTTAGTTATTCTTTCATGGGTAATTTTGGCCCCAAGTATGAGGAATGCATCCCACAGATTTAGTTATTTATTCTTTAGATTATTCAATTGGATTGAAACTGATGTCATTACATATTTTATCAATAATTGGGGATTTAGGGTGATTTATAGTAGTTAGGGATTTTAATCATTAGTTGCTAATGAAGTTTCCTAATCCTTTAAGTTTTGGTTTTCCAATTTGGGCTTTCTAATCCATTGAGATTTATATTTTCCTCTCCATAATGGATTAGAGTTTTGTTTCTCTTAAATAGTAATGTAATCCTCGCAAATTCCTTTAAAATAGCTTATGAAATATTGGAGCTTGTAAATTGAAAACGGTATCAATCTCTTGCCAGCGAACTTAATGAATATCAGTGGAGTTAACTCAAAGAATCATGCAGGACACAGATAGGCGTCAACCTGTTTTGGATGTGATCAACAAACCCTAGTGTTTAGGTGTGAAACCTAAACCTTGTTGCATTTTCTTTGTCCTACATCAAATCTCTGCATTTTAGCATTTTACAAAAAGACTCACCCGCCCAACTATCCTCATTTCTCTTCACTTCCTATAAACGTTTCGACATTACATGGCATGACCAAACAATTACAAGTTTTCAGCCATTACACGAGGAGCATGCTAAGCATATATAATGTGTTATGATATGAAATAAAAGAAATCAGGAATTTAAAATGTAAGACCATGAAGCTTTAAATAATGATGGCAAGGATGGCCATACAATCATCAAATCACACAAGTCCCTATCATAAATTTATCTTTAGTTCATTTTGGTAATTTATTAATACATTATCATTGTCTACAGCCTAGATATCAGAAGATACATTTCTTAAGGAAACAATCAATTAAGCATCAAGCCTAAAGTTAGGTACTTTGAAGGATATTATTCTTGTAATTACTTGTACCTTCTATTCCTGTAACTGATTAAATCTTTCGTCAGGGCAAGATCGTTAAAACTACAAATTTCCAACAAAATATCCCAAAATTGAATATGCTTCTCCTCGAATCATTTTTATATTCTGCGAGAACCTAAAAATCTGAGAATGTAAAAGTCTTTGAGGAAGTAATGCAACGACATAATACATTTGAAAACACATTCAAAATTTTCCCAACTCCTGTTTCTTAAGGAGTGAAAATAAAAGATGAAACAGAGTCGCATCAATCTGGCTACAATTCTCCAACAAATCAATGCTTAATAATAAAAAGTATTAATAATTGCTAAGCATTTTCTAATTGTATAAGAATTCCGAGCATGCTAAAACAGCTTCATAAGATCTCAACCAAAAAACAAGTCATCAAGGAAGTCAAACAAGTTCAACTAAATCCAATTTGACATCATAACAGAAGCAATTCAATTTAGTAACAAAATCATGTGAGAAATTAACCATATGACTCAAAACAGATAAATACATAGTTGGCTATCTAGACATAATTCCTCATAATTTAAATTCATATGTTAACAGAAAATTCATATTCATAACAACAGATGACAAATACATCTGAAAAACAAAAACTATTATGTCCAAATGATTACCTGAATTAAAATTAAGACTGTTGAAGGACAATCTAAACCAAACACACAAGACTCTTTCATCTTTACTCTTTCATCACATCAAAGTATTAAACAAAAGATTCATAAAATTCATGAAACCCGTTAAAATATTATTATAATTCCATCATTTCTTGGTGCTTTTACCTCCAGCATCCCCACTACCCCCTGCTGCACCTGCTGCCTTCTTTGCCTGTTTTTCCTGAAGTGCTTTTGCATCCCTGTATGTACACAAAGACATCCACCAAGATTAAAACTAAAAAATATTGAATTTGTTTTTTGTGGGATTTGGTGGAAAGGTTTTCATATGCTTATAAATATACTTATTCATAACCAAGGTTTAAGAACTTAAATTAAAAGATTAACAATGAAAAAATTGATTTTTTTTGGTGGGGTTTGTGGGAAAGGTATTCATATGCTTACACGTATACTCATACGCATATATTAACCAAGGTTAAAGAGCTTAAAATACAATATTAACAATAAAAAATGAATTTTTATGGGGGAAATCAGCAAAATCACACAAGTCGCATATAAACATACCTTTCACGGCGTTGTTCAGGGGTTAACCCATCGTCTTTCTTATTTTTGCCACCGTTTCGGGCATTAGCTCTTTCACGATCCTTCTCTCTCTGGTTACCGCGTTAGATCCAGTAATTAAAGAAATCCCAATATAGTCATGAATAATATATATACATATACAAGTCTATATTGATACATTAAAGCAGTAAAATTATGTAAATTGAAGATAATGGAATTGAGAATCAAGCACCGAAAGCAATTAAACTTAGATCAAACAAATAATTAAACAATCACAAGCATGACAATACTAGGACTGAAATTAGGGTTTCAAATTGAAATACAAATTTCGAAGGATATGAGTCATCTTGAAGCAGATGAAAGCCTCTACTTAACAAAGAAATCTCGGACAGAGAAGTATGCGGTTGGAGTTTGAGGAGGGAGGAGAAGAAGCGAATAGAATAATTATTAGGGGGAGAAAAATGAATTAACACTTTTGGGCCTTCGGCCCTTGAAATCTGACTTTATTGGGGCATGTGAGAATTGAGATTGGCCTATTATTTGGGAAAAGAATATGCGACAATTATATATTCTATTACATTTTTAAAAATAATAACAAATGATAGTGTTACCATAAAATTTTACAACTAATGACTTCCATATTTATTTACAATCTTAGTGCAATACTTAATTACAAAAGAGTGTAATCTTATCCCTTTAATTATGCATACGATTTTCTCCCCATCTCCCACAATTTTCTCCCCATCTCTCCCACACGATTTTCTCCCACCCATTTTGTTTCCTTCTTCTTCTCCTCCTCCGCCTCTTCCTCCTCCTCCCCGTCCAACGCCTCCTCCTCCGCCTCCCTCCTCCCTCCTCCCCCGCCTCCGCCTCCCGCCCCACCTCCTCCGCCTCCTCCTCCCCGCCTCCCCGCCTCCTCCTCCTCCTCCATCCTCCGCCTCCGCCTCCCTCCTCCCCCACCCCGCCTCCATCTCCTCCCGCCACCCTCCCCACCCCTCCCTCTCCTCCCGCCTCCTCCTCCTCCTCCTCCTCCTCCTCCTCCTCCCTCCTCCTCCTCCACCTCCTCCTCCTCCTCCCTCCTTCCTCCTCCCCTCCTCCCCTCCTCCCCTCCTGTCGCCGCCTCCCCTCCTCCCTCACTCACCACCTCCCTCCTCCGCCTCCCATTCCTCCGCGTCCCTCCTCACGCCTCCCTTTCTCCTCCCCTCCTCTTTCTCCACCCTCCTCCTCCTCCTCCCCTCCCTCTCTCGATCCTCCGCCTCCCACCGCCACCCCATGGTCCATTCTTTATTTTTACTTGTAAACGAAATCTTCCGATAAGGTAACCAATTTAGTTTTATTAGTTTCTTAATTTATTTTGGATGTGATGCGGTTGGTAATCATCAAACTTCATGTAGTTGGTTACCAAATCATTTGATAAGGTAACCAATTCGGTTTTATTAGTTTACTAATATATTTTGAATGTGATGCAATTGGTAACCAAAATTTATGCGATTGGTTACTAAACCTTCCGATAAGGTAACCAATTTAGTTTATTAGGTTACTAATTTATTTTGGATGTGATGCGATTGGTAACCAAATTTCATATAGTTGGTTACCAAACCATTTGATAAAGTAACCAATTCAGGTTTTATTTGATTACCAATTTTATTTTAAATGTGATGCGATTCTTAGTCAAAATTCAGTATAAAGGTAACCATTTCAATTTTGTGGGTAACCAAATCAATGAAAAGAAATTGAATAAAGAACTCCTATGCACACCATGGCGGCGGCGATGCCAAGGCGGCATAATGATGGCGTTACGAGAGAGGATGATGAACATTAGCTCCTTCATAATTTTTTATTTTTATTTTCTCATTTTGATTTGAATTTTGAAACATGGATTTGAAATTGTTGTTAGAGACAAGATTTGAATTTGAATTTGAATTATTAGTTATCCTTGATTTTAGGTTTCCTTATTAATGTGAATTGTACTTATTTTTGTAATAATTACATTCTTTTTGTAATTATTTAGTTGATGCACTTTTCTTGTAATTACTTTCATTTGTTGTATACTTATGTAAAGGACCAAGAAGAATATTACCAAAATTTGGAAGGAAAATAAATAAAGGGAAGTTTTATTTTTCAAAATTATGAAATCCAATTATTTCTTACCAGTATTCGGTGATACATGCAAATTATGTGAGGTAAAATAAAATTTTAATAATTAAATTAAAAATATATATAATATAAAAAGTAGGAAATAAGATAGGTTGAATAATACTTTTATTCTTCTAAATTATCACTCACTTTTAAAGTTGTCCTTAAATTTTATTTTTAGCTAATTAAGTCCTTCAAGTTATATTTTTTTGGCGTTTTCATTCTTTTTACCTGATTTGACCCCAAACTCGACCTATTTTGACCCAACCTAAATTTAACAAATTATTTTTTTTAAAAAAAACTAGAAAAAATTAAAATAATTTTATAAATAATTATTCTTTTAAAAATACTTATTTTAATAATTTAAAATAAAATGTTATTTTAAAATAATAATAATTTTAATATTTTAAAATAATATTATTTTAATATTTTAGAATAAAATATTATTTTTAAAAGTTTTAAAATAATTATTATTTTCGTGAAAAATATAAAAACTTTTATTTTTCCAAAAAGAGTAAATTTTCATAAAATATAGATTTAAAAAAATTAAAGTTTAATTTTTTTATTATTTTTATTAAAATTTACACATCTTTAAAAAATAAAATCTACTTTTGTTTTGTGAAAATATTGTTTTTTAATTTAGTTTTTTGAATCTATATTTTATAAAAGCTGTATTCGCTTTTTAAAAAAAATTGAGTTTTTATTTGAAAATAAAGTTTTATTGTTTTGTTTTATTTTTCAAATCTATATTTTATAAAACATTACTCATTTTTTAAAAAATGAAAAAAAATCTACTTTTTTCATGAAAATAATAATTATTTTTAAAACTTTTTAATTTTCTTTTTAAGTAAACTAATCGCTTTTTAAATTTTCTTTTACTATTTTTTGTATTTTAATTTTTAATTTTTGTTTTAAAAATTCTAATATTAAGAATACAAATATTATGATAAAGACATAAACTTTTTTTTTTTAAAATAATTTTTAACATAAAAAATGAAAAATCCATTTTTTTTTTTGAAAATAAAGTTTTATTGTAAAACCCCAACTTATTATAAATAAAATCAAATTTTCTCTATTTATTATTGTGAATAATAAGGTGATAATTTGATATAATACTTTGGTTATGGGTGAAATGTGCAAATTTTGCAAAATAAGCAAGTGGTTATAAAATATTCATTTATTATTTTGAATATTCGTTTGGTCGTGGAATATTTTTTCCATTTTGGAATATTCGTATGCGAAGCACGACCATTTGTTGGTCCCATAACGGATAACTGTCGGATGAAGAAAACGACAAAGTATAAGTTTTTATAAATAACGACGTAATTGTCACCAAGTAACAACCGCTGGAATAATTCGATGGTTAAAATACAAGATACGCTGCATTGGTTTAGCGAAGAGAAGACACGTTATTGCACAAAGATTTTGATGAATTATCGATCCTTACGTGAAGACACTACTCAATAATTGTTACGATTAATTCTTGTTCAATATTTTATTTTATTGATTCAATAATTACATAAGTTGATATTTTATATTATTGTTGTTTCAATAATTGGCAATCGCATGCGATTTCCCATTATCGGATCAATAATTCATATTATTTGAATAATATTATTAGATAAGATTATTGGCAATGTCTAGAAAGTTCTGTCGAGGAGAGGTTTGGTCACCTAATCGCACGCGCAAGAAGAGAGAAATCCTTATTGGAAGTCCCTCTTTCCTGGGAACAGTTCGTTATCATAAATGTGATTCTCGTAATATTATTTGTGAATAATTAATTATTGATTCATATGATAAGGAAATATTTATTTTATGTGGATATAAATGTTGGATATATTTATTGTGGTTAAAAATGAAGGAGTTAATGTTGAGGTGTTTTATCGGTATTTTTTTGTTTGAATGGAGGTATTAAAAATTAAACCAAAGTTTTTGAGATATATTAAGTGAGTTATAATTTTAATCCGACCATTGGATCGTTGATTTTTGGATATGTTATACATATATAAGTTGAGTATATGTCCACAAATTTTAAACCGTTAAAATGAACGTATGATTTGTTATGAATTTTAAGAGGTGATCGATTCGAAATTAGGTTTATAAATGATTTTGGTGGAAAATTCTAGAATTGAGTGGCCCCAATTGTGGTTGGTGAAGAAATATGCTGAATTTTATTTCAAATGTGGTGGGTGGCAATAGTAGCAGGTAAAGCCATCAGGTTGTAGGTCAAGTCTGCTTCGGCGTGCTAACATTTTCCTATAAATGGAGGGTTAAGTTAGAATTAAAAATCACACCAGAAACATAAGCTTTCTCTCTATATATTATCGAGTTATTCTTGTGAGTATTTTGATACTTTGAGTGTTATTTATCTTGTCGCAAGTTCCTTCAAAGACTATATCTAGTATTCCAAATAAGTATCTTTTCTTTTGAGATAAAGGATGTTATTTTCTTCTTAAATGATATTATTTTCTTCAATATCATTATGCCGAAATATTGGTTTGAACTTTTTATCAAATTTGGAACTTTTTGTGTCGGGGTTACTATTCACGTATACGACATTATTCACGAATACGGCACTCTTCACCGAAAAATAAAATTTTCTTCTTTTTGTCCAAGATGGCTATTATGGTTACTATCTTTGATTGTATCCATGTTTTTGATCTTTATTTTTGAATTCGCTTCAAAATTAGTTATTATGGAGTATTATTGATCTTGGATAAACCGTTATATCTGAATCCTTAATATTTGTTCTTCCGTCTCACCTGGATTCGCTTTTCTTTAAAATATTTTTCATCATCCTCACCCTAAATGATGATATTATCGATTATCTTTGGCTGTAGTGCAAAGATGAATGATTAATCGATGAATATCTTTGGCCTCAGAAAGTGCAAAGATGAATGATTACCTAATGAATATCTTTGGCCTGTAGTGCAAAGATGAACAGGTGTTGAGATGAACATGACCAACTGGTGATACAAATGAATATCTTTGGCATGTAGTGCAAAGATGAATATTTGATTAAAGATGTATATTGATTGTTGTTACAAGGATAAAATATTGATGATGGACTTTTAAATCTTAGAAGATAGTAGAACTCATTCTCTACTTGACTCTTCTAATGGATTGTTGTTTCCGCTGCAGTTGTTGATCTAAAACTTGTTGTCTATTATATTTTATCAAATTTTTTCCCTGTTGAAGACTAATGATAAATTTTTGTATATTATCTTAGTCATAATATTCTTTATTGGGCTAGTTGAGCTCACCCTTTTCCTTTTTGTTCTATTTTTCTTCTCAGGAGGTGAGAACATAACAGGATCTAGTCGGGGTATGGAGTGATGGTTCTAGAAAGATGTTTTAGCAGTCCTCATTATTTCTGTAAAATAGTGTTTGAATAATTATAATGAGAACTTATTTGAGTGTGGATATTGTGCAGAAAGACAATATTTGTATTTAAACTCACAATGATGTGTTGTGTCGATTTTGCATTTACAATCAGTATTATTGAAGTTGTAGTTTGCTTTTACGCACCATGTATTTGGCGACTCGAATGGGTGGGTGTTGTATACCTATTTTGGGGGCATCACAGATTGGTATCAAAGCTTAGGATATGATCCTGGCCGAGATGTGAGACAAGAACTAGGAGGGAGATGGGAATTCCTTTCGCTAATATGACTGACTAAGTTTTTTTGTATTTATTTGGTGAAAGCCAATGTATAGGGATAATATGTTAATTTGTTTAATTAACCCTTGTTTCATGGCGATATTTAAGAATGGCGTGGAAATATTAACAATGGAGTGAATGAGACAGTGGAGACACCTTTAATCACCACCCAGGGGAACGTGCAACAGGAAGGCAATATTCCTCTTGTAAACAACACTACTGAACAAATGATGAATGATGGGATGTTTAGAAGTTTTTTGCAATTCATGCAAAATCAGACGAGGGAGACTCGTGCACAAAATACGGGTGGAAATGATAGCAACGCGCGGCTTGTTACCGCTAAGCAGTTCAAGGAGCTGGGACCATCGGAGTTTTTGGGAAAGCCAAAACCACTTACGGCAGAGACGTGGATAAAGCAGATCACTAAGATATTTGATGTCTTGGGATGTTTCGAGGAGCAAAAGGTTCCCTTTGCCACCTTTATGTTGCGAGGAGAGACAGATTACTGGTGGGAATCGGTAAAGCGTACTCAACCTGCCGCACTAAAGATGTCTTGAGAGAAGTTCCAAGAATTGTTCAACGACCATTACTTTCCCGAAAGTATTCGTCACATGAAGGAGATTGAGTTCATCAAGCTGGAGCAAAACAATATGAACGTGTCGCAGTACGAAGCTAAGTTTGCCGAGTTGTCCCGATTTGCATCCCATTTGGTTGATAATGAGGAGAGAATGACGCGAATGTTTCTGCGAGGTTTGAAACCCGAAATACGTCAATACCTCATTTCTCACAAACTTTGTTTATATTCGGATGTAGTGAATAGGGCTCGCTTATTGAGCACGATAATGAGCCGATCAACCGAAGGATAACGAGCAATAACACGATAATAATCGCATGCGGTGGCAACGATGGCACCGAAACAATGATAACCATCGTGGAGGAAATTATCATGCCGAAATGGTAACCACTTCTGGTGGTAATCATGGCCAAGATAATAGAAGAAATGATTCAAGTGGAAATTTCAAGAAGAAGATTTAACGATGACGGAAGACGTCGGCACCAGACCAAAGACCAAAGACCAAAGACCAAAGAAAAATTCTAGGGGAGGAGAACGACCGCCGGTTAGATGCTACAGATGCGAGAGAGGAAGGGACATATAAGTCCAAACTGTTCACGCTTTTCAAGATATGTTTTAGTTGTGGAAAAGATCGGTCACATAGCTTGATTTTGTCTCAGAAGCGAAATCAAGTCCGATTGGGACGGTGGCACCAAAGGTGGATACTGACAAAACAAAGTCGGTGGTTTCAGGAAGAGCGTTTTTCATGACTTCTCAAAGAGCGAGTAACCCGAACGAAGTTAGCACGGGTTAGTTAATTATAAATTCTTTCAAGTCTATACCTTATTAGATAATGGGTTCTACCCACTCTTTTATTTCTCCTGCTTTGTGCTCAACGCTTTAAACTTGACTCGAGAAATTAGACTTTGACTTATCTGTGGAGACTCCGTTAGAAGAAACTGTTATCATATCCACGATTTATAAATCTTGTTTGATCCAAGTGGGCACAATCACATTACCTATTGATCTTATCTCTTTAAAGATACGTGCATTTGACGTAATTTTAGGAATTGATTGGTTAACTACTCATCATGACAAAATTGATCATTTTCGTAAGGTTGTTAGTTTTCATATTCCTAACCAACTTGTTATGCGAATTTAAGCAACCAAACCATTGAAGTCAAACACTTTCATATCAAGCCATTAAGCCATTCGTTTATTGAAAAACGGATGTCAAGCTTTCTTAGCCCATTTCATGGATTTAAACAAAAATACGTCAGATCTGAATGATATTTCTGTTGTTAGTAAATTTCCTGACTTATTCCTAAAGGACTTCTTAGCCTACCCCTAGAGCGTGAAATCGAATTTTGTATTGACCCCAGTACAAAACCCATTTCTAAAACCCTTAAATATTTTTTCAACCAAAATGAATGAATAATGCGCCAAAGACGTTGGCTCGAGCTGTTGAAGATTACGATCGTACCATTCAATACCATCGTGGGAAAGCGAACGTGGTAGCTGACGCGTTGAGTAGAAGATCATATGCGTTTACGAGTGCGACGTTGTTAACACAAAAACCCATTTCGTATAACTTACAAATGATGAAGATAGAGTTAAAGACTCTAGGGACTCACGTGAAGATAACAAATATACGAGTAGAATCGACTTTAATCGATAAAGTTAAAACCGCTCAAGCTACACACTGGAGCTGATGAATATAAAGAAGAAGGTGCAAGAATGCGTTATTCTAGAAGTAAGAGTCGATGAAGAGTAAAAAGCTCAAGCCTTCGATTTATTTGAAATCCTCGATCGAGTAGGAACTGTGGCCTATAGACTCGCCTTAACGCTAAGTATGTCGCGTGTTCATAACATTTTTTACGTATCGATGTAACGTAAATATGTGGACGACCCAAACCACATTATTGTGTTAGAACCAGACGAGATAGCCGAAGATTTAACGTACGAGGAGGTACTTGTCAAGATATTGGATAGGAAAGAGCATGTCCTACGAGCAAAGGTTATACCACAAGTTAAAGTTTTATGAAGGAACCATGCTACTGAAGAAATGACTTGGGATTTGGAATCAGAAATGAAAGCGAGGTACCCTCACCTTTTCGAAACACCAGGTACGTACGTCAATTTCGAGGACGAAATTTTATAAGGAGGGGAGGTTGTAAGACCCCAACTTATTATAAATAAAAATCGAATTTCCTCTATTTATTATTGTGAATAATAAGGTGACAATTTGATATAATACTTTGGTTATGGGTGAAATGTGCAAATTTTGCAAAATAAGCAAGTGGTTATAAAATATTCATTGTGTCGGGGAATAATCGTTTGGTCGTGGAATATTCTTTTTGTCGGAGAATATTCGTACGAAGGCGCAACCATTTGTGGGCCCCATAACGGATAACTGTCAGATGAAGAAAACGATAAAGTATGAGTTTTTATAAATAACGGCGTAATTGTCACCGTTAACACTGTTGGAATACCTGATGGTTAAAATACAGTAATACGCGTGATTGCACAGTAGCACATGTTATTGCACAGTATTGATGAATTATTGATCCTTACGTAAGAAGGCACTACTCAATAATTGTTACAGTAACTGTTCAATATTTTATTTTATTGATTCAATAATTGCTGCGTTGATATTTTATATTATTGTTCTTTTAATAATTGTCACTGCAAAGTATTTCCCATTATCAGATCAATAATTCATATTATTTGAATAATATTATTAGATAACATTATTGATAATGTCTAGAAAGTTCTCGCGAGGAGAGGTTTGGTCACCTAATTGTGCGCCCAAAGAAGGAGAAATCCTTATTGAAAGCCCCTCTTCTGAGGAACTACTTAGTTATCATAAATGTGATTCGTAATATTATTTGTGAATAATTAATTATTGATTCATATGATAAGGAAATATTTATTTTATGTGGATATAAATGTTGGATATATTTATTGTGGTTAAAAATGAAGGAGTTAATATTGAGGTGTTTTATAAGTATTTTTGTTTGAATGGAGGTATTAAAAATTAAACCAAAGATTTTTGAGATATATTATGAGTTATAATTTTAATCCGACCGTTAGATCGTTAGTGATTTTTGGATATGTTATACATATATAAGTTGAGTATATGTCCACAAATTTTGAACCGTTAAAATGAACGATGATTTGTTATGAATTTTAAGAGGTGATTGATTCGAAATTAGGTTTATAAATGATTTTGGTGGAAAATTCTAGAATTGAGTGGGCCCCACTTGTGGTTAGTGAAGAAATGTGCTGAATTTTATTTCAAATGTGGTGGGTGGCAATAGTAGCAGGTAAAAGCCATCAAGTTGCAGTCAAGTCTGCTTTGACGTCTTAATATTTTCCTATAAATAGAGGCTAAGTTAGAATTGAAAATCACACCGAAACATAAGCTTTCTCTCTCTCTATATATTATCGAGCGTATTCTTGTGAGTATTTTGATACTTTGAGTGTTCTTTATACGATGCAAATTCATTCAAAGACTTATATCTAGTATTCCAAATCGGAAGTCTTGTCTTTTTGAGGTAAGGGGTGTTATTCTTCTTAAATGATATTATTTTCTTCAATATCATTATCTTAGAAATATTGGTTTGAACTTTTTATCAAATTTAGAACTTTTTGTGTCGGGTTACTTATTCACGATATCGACCTTATTCACGATATCGACACTTTATTCACGAATACGACTATTCAATTCACCTAAAATGAAATTTTTTTCTTTTTTGACCAAGATGTCTATTATGGTTACTATCTTTGATTGTATCCATGTTTTGGTCTTTATTTTTGAATTCTGCTTCAAAATTAGTTATTATGGAGTATTATTGATCTTGGATAAACTGTTATACGAATCCTTAATATTTGTCCTTACATCTCACCGGATTCGCTTTTCTTTAAAATATTTTTCATCATCCTCAGTCCTAAATGATGATATTACTGATTATCTTTGGCCTGTAGTGCAAAGATGAATGATTAACTGATGAATATCTTTGGCCTGTAGTGCAAAGATGAATGATTACCTAATAAATATCTTTGGCCCGTAGTGTAAAGATGAACAGGTGTTGAGATGAACATGACCAAATGGTGATACAAATGAATATCTTTGGCCTGTAGTGCAAAGATGAATATTTGATTAAAGATGTATATTGATTGTTGTTACAGGGATAAAATATTGATGATGGACTTTTAAATCTTAGAAGATAGTAGAACTCATTCTCTACTTGATTGTGACGCCCCCAAAATAGGGTATACAACACCCATTCTGAGTTGCCAAATACATGGTACAGAAACAACTACAACTTTATTAATACAACATAAAAACTGTGAGTTTAAATACAAATTTTGTCATCTAAACAATATCCACACTCAAATAAGTCCTTATTACAATTATTAATACACTATTTTACGAATAGTGAGGACTACTAGAACAACTTCTAGAACCATCATTCCACACCTTGATTAGTACTTTAGCTATGCACATTCTCGCCTCACGAGAAGAAAAATGGAACAATAAGGAAAATGGTGAGCTCAACTAGCCGAAGAAAAGAACATTATGACTAAGATAATATAGAACAAATTATCGTTAGTCCTCAACAGGAAAAATCTAATAGAATACAATAGACAACCAGCTTTTAAATCAATCTTCGCAATAAAATAATAATTCATTAGAAGAGTTAAGTAGAGAATGCAAACTACTATCTTCTATATATGAATTTAAAAGTTCATCGTCGATATTTTATCCTCAGAACATCAATCAATATATATCTAGAATTAAATATTCATCTTTGCACTACTGGCCAAAGATATTCATCGATTAGGTCATGTTCATCTAAACACTGCTTCATCTTTGCACTACGAGCCAAAGATATTAATCGATCGATCATGTTCATCTCAACACTGCTCATCTTTGCACTACTACCAAAGATATTCATCAAGAAATCATTCATCTTTGCACTACGGGCCAAAGATATTCGATTATATCATCATTTAGGGTGAGGATGATGAAAAATATTTTAAAGAAAAAGCGAATCCAAAGTGAAACAAAAGAACAAGTATTAAGGATTCGTACTTTAAATAATCCAAGTTCAAAAATACTTCATAAATAACCGATTGGAGTAAAATTCAAGAATGAAGATCAAAACATAGATCCAATCAAAGATATGAATCATAACGAGACAATCTTGGACACGAAAAAAAAAATTTTAATTTTTCGTGAATAGTGTCGATATTTGTGAATAATATCAGTATACATGAATGGTGTAATGAATATTATCGTGAATAAGAATCTCAAACCTCAAAAGATAGAAATTTCACAAAAAAACATCATCACGTTTTGTGAATAGTAACTCGTGAATAATGAACTCATGAATAGTAACCCGAAGCATGAAAAAGTTCCAAATTTGATAAAATTTCCAACCAATATTTGGGCATAATGATATTGAAGAAATAATATCATTTTCGAATAAAATAACATCCTTTACCTCGAAAAGAATAGTACTTACATTGGAATACTTTGGATATAGTCTTTGAAAGAACTTGCACTGTATAGCAATACTCAAAGTACTAAAATACTCACAAATACGCTTTCGATATTATAGAAAGAAAGAGAGAGAAATCTTTAGTTTACGGTGTGATTTTCAATTCTAACCCAAGACTTATTTATAGGAAAATGCTTTGAACACCAAAGCGTAAAATTTAATATAATAATATTATATATAAACAAAATTCATACGCCCACATCTTGAATCTGAATTCAGCCACCATGCACATGTTAAAGATGCCCACAACATATAAAAAACGTTTTTATTAATAAAAATAAATAAAACTTCCAAAAATCAATTATTTCGGAACTTCAGAACTTCAATAATTCATAATAAATAACCCTTTTATCAGAAAATTCGAATCTAGCGACTTTTTATAGGAAATTCAATTCTCTACAACTTTGCAGAAGAAAGTTTTTCTAAATTCCAAACAGAAATTGACCGAAATCCATAAACGGACGATTTTACAAGCTATAATCAATTTCAGTCAAGAAATGGGGTCCACGAACATGTTTAACATGTTTTAAACAA
Source organism: Panax quinquefolius (assembly GCA_020205615.1). Classification (NCBI taxonomy): domain Eukaryota; kingdom Viridiplantae; phylum Streptophyta; class Magnoliopsida; order Apiales; family Araliaceae; genus Panax; species Panax quinquefolius. The sequence continues at coordinate 110,810,661 of CM035171.1, read as the reverse complement.
CTTTTGCAACAAAAATACTCCTCATCCTCATATACTCATATATCCAACATTCATTGTAAAAATATCCCCATTATTATATTATAATAATATAATAAAATATTATTTTATCAGAAAAGATAAAATATCAATTTTTAACAATTGTCACTTTAAAAATTTTCTCCATCTATATCCACATAAAATCAATATTTTCCTCATCATATAAATCAATAATTAATTATTCACAAATAATATTACAGAATCACGATCTTTGTGACCGGTAGTTCCCGAAAAGAGGGGACTTTCAATAAGAATTTCTCCTTCTTGGCAGCAATTAGGTGACCAAACCTCTCCTTGATGTAACTTTCTAGACATTGCCAATAATGCTTTATCTAATAATATTATTCAAATAATATGAATTATTGATTTGATAATCTGAAAATCTTGTCAAGTGACAATTATTAAAACAACAATAATATAAAATATCAACGCAGAATTATTGAATCAAAAATAAAATATTGAGCGATAATTCTTTGTAACAATTATTGAGTAGTGCCTTATTACGTAAGAATCAATAATTGGTGCAATCTGGTATCTTCTTGTCAACAACGCGTATTCTTGTGTTTAACCACCGGGTATTCCAACAAAGTTAATTCAGTAATAACTACTGCAGATTATTATAAACAACTTATACTTGTCATTTTCTTCATCCAATTGCTTTCCGTTATGGGGCTCACAAAAGGTCATGTAGTCGTGCGAATATTCCCCACAATGAAAGAATATTCCACGACCAAACGAATATTCTCCGAAACAAATGAGTATTTTATAACCACTTGTTTATTTGAAATATTTGCACATTTTACCCATAACTAACCACATTAATCAAATCAACCCTTACTATTTCAAAATGATAAATAGAGGAAATTAAATTTCATTTATTAATAATTTGGGGTCTTATATTGACTCTTCTAATGGATTGTTATTTCCGCTGCAGTTGTTGATCTAAAACTTGTTGTCTATTATATTTTATCAAATTTTTCCCTGTTGAAGACTAATGATAAATTTTTGTATATTATCCTAGTCATAATATTCTTTACTGGGCTAGTTGAGCTCACCCATTTCGTTTTTGTTTCATTTTTCTTCTCAGGAGGTGAGAACATAACAGGATCTAGTCGGGGTATGGAGTGATGGTTCTAGAAAGATGTTTTAGCAGTCCTCATTATTTCTGTAAAATAGTGTTTGAATAATTGTAATAGGGACTTATTTGTGTGTGAATATTGTCTAGAAGATAATATTTGTATTTAAACTCACAGTATGTGTTGTCGTATTTTGCACGACAACTGTGAGACCCCGGATTTTATGAATAAATATTTAATTTTCTCGAAATAATTTTTTTGAATATTATAGTGTGGATTTGAGATAATGTTCTAGTTGTGGGTAGTATTTATAAATTTTTCAAAGTATGCAAGTTGTTATATAATATTCATTGTTGTCGGGGAATATTCGTTTGGTCGTGGAACATTCTTTTTCGTAGGAAATATTAAATGCGACGGCCAGCGACCATTTAGGGCCCATAACGAGATAACCTGCCGGATGAAGAAAATGACAAGTTTGGGTTGTTATAAATAACGGCATAGTTGTTACCATTAACACTATTGGAATATCCGGTGGTTAAAATACGATGTCTGGCGTGGATGCACAATGACACACACGGTATTACCTGATGTTAAAATTATTGATTCTTACGTAAGAAGGCACTACTCGATAATTGTTACGATAATTATTTGTTCGATATTTTATTTTATTGGTTCAATAATTGTTGCGTTGATATTTTATATTATTGTTGTTTCAATAATTATTCTTGCCTGAATATCTCCTTTATCAGATCAATAATTCATATTATTTGAATAATATTATTAGATATCATTATTGACAATATCTAGAAAGTTCTGACAAGGAGAGGTTTGGTCACCTAATTGTGCTTGTTGAAGGAGAAATCCTTATCAAAAAGCCCCTTTCTTTCGGAGGCGGCTACCGGTTGTCATAATTGTGATTCTGTAATATTATTTGTGAATAATTAATTATTGATTCATATGATAAGAAAATATTTATTTTATGTGGATATAAATGATGAATTTATTTATGTGGTTATAATTGAAGGAATTAATGTTGAGGTATTTTATCAGTATGTTGTCGGATTGGAGGTATTAAAAGATCAAATCAGTGTTCTTACAGCTTTATTGTGTGAGTTATAATTTTTAATCTGACCGTTGGATCGTTGTGATTTTTGGATATGTTATATATATATATATATATAAGTTGAGTATATGTTCACAAATTTTGAACCGTTAAAAATGAACGAATGATTTGTTATGAATTTTAAGAGGTGACTGATTCGGAAATTAGGTTTATAAATGATTTTGGTGAAAAATTCTAGAAATGGGTGGACCCCACTTTTGGTTGTTGGGGATGGTGGCTGATTTTTGGTGGGTGGAATAGTAGCAGGTAAAGCCATCAAAGTTCTGGTCAAGTCTCGCTTCTTGAGTCTTTACCATTTTCCTATAAATAGAGGGCTAAGTTAGAATTGAAAATCACACCGAAACATAAGCTTTCTCTCTTTCTCTCTATATTATCGAGCGTATTCTTGTGAGTATTTTGATACTTTGAGTGTTCTTATACTGGTCTGAAGTTCCTTGATCTTATATCCAGTATTCGGTCAAAAGTATTGTCTTTTTTGAGGTAAGGGGTATTATTTATTTCATATTCGAAGAGATATTATTTTTCGTATTCGTATATGAATATTATTTAGATTCAATATTCGTAAAAATATTATTTTATTTAATATTCGTAAGGAATATTATATTCATTTAATATTCGAAAGGAATATTATTTTCGTTTAATATTAAGTAAGGGGTGTTATTTTCTTCAAGAAATGATATTTTCTTTCAATATCATTATGTTGAAATATTGATCGAATTTTTATCAAATTTGGAACTTTTCATGTATGGGAGTTCTTATTCACGAGTTACTATTCACGAGTTACTATTCACGAGTACTATTCACGAAGCATGATGATTTTTCTTGTGGAATTTCTATCTTTTGGTGTCAGAGTTACTATTCACGTATACGGCACTATTCACGAATACGGCACTATTCACCGAAAAATAAAATTTTCTTCTTTTTGTCCAAGTTGTCTATTATGGTTACTATCTTTGATTGTATCTGTGAGACCCCAGATTTTATCAATAAAGATTTAAATTTTGTCGAAATAATTTTTAATATTATGGTGTGAATTTGAGATAATATTATAGTTGTGGGTAGTATTTATAAATTTTGCAAAGTATGCAAGTGGTTATATTATATTCTATTGGTCGGGGAATATTCGGTTTAGCGGGGAATATTAGTACAACTACTCAATCATTGGTGGATCCCATAATGTAATTATTGTCGGATTGAAAAACGACAAAAATATTTTATTGAAATAACGGCGGAAGTTTTACTGGTTGATCTTGTTGAACTACTTTCGGTAGTAAAAAAATGCGATGTCACGTGTGGTTGCGTAGTAGCACCGCGGTATTGATTATTATCGATGCTTATGTGAGAAGTCACTTTCGGTTTGATTCCATTATTGTCGATTAATAATATGAATTATTATAGCGATAATGACTTTTTGTTTTATTCGTATTATTAACGTAATAAAACGAAACATCTTTTATATAAAATGAATACTTTATTAAAGTTATTCTATAAATAAAATATATTATATTTTATTATGCATAGTGTTGCGTAGTGTTTTTGCGTAGTAAAATGTTTTTATATAAATAGAATATATGATATTTTATTTAAAAGATTTTGCTTTAAATATGGACCGTCAGATTAAAGTAAATCAATCTGATGCTCATGGATTAATTACTATGCATTCTATTTTCCTATAAATAAAGCTCATTCCTTCATTATTTTCTTACTTAATTCACTTTGAAACTCTAGAGAGAAAATTATAGAGAGAAGCTATAGAGAAAAATCTATAGAGAGAAAGAAGAGTATTACGGTACTTCACTACTTTGATATCCAATTGTCTTTTACGGTAAGGATATTATTTGTTGTACCGTAAGGGGTGTTATTCTTCTTTATTCATGAAGAGAACTTTTGTTATTCCATTCATTATTATTACATTTGGAATAACTTTGTAAAAGTGGCATACCCTATACATAACTTGTATATGGCGTACCCTATACTTAGTGAAATCCTTATATTATTCCATTCTTATTTATTACATTGGAATAACTTTTGTATCTGCTTAAATCCCCTATACTTGGTGATCTTCTTCATTATTCCATTCTTTATTATTCTGTTGGAATATCCTCATGCGTGTGTTTTACACCTTGACACGGTTCCATTGTTTATTATTATTCAAAGATTTATTATTCTGTTGGATCATCCTGTGATTGTGAATTTCACGACACAGTTCCGTTATTATTATTACATTGGAATAACTTTGCTATCACAATCTGCATGCATGGTGATTTCTTTTGTTATTCCATTCTTTATTATACCCAGTTGGTTAAAACTTTGACTTATACTCCATGAAATTAGTAGTATATCCTTGATATTTGCGTTTCATCCAATTATCTTTCATGAAAATATTCTTCCGATCATTCTTGAATTTTACTCTAAAAACAGTATCTTGTTGACAATTTGGACGTTAATAAATCCTAGAGAAATTAATTCTTGAACTTGTTTTATTGAATTCTTATATCATTGTCATCATCCTCATGTTTATATTATGTTGAAAGTTATCTTTGGCTTACGTGCATAGATGAACTTAGTATGATTATGACCGAGGTTCATTCGGTATAATCATGGCTTGATATAAATGATGTGACAAAAGTCCTCGATTGGCTTCGTAATGCGATGATGGATAGTTTTTGGTATGATTATGACCGAGTGATTCGGTATAGTCATGACCATTGATAATTTGATGAAAATCCTTGGCCAGTAGTACGGGGATGATTAGATATTGTGGTTTATTCATTAAACTAAGTCTTAGTGATAAAATTGATGAAAACCTTTTAAACCTAAAAGATAGTAGACTTTATTTTCTACTTGACTCTTCTAATGGATTGCACATTCATTGCTGCAGCTTAAGCGGTTGTCTATTGTATTTTATCGGTTTAACACTTTGTTGAAGGCTAATGATAATTTATTCTGCATTATCTTAGTCATAATATTTCTTCTTGGGCTAGTTGAACTCACCTTTTCTTTCACCGTTTTCTCTTGAGAAATGAGAATATAGCCGGGGACGAGTCGGGGAAAAGAGTGATGGTCCCGAAGATAGCATTAGTAGTCCTCACTATTACATTAAATAGTGTGACAATAAATGTAATGAAGACTCCTTGAGTATGGATATTGTCTAAATGACAATATTCCTATTAGAACTCTCGGTTTATGTATTGTCGTATGTTACACCTACGGATGTATAATTAAGTTTGTATTTGAATTTATGTACCATGTAAGTGGCGACCCAAGATGGGTGACGTATACCTAATTTTGGGGGCGTCACAGTATCCATGTTTTGTTCATTATTTTTGAATTCTGCTTCAAAATTGGTTATTTCGGAGTATTATTGAACTTGGATAAACTGTAATATGAATCCTTAATATTTGATCTTTTATCTTACTGGATTCGTTCTCTAAAATGTTTTTCATCATCCTCAGTCCTAAATGATGATACAAATGAATGTCTTTGGCATGTAGTGCAAAGATGAATGATTAACTGATGAATATCTTTGGCCTGTAGTGCAAAGATGAATGATTACCTGATGAATATCTTTGGCCCGTATTGCAAAGATGAACAGGTGTTGACATGAACATGACCAACTGTTGAAAGTCATCTGTGGCCTGTAGTGCATAGATGGACTTGGTATGATTATGACCAAGGATTATTCGGTATAATCATGACCGTAATGTTACAAATGATGTGGTAAAAGTCCTCATTGGCCCGTAGTGCATTGATGGACAGTTTTTGATATGATTATGGCTATGGATTCTCTTTAGCCGTAGTGCAAAAATGAATTATTTTATGGCATGATCAGGACCGTTGATGAATACACGAATATCCTTGGCCCGTAGTGCATGGATAATTCGTGGTCGTGATACTAAAGAATATCCTTGGCTGCGATGCGAGGATGATTTAATGATGTGGATTATTTTTTAGGCTGAGTCTCAATGATAAATATTATGAAAAACTTTTTAAATCATAGAAGATAGTAGATTTTATAATTTACTTGACTCTTTTAATGGATTGTTTATTCCGCTGCAGTTGTTGATTTAAAACTTGTTGTCTATTATATTCTATCGGTTGTTATACTGTTGAAGACTAATGATAATTTGTTGTATATTATCTTAGTCATAATATTTCTTACTGGGCTAGTTGAGCTCACCCTTTCTTTCACTGTTTTCTTCAGAAAATGAGAATATAGCTGGTGTAATACCCGAGATTTTTATAAATTAGAAATAAAAGTGTTTGAATATTTATTTTGAACACATATATATGTAGGTGTGTCATGAAAGGTGAAAACAAAAATTTAATTGAATCATGTTTGAAAGGATTAAGAAATTTATTGATAATGTTGATAAGCTTGGTTATGATTGATTAAGCTTAAGTGTAAAGCCTTTTGTGGTGTAATTAATTTCTTAATGAGATTAATTGATGGATATTTTAATGAAGTGTTGGATCTAGGATAAATCCAAGCCCAACATTATTAATGTAACATACTTGCATAGTTGGGAGTTTAGCCCAAGAATTTGAATTGGTAGACTAATGATTAACCCAATGTGTATAAGTGTTTGTACCTAGCCCAATTCAAATATTAATTTGGACAAACCCAATGTACATGGATTATATGAATACATATATAAGATAAGTATACTTATATATATAGGAATATATATAAATAGATATAGAGATGTATGTGTAAAGGTAACAATAAGCTAACATATTATACAAATGATAAAATGAAAGTGAAACATATGGATGCTACCCCTCATGGCCGAAATTTGGCCCTATTAAGCCTAAGTGCTGATTGTTGTTGCACAAAAATACTTACAAGTAATCCCATGTCGGCTCATGATGAAGAAGGACATAGTTGGTAATTCCTTTTTACCTAATCACCTTTTACCCATGGTTAATACCTAGTTGGGTGTACAAATACAAGTATTATACCAAGTACTAATACATGTATTGCATACATAGACCTTGCCTATAAATATAACCCATCCTAGTTCATTGCTTCATTTACTTGAAATTTCATAAGTGTTAGTAGTATAGTAAGAGCTAGAGAGAAATTGAGTGAAGTAGAAGAAACCTAAAGGAACTCTTGCACTTTGGTGGTTCAAGAGGAGTTCAAGAAGAAGAAGCAAAGGTGGAGAACTACTTAAGGTTCCTAGCTAAGAGGAAGAAAGCCTTCAAGAAGTAAGTTCATAATCTAGCTTTATTTTTGTCAAGCTAAGTTAATATATATAGATATTAGTAAGAATGCATGCTTGATTGTGGGAAGTTTATGTGTTGTGTGATCGTGATTGATCTAAAAGTATAATGATGAGTATTGGAAGGAGGATATGTGATTTATATGTCTTGGTATGTGATCTAAGTAAAAATGAATCATGTAGAAGCATGTGAGCATGAAAGCTAGCTTAGTATACTTGAAAGTTTGATAATTGTGATTAAAAGGTGTAAGAGATTTGTGTAATTCTAAAATGTTATATTAAGCATGTATGAAATACGATCATAACCCAAGTTGAATCATCGGATTCGGGCATAAAATGAACTCGTAGCAAAATAATCGGTAAGACAAACTAACATGAGAACCTTAGCTTGGAAAAGTAAATAATTTGATTAAATAAATATTTTGGAAAATTGTTCAAGATATCAAATATTGAAGATATGTAAGTTTATGTGATAATGGAAGTGGTTTGAACTCATTTGGATATGAAATGAGCAAGTTATGAAAGATTGAATCAAAAAGGGTCAAAACAGAAAATGTTGAAAAAATAGGATTTTGGCTTCTGCAGGGGAGCGCCTAGGCGCTCAACCCAGGCTTATTTCAAGCGCCTAGGCGCTTACCATTTTCGATGTTGAGTCATCGTTTTGCCTGAATCAAATCAAAGCAGGTTAAGACTTGTTTTTTTTTAGATAAAATGAGATAAAATAGGATTAATAACAAGATAAAATATAATAATAATACTAAGTAAAGTAAGAATACTCTATTTATGTAATGAGACATGGATAAATAAAACAAAGTAAACAATTGACTAAACAAGTAAAATGATAGAAGGTTACTTATAAATTATTAACTGAAGTTATTTTTGAAGTCTTCGGGTTCGGAGATGATGTCTTCGACTTCGGAAGATGTCTTCGGGTTCGGACGTGACAAGATATCTTCGGGTTCGGAGATGAAGTCTTCGACTTCGGAAGATGTCTTTGGGTTCAAACGTGGCGGGATGTCTTCGGATTTGGAAAAAACATCGTGACTTTGGAAAAGGCTGGATTAATTGATAAATATTATCAAATTGATATATGTTACCCACGCATGAACTAAACTGAATTTCTAAGTAGAGAGTTATACTAGCTACATCCGAATAAACCTAATATATGTAAGCATGCTTTGAAAAGATTATTTATCATGGTTATGTGGTTTAATAAATACTATGGTTAATCTTGATGCAATAAATTTTCTTAACTTGTGAAATAGAAATGTTATGAGTAAACAATAACAATTAGTGAAAGTAAATAAAGAAGACCAAACTTAATTTAAAAGCTCCTTGACACGTATGTGTGAACGACGTAATATAGAATGCGTAACTCAAGTAATGTTTCACGTATACAAACATGAAATGAGTATATGAGACTTAAATTGCTAAAATGTTTTTAAGGTTTTTAAAAGTAAGAACAATGTGAATTATACATCTATGAGTTCTAAGGTGTATGGATAGATATATGTGTGATAATTGCATGTTGAGATTTATGTCAAGATGTGTGACTAATGAGTACCTATACATACATAAATAGGATAATATAGTTCGTTGAGGTGATTTTACACTATAAGTGGTAATCAACGCTTAAGGCAAGTATCTAAACCCTACTCTTATTGTGCAAGTATATTTGCATTCTTTATTCGACGAATACCGTAAACTTATTTCTTTGAATACAAGTTATATTACTTTCTCGTTCAAATGAGCTAATATGCTTAAACCCCTGTGAGAACTATTATTCATGATGAACTTGGTATTGATCTTGAATATTGTGAAAGAGTCGATGCCATTTGATTCGGCTAGACTATATGCATGTTTATAATAAAATTGTCCAAATGAATTGGTTGGTGCGGAAATCTTGAAAATTGAGTTGAACAACCCTTTTGGTAAGGGGAGTGTATATTGTTGGAAACCCCAACACATGAATAAATATTATTGTGGTGTTATGCATAACGTGAAGTATTGTATACTGATCATCTATAGTACTTGATATTTTTGGTTATCAATTTAATATTGGCAACTCTAGTGAAAGTTCAATGGTCTTTAGTGACTGCTCAGTATAAATTGCTTATCCAATTGGATACATTGTTAGTAGTTGAATTCATATATATCATTTGAATTATATTGAATTGTCATATCCCTTATTCATGATGTTATTCTGATACTTTGAACTATCTTAGAAATAACCCTTCGATATTTCAAACCTTGTGATATTATATCCTACACCCTTGTTGTATATTACTTGCTGGGCAATTTGTGCTCATCCTTGCTTATTTAAAACCTTTCATTAAAAGGCGAACATGGAGGTGTCTCTGAAAGAGACAAGGGCGAAGCAAGGCTATTGACTAGCTTGTCCTTTTTATGTTTAAATCTATCATGTTGTAGTAATAATTGTTTTTGCAAACTATGTTTAAACTTAAGTAGGATTATGTAATAAGTCTTTATTCGATATTATTATGTAATCTTTTAAAATCTTTGTGTGAGTTCTTGAGACTTGGGGAATAATTATAATAAATCGTTGTATATTATTCTAAATTAAATCTTTCGTTGTGAATGTGTGATTTTAGTTATTATGGTAATACCTTGAGAACATGATGAATCGAATTCGGGTGACCAAGTGGAGGTCATAATTTGGGGGCGTCACAGCTGGGACTAGTCGGGGAATGGATTGACGGTCCAGATGGTTGCATTAGTAGTACTCACTATTCTGTAAAATAGTGTATCAATAATTCTAATAAGGACTCCTTTTGAGTTTTTATACTCTCTATTAGACAATAGTTATATTCAAACTTACAGTATATGTTTTATCGTATTACTGAAGTTGTATTTGTTTTTGTACCATGTATTTGGCGACTCATAATGGGTTGGGTGGAATGGACCTATTTTGGGGGCATCACAGTTGGTATCAAAGCTTAGGGATATGATCCCTGGCTAAGATGTGAGACTAGAACTAGGAGGGGAGAGATGGGAAATTCCTTCGCTAGTATGACCTACCTAAGTTTGTTTGGTATTTAATTGGTTGGTCAGAGTATAGGGATAATATGTTGCATGTCAATTAACCCTTGTTTTGTGGCAGTGTTTAAAATGGCAGCTGAAAATGTTAACAATGGTGTAAATGAGACCGTGGAGACACCTCTAATCACCAACCAGGTTAATGTGATTAGAGATATCCATGTGGTGATTGAGGAATTAAAAGTTGCACTTAAGCTAGTCGCAAAGGTAGCAACTGAGAGTGAGGAAGAAAAGGAACCTGAGGATGATTTATTAGAAGAACTTATTGATCAAAATGTAGAATTGCAAAATCGTATTCATGAGTTAGAAGAGCATGCTGAAGAACGGCAGGCGGTCGTAGAACAAAGGGATGCAACAATTCAAAATTGTATTACCCGATGTGTGATGGTTGAACAGAAGCACACTTTGGCAGAGTATACGATATTAAAACTGGAATATGAAATTCAAACGTCGAGGAGCAATTTGAAAGAAGAAGTAATGGCGAGCGAGTGAGAATGAAAGATGCATGGGTAAAAGCCGCACGACGCGTTGATATGGTGGAAAGAGAAGTCCGATCCAAGAAAGCTAAAATAGATGATATGTATTTATCTTTTTCGACAGCAATTGGGAGAATCCAGCATCGAATTTTGAATTACCCTGACGAGGAATCGAACGAAGTTATCACGGGTTAGTTAATTATAAATTTTTGCGAAGTCTATACCTTATTTGATACCGGTTCTACCCATTCTTTTATCTCTCTTGCTTGCGCTCAATGTTTAAATTTGACTCCGGAGAAATTAGACTTTGACTTATCGGTTGAAACTCCGTTAGGAGAAACCTTCATTACATGTGCTATCCAAGTCTTGGATGAGAGTCACAGTTGTGAATGATATTTCAATTGTTAATAAATCTCCTGACGTATTCTCGAGGGACTTCTTAGCCTACCCCTAGAGCGTGAAATCGAATTTTGTATTAACCCCAATCTGAAACCCATTTCTAAAACTCTCAAATATTTCTTCACCTAAAACGCAGCGTATTATCTTGTCAAGACGTTGGCTCGAGTTATTGAAGATTACGATTATACCATTCAATACCATCGTGGGAAAAAGCGAACGTGGTAGTGGCGCGTTGAAGCGAGGAGATCGTGATGCGTTTATGTGAGACCCAGATTTTATCAATAAAGATTTAAATTTTGTCGAAATAATTTTAATATTATGGTGTGAATTTGAGATAATATTATAGTTGTGGGTAGTATTTATAAATTTTGCAAAGTATCACAAGTGGTTATATTATATTCGATTGGTCAGGGAATATTCGGTTTAGCGGGGAATATTAAATGCAACTACTCAATCATTGGTGGACCCCACAACAAAATTATTGTCGGATTGAGAAAACGACAAAAATATTTTATTGAAATAACGGCGGAAGTTTTAACAGTGGTTACTTGTTGAACTACTTTCAGTAGTAAAAGTACGATGTCGTGTGGTTGCATAAGTAGCACCGGTATTGATTATTGATCTTATGTGAGAAGTCACTCGGTTTGATTCCATTATTGTCGATTAATAATATGAATTATTATAATGCGATAATGACGTTTTGTTTTATTAAGTATTATTAACGTAATAAAATGCGAAACATCTTTTATATAAAATAGAATACTTTATTAAAGTTATTCATAAATAGAATATATTATATTTTATTATGCATAGTGTTGCATAGTGTTTTGCATAGTATTGCGTAGTGTTTGCATAGTAAAATGTTTTTATATAAATAGAATATATTATATTTTATTTAAAAGATTTTTCTTTAAATATGGATAGTCAGTTAAAGTAAATCAATCTGGGCGCTTCATGGATTAATTCTTATGCATTCCATTTTCCTATAAATAAGCTCATTCCTTCATTATTTTTCTTACGAATTCATTGAAACTCTGAGAGAGAAATTATGAGAAGAAGAGTATTACGCTACTTCACTACTTCTATATTCGGTTCTTTTACTGTGAAGGGGTGTTATTCTTTCTTCTTGAAGAGAACTTCATTATTCCATTCACTATTATTCATTGGAATAACTTTTGTAAAAGTGGCATACCCTATACATAACTTTGTATCTGTGGCGTACCCTATACTTGGTGAAATCCTTATGTTATTCCATTGCTTATTATTACATTGGAATAACTTTGTATATGCTTATTTACCTATACTTGGTGACATTCTTCTATTATTCTGTTGGAACATCCTGCATGCATGTGTTTTACACCGACACAGTTCTTTTTTTTATTATTACATTGGAACATCCTGCATGCATGTGTTTTACACCGGACTGGTTCCGCCTCTTTATCATTCTCGCTGGAATATCCTATCGTGTGTTTTACCGGATCCGGTTCCATCTTTATTATTCTGTTGGAACATCCTGTCTTGCGGTGTGAATTTCACCGACTTTGGTTCCGTTATTATTATTACGTTGGAATAACTTTTATACATCTGCGGCAATCTGCATGCATGGTGATTTCTTTTGTTATTCCATTCTTTATTATACCCGGTTAAGTTAAAACTTTGACTTCTATACTCCATGAAATTAGTAGAATATCCTTGATATTTGCGTTTCATCCATATCTTTTCATGGAAATATTCTTACGATCATTATTGAATTTTACTCTCTGAAAACAATGATCGTGTTGACAATTTGGACGTTAATAATTCATGGATTAAATAATTCTTGAACTTGTTTTATTGAATTACTATGTCATTGTCATCATCCTCATGTTATATTATGTTATCTTTGGCTTACGTGCATAGATGAACTTAGTATGATTATGACCGAGGATCATTCGGTATAATCATGACTTGATATAAATGATGTGACAAAAGTCAATCGGTGGCTGTAATGTGCGATGATGGATAGTTTTTGGTATGATTATGACCGGGGTGATTCTAAGTATAGTCACGACCATTGATAATTTGATGAAAATCCTTGGCCGTGGTAGTACGTGGATGATTAGATGTGGTGGTTTATTATTAAAATTCTCAAATGATAAAAATTGATGAAAACCTTTTAAAACCTAAAAGATAGTAGACTTTATTCTCTACTTGACTCTTTTAATGGATTGCTTATTCATTGCTGAGTTAAACCGGTTTATCTATTGTATTTTATCATTTTAACATTGTTGAAGGCTAATGATAATTTATTCTGCATTATCTTAGTCATAATATTTCTTCTTGGGCTAGTTGAGCTCACCTTTTCTTTCACTTTATTCTTCTTGAAATGAGAACATAGTTTGGACGAAGTCGGGGAGCGAAGTAATGGTCCGTAGGATAGCATTAGTAGTCCTCACTATTACGTGAAATAGTGTGATAATAGTTGTAATGAGGACTCCTTTTGAGTTTGTATAATATCTAGTAGACAAAATTTGTATTCAAACTCACGATTTATGTAGTATTGCATACCTACAGCTTATATTAGTAAGTTGTATTTGAATTTATGTACCATGTAAGTGGCGACCCAAGATGGGTGACGATATACTAATTTTGGGGCGTTACGGTTGGTATCGAGCTTAGGATATGATCCTGCTAAGATGTGAGAATAGTACTAGGAGGGAGAGAGGGGAATTTCCTTCGCATAGTATGACCTACCTAAATTTATTTGGTATTTAATTGGTGGATTCGGAGTATAGGGATAATATGTGATATGTTAATTAACCCTTATTTTATGGCGGTATTTGAAAATGGCATCCGAGAATGTTGAGAATAGCAATGGAGCACGTGAGATTGTTGATTCTCCACGAGATCAATAATCGGACAATGTCTGACGGGATGGCGATAATCCTCCCGTAAAACAACAACACCGATCGATTGACTAACGACGAGTGCGTTTAAGAGGTTTTAGAATTCATGCAACATCGGTAAAGCGACTCACGCCCAAAAGCGTGGGTGGAAACACGGAAAACTCTCGGTGGTCACCGCTAAACAATTCAAGGAGCTGGGACCACCGGAGTTTAAGGGAGAGCAAAACCACTTCGCGGAAGCATGGATAAAGCAGATTACCAAGATATTTGATGTCTTGGGATGCTCCGAGGAGCAAAAGGTTCCCTTTTGCCTTTATGTTCTTGCGGAGAGGACATCTTGGTGGGAATCGGTAAAAGCGTACTCAACTTCTTGTCTTGAAGATATCTTGGGAGAAGTTCCAGAGTCATTCAACGACAAATACTTTCCCGAAAGTATTCGCCCACATGAAGGAGGTGGAGTTTATCAAGTTGGAACAAAACAATATGGCCAGTAATCGCAATACGAGGCAAAGTTTGCGGAGTTATCACGGTTTCGTCCCACTTGGTAGATAATGAAGAGAAATGACGCTTGAATGTTTTTAAGAGGTTTGAAGCGGAGATACGTCAACATCTTATTTCTCATAAACCGTGTTTTTATTCGGATGTTGTAAATAGGGCTCAATTAGTGGAGCGCGATAACGAGTCAACCCAACTAAAAAAGAAAGTGGCCAAGAAAATTATAATACCAATGAGAGTAGTCATCGAGCGGTGACAACAAGCATGGAGGGAATCAACGGGCGGATATGGTAACCACTTGCGGTGGTAATCGGGGCCAAAACAATAAGAATGGACATTTCAAGAAAAGGAGATTCATAATGATGGAAAGAGGCGTCGACCAAAGACTGTTGTTAAGGAAGGAGAAGGACCACCTATTATATGCTTCAAATGCGGAGGAGAGGGACACATCGGTCCGAAGCTGCGCCATCTTCGTCAAAGCGTGTTATAATTGTGGAAGAGAAGGTCAATTAGCTCGATTTTGTCGTTCAAGAAGACAAATTCAACTAGGATGGAGGCACCAAAGGTGTCCCGACAAACCAAAGCCCGATGGTTTAAGAGAGCGCGTTTTTTCTCGTGACGAGGAACTGAATAAAATTATCACTTTGGTAAGTTAATCATAAGCTCTTGCGAAGTCTATCACCGTGTTAGATACCGATTCTACCCACTCTTTTATTTCACCTAGTTGCGTTCAACGTTTAAATTTGACTCCAGAGAAATTGGACTTTGATTTATCTGTTTAAACTTAGTTGGGAGAAACCTTCGTTACCTCCACTATTTATAAATCTTGTTGATTCAAATCGAAACTTTCACGTTACCTGTCAATCTTATCTCTTTGAAAATACTTGCCTTTGATTTTAGGAATCAATTGGTTAACTACTCATCATGCTTTTAAGTAAGGTTGTTAGCTTTTATATTTATAACAACCTGTTACCTAATTCAAAGTAACCAAACCCTAAAATTAATCATTGTCATATCAAGCCATAAGTAAAGAGCCCCGAACCTTTTGTTGTTGACTTCCTTGTGTGGAATGCACCGGCCGGGACTTTCATAGGTGACATCGTGAATGAAGATGGCAAGTTTATAGGTATCATTGTGAGGTGTTATCTAGGTTAAGGGATAGAAGTCACGATTGGTATCGATGTGACGTCTTATCCAAGTCTTGAATAAAATGCTGATTTTGAATGATATTTCTATCATTAATAAATTTCTTGACGTATTCTTGAAGATTTCCTAGCCTACCCTAGAGCGTGAAATCGAATTTTGTATTGACCCCAAAGACAAAAACCCATTTCTTAAACCTCAAATATTTCTTCAACTAAATGAATAACTTACGTGGTTTATGATGAAAGTCATAATAAAAGCATTGGAATAATGAAAATCATGGGTATTCGTGGTATTAGTAAGTTTTATGATGAGTTATGTTGGTTAGTATATAAAAACATGAAAGTTTCTTAGAAATCACAAAGAGTTGAAAATCAGATTTTGGTGAAAAACGTAACATGAAATTCAATTGACCATATCTCTTATTATATTTTGAATTTTTGAATGTGGTCAAGTCCTAGAGTTAGATCTATGAGTTACCTAACTAATCCAAGTGGAATTACTGGAAAAGGTATTGTAGATTTTTGTGTGGACTGATTTTAGCAAAGGAGGCCAAAGCTGTAAATTTCAAAAATGCTACTATCCAGAAATTTTAAGGGTCTGTTTCGGCCACTTAAATTATGAGAAAAATTCTGGCCTTTAGGGACATGAAGGTATATGGTATAAAGTATCTCCTGTCCAAAAATGAGCTCATTCTAACTTAAAATGAGCAAGTTATGACTCTTTTTCAATATTTAGGTTTTTCCGCGAAAAAAAGCTATAACCTGGAGTTCTATAACTCAGATGACCATGAAATTTAAACTAGAAGCTCACGTTAACATGTGTAAGGTCCTGCCAAAATTTGGGAATTTTGGAGTTAAACTTGAGGTAGCTAATTTCTTAAGGAATTAATTAGAAATTGATTTTTGAAAAATAGTAAATGAATTTTAAAAATTTCGAGAAAAATATATTTTCATTATGGGACTATATTATGCTAAATCCCAGAAAAGAAATATTTTTGGGACTGATTTGGTATTTTTCATGAAAATAGTTTAGTGACGAACATATGAGTTAAATATGTTATGTGAAATGTAAAGTTGAAAATAGGATATTATGGCTAGAGAATCCTATATAGAGTATATGCATATTTTTTGAGAGATTTGATAATTGGTGATGATATCTTATGAGTATGGCATTTTGAATGATTAAATGCATTATATGGTAAAAGCGTAAACAATTAAGAAAAATTGTTTATAAATTTAAGAAATGATTAAAATATTGTTATAATATTAATGATATTAGATTATGAGATTATTAAGTGATTGATAACATGGGGATATTCTTGAATCTGGATAAATTATATTATAAATGTTTAATATTTATCCTTTATCTCATTTGATTGATTCTTTATATCATTATCCTCATACTTATATTATGTTGAAAGTATACATGGCACGTAGTGCGTAGATGGACTTGGTATGATTATGACTAGGGATTGTTCGGTATAATCATAACCGTAATTGAAAACACAATTATCTTTGGTAGTAGTGCATGGATAATTTGTGGTCGTGATCTTAATGAATACACAATTATCTTTGGTAGTAGTCATGAATAATTTGTGGTCGTTGATCTTAATGAATACACAATTATCTTTGGTAGTAGTGCTTGGATAATTTGTGGTCGTGATACTTAATGAATACACAATTATCTTTGGTAGTAGTGCATGAATAATTTGTGGTCGTGATCTTAATGAATATCCTTGGCACCGTAGTGCGAGGATGATTCGATGATATGAATTAATTATTGAAATGAGTCTCGTGATGAAAATATTAATTCATGGATGTGGTAAAAGTCATCTTTGGTAGTAGTGCATTGATAGACTTGGTATGATTATGACCAAGGATTATTCGGATAATCATGGTAAGTAATTGAAAACACGAATATCTTTGGCGTTGGTGCGTGGATAATTCGTGGTCGTGATACTTATTAAGTCGCTGCGTCTCGGATTATTGGTTTTACTGATTGTATATCTTTGCTTTGTTAGTGCAAAGATGAATTGTTAATGAATAAACTTTGGCGATTTCAAAGATGAATTTAATATTTTTAAGCGATAAAGGTATTCAAGGTATCCTCATCTCTTTATCATACCAGTGTCGTCGCACCACTAATTTCGAGGAAAATTCCATAAGGAGGGAGATTGTGAGACCCCAGTTTTTATCAATAAAGATTTAAATTTTGTCGAAATAATTTTAATATTATGGTGTGAATTTGAGATAATATTATAGTTGTGGGTAGTATTTATAAATTTTGCAAAGTATGCAAGTGGTTATATTATATTCGATTGGTGGGGAATATTAGGTTTAGCGGGAATATTAAATACAACTACTCAATCATTGGTGGACCCCACAACAAAATTATTGTCGGATTGAGAAAACGACAAAAAATATTTTATTGAAATAACGGCGGAAGTTTTACTGTAGTTCTTGTTGAACTACTTTCGGTAGTAAAAGTACGATGTCGTGTGGTTGCATAATAAGCACACGGGTATTGATTATTGATGCTTATGTGAGAAGTCACTCGGTTTGATTCCATTATTGTCGATTAATAATATGAATTATTATAGCGATAATGACGTTTTGTTTTATTAAGTATTATTAACGTAATAAAAGCGAAACATCTTTTATATAAAATAGAATACTTTATTAAAGTTATTCATAAATAGAATATATTATATTTTATTATGCATAGTGTTGCGTAGTGTTTTGCATAGTGTTTTGCATAGTATTGCATAGTGTTTGCATAGTAAAATGTTTTTATATAAATAGAATATATTATATTTTATTTAAAAGATTTTTCTTTAAATATGGACCGTCGATTAAAGTAAATCAATCTGGACCGTTCATGGATTAATTCTTATGCATTCCATTTTCCTATAAATAGAAGCTCATTCCTTCATTATTTTCTTACGAATTCATTGAAACTACAGAGAGAAATTATAGAGAGAAGGTATAGAGAGAAAATTATAGAAAGAAGAAGAGTATTCTCGCTACTTCACTACTACATATTCGGTTCTTTTACGGTAGGGGTGTTATTCTTTCTTTTTGAAGAGAACTTACATTATTCCATTCACTATTATTACATTGGAATAACTTTTGTAAAAGTGGCATACCTATACATAACTTTGTATACGCTGGCATACCCTATACTTGGTGAAATCCTTATGTTATTCCATTGCTTATTATTACATTGGAATAACTTTGTATCTGCTGATTTACCTATACTTGGTGACATTCTTCTATTATTACATTTGAACATCACATGCATGTGTTTTACACCGGACACAGTTACTGCTTTTTTATTATTACATTGGAACATCACATGCATGTGTTTTACAGGACTGGTTCCGCCTTTTATCATTCATTGGAGTATCTATCATGTGTTTTACAGGATCTGGTTCCATCTTTATTATTACATTGGAACATCCATGCTTGCAGTGAATTTCATTTCACGACTTTGTTTAAGTTATTATTATTACTGTTGGAATAACTTTGTCTACATCTTGCAATCCGCATGCATGGTGATTTCTTTTGTTATTCCATTCTTTATTATACCCGGTTGGTTAAAACTTTGACTTCTATACTCCATGAAATTAGTAGAATATCCTTGATATTTGCGTTTCATCCATATCTTTTCATGGAAATATTCTTCCGATCATTATTGAATTTTACTCTGAAAACAATGTCGTGTTGACAATTTGGGCGTTAATAATTCATGGATTAAATAATTCTTGAACTTGTTTTATTGAATTACTATGTCATTGTCATCATCCTCATATTTATATTATGTTATCTTTGGCTTACGTGCGTAGATGAACTTAGTATGATTATGACCGAGGATCATTCGGTATAATCGTGACTTGATATAAATGATGTGACAAAAGTCATCGATGGCACATGTAATGCGATGATGGATAGTTTTGGTATGATTATGACCGGGGTGATTCGGTATATAGTCATAACCATTGATAATTTGATGAAAATCCTTGGCCAAGTAGTGCGAGGGATGATTAGATGTGGTGGTTTATTATTAAAATTTGAGTCTCGATATAAAAATTGATGAAAACCTTTTAAAACCTAAAAGATAGTAGACTTTATTCTCTACTTGACTCTTTTAATGGATTGCTTATTCATTGCAGATTAAACCGGTTTGTCTATTGTATTTTATCATTTTAACACTTTGTTGAAGGCTAATGATAATTTATTCTCGCATTATCTTAGTCATAATATTTCTTCTTTGGGCTAGTTGAGCTCACCTTTTCTTTCCTTTGTTCTCTTGAAAATGAGAACATAGGCGGGAACGAGTCGGGGAACGAAGTAATGGTCGAGAGGATAGCATTAGTAGTCCTCACTATTACGTGAAATAGTGTGATAATAGTTGTAATGAGGACTCCTTTTGAGTTTGTATAATATCTAGTAGACAAAATTTGTATTCAAACTCACGCTTTATGTAGTATTGTACACGACAGTTATATTAGTAAGTTGTATTTGAATTTATGTACCATGTAAGTGGCGACCCAAGATGGGTGACGTATACCTAATTTTGGGGGCGTTACAGTTTACAAGTGCGAATATACGAACCTACGTGAGGATAGTAAATATACGATTAGAACCGACGATAAAGTTAAAGTTGCTCAAGCTATAGACCCAGAGCTGATGAATGTGAAGAAGAAGGTTCAAGAAGGCGT
Source organism: Panax quinquefolius (assembly GCA_020205615.1). Taxonomy (NCBI): domain Eukaryota; kingdom Viridiplantae; phylum Streptophyta; class Magnoliopsida; order Apiales; family Araliaceae; genus Panax; species Panax quinquefolius. The sequence goes on along the minus strand of CM035171.1, from coordinate 110,790,023 downwards.
TATTCTAGAAGCAAGAGTCGATGAAGAGAGGAAATTCTCAACCCTCGATTTTATTGGCCCATTTGAAATCCTCGATCTAGTAGGAACTGTGGCCTATAGACTCGCCTTAACGCTAAGTATGTCGCGTGTTCATAACGTTTTTCACGTATCGATGTTACGTAAATATGTGGACGACCTGAACCACATTATTGAATTGGAATTAGACGAGATAGCAGAAGATTTAACGTATGAGGAGATACGTGTTAAAATCTTGGATAAGAAGGATCACATTCGACACTCAAAGGTTATACCTCAAGAGTTAGAATTTGAAGTTAAGTCGAGGTATCCTCAATTTTTAAGGCATACCTCAGTACGTCACGTAAATTTCGAGGGCGAAATTCCATAAGGAGGGAGATTGTGAGACCGGTTTTATGAATAAATATTTAATTTTCTAAAAATAATTTTTTTGAATATTATAGTGTGGATTTGAGATAATGTTCTAGTTGTGGGTAGTATTTATAAATTTTGCAAAGTATGCAAGTTGTTATATAATATTCATTCTTTGTCGGGGAATATTCGTTTGGTTGTGGAATATTCTTTACGTAGGAAATATTAAATGCGACGGCCTTGACCATTTGTGGGCCCCATAACGGATAACTGTCGGATGAAGAAAATGATAAATTTGGGTTGTTATAAATAACGGCGTAGTTGTTATCGTTAACACTGTTGGAATACCCTGTGGTTAAAATACAATAATACGCGTGGATGCAAAGAAGATACCGGTATTACGCATATTGTGAATTATTGATTCTTACGTGAAGAAGGCACTTACTCGATAATTGTTACGATAATTCTTTATTCAATATTTTATTTTATTGGTTCAATAATTATTGCGTTGATATTTTATATTATTGTTGTTTCAATAATTATTCTTTGCCATATCTCCTTTATCGGATCAATAATTCATATTATTTGAATAATATTATTAGATAGCATTATTGACAATGTCTAGAAAGTTCTCATCGATGAGAGGTTTGGTCACCTAATTGCTTGGCCAAGAAGGAGAAATCCTTATCGGAAAGCCACCTCTTTCCTCAGGAGCGGCTGGTTGTCATAATTGTGATTACATAATATTATTTGTGAATAATTAATTATTGATTCATATGATAAGAAAATATTTATTTTATGTGGATATAAATGATGGATTTATTTATGTGGTTATAATTGAAGGAATTAATGTTGAGGTATTTTATCGGTATATTTGTCCGGATTGGAGGTATTAAAAGATCAAATCGATTGTTCTTACGACTTTATTGTGTGAGTTATAATTTTTAATCGTAGTTGGATCGTTGTGATTTTTGGATATGTTATACATATATAAGTTGAGTATATGTTCACAAATTTTGAACTGATTAAAATGAACAAATGATTTGTTATGAATTTTAAGATGTGGTGATTAGGAAATTAGGTTTATAAATGATTTTGGTGGAAAATTCTAGAAATGGGTGGGCCCCACTTTTGGTTGTTGGGGATGGTGGTGATTTTTGGTGGGTGGAATAATAGCGAGGTAAAGCCATCGTGATTCTGGTCAAGTCTGCTTGGCGTCTTTACCATTTTCCTATAAATAGAGGGCTAAGTTAGAATTGAAAATTACACCAGAAACATAAGCTTTCTCTTTTTCTCTCTCTATATTATCGAGTTTATTCTTATGAGTATTTTGATGCTTTGAGTGTTGCTATACGGTGCAAGTTCTTTCAAAGACTTATCCATTATTCCAATCGGAAATCTTTGTCTTTTTGAGGTAAGGGGGTATTATTTATTTCATATTCTGTAGAGATATTATTTTTCATATTCGTATGAATATTATTTCGGTCAATATTCGCAAGAAATATTATTTTCATTTAATATTCGTAAGTAATATTATATTCGTTCAATATTCAAAAAGAATATTATTTTCGTTTAATATTAAGTAAGGGTGTTATTTTCTTCTTATGAATGATATTTTCTTTCAATATCATTATGCTGAAATATTAATCTGAATTTTTTATCAAATTTGGAACTTTTCATGTCGGGGTTACTATTCATGAGTTTCTATTCACAAGTTACTATTCACGAGTTACTATTCACGAGTACTATTCACGAAGCATGATGATTTTTCTTGTGGAATTTCTATCTTTTGGTGTCAGAGTTACTATTCACGTATCACGAATACGACACTATTCACCGAAAAATGAAATTTTCTTCTTTTTGTCCAAGTTGTCTATTATGGTTACTATCTTTGATTGTATCCATGTTTTGATCATTATTTTTGAATTCTGCTTCAAAATTAGTTATTTGAGTATTATTGAACTTGGATAAACCATGTCTGAATCCTTAATATTTGATCTTTTATCTTCTTTGGATTAGTTCTCTAAAATGTTTTCATCATCCTCGGTCCTAAATGATGATACAAATGAATATCTTTGGCTTTGTAGTGCAAAGATGAATGATTAATCGATGAATATCTTTGGCACATAGTGCGAAGATGAATGATTACTGATGAATATCTTTGGCCGTAGTGCAAAAGATGAGCAGTGTTGAGATGAACATGACCAATTTGTTGAAAGTCATCTGTGGCTGTAGTGCGTAGATGGACTTGGTATGATTATGACCAAGGATTATTCGGTATAATCATGACCGTAATGTTACAAATGATGTGGTAAAAGTCCTCATTGGCCCGTAGTGCATTGATGGACAGTTTTTGGTATGATTATGGCTATGTATTCTCTTTAGCCGTAGTGCAAAGATGAATTATTTTATGGCATGATCAGGACCGTTGATGAATACACCAATATCTTTGGCCCGTAGTGCATGGATAATTTGTGGTCGTGATACTAAAGAATATCCTTGGCCTATAGTGCAGGGATGATTTAATGATGTGGATTATTATTTTAGCTGAGTCTCAGAGATAAATATTATGAAAAACTTTTTAAACATAGAAGATAGTTGATTTTATAATTTACTTGACTCTTCTAATGGATTGTTTATTCCGCTGCAGTTGTTGATTTAAAACTTGTTGTCTATTATATTCTATCGGTTGTTATACTGTTGAAGACTAATGATAATTTATTGTATATTATCTTAGTCATAATATTTCTTCTTTAGGCTAGTTGAGCTCACCCTTTCTTTCACTGTTTTCTTCAGGAAATGAGAATATAGCTGGTGTAATACCCGAGATTTTTATAAATTAGAAATAAAAGTGTTTGAATATTTATTTTGAACACATATATATGTAGGTGTGTCATGAAATGTGAAAACAAAAATTTAATTCAATCATGTTTGAAAGGATTAAGAAATTTATTGATAATGTTGATAAGCTTGGTTATGATTGATTAAGCTTAAGTGTAAAGCCTTTTGTGGTGTGATTAATTTCTTAATGAGATTAATTGATGGATATTTTAATGAAGTGTTGGATCTAGGATAAATCCAAGCCCAACATTATTAATGTAACATACTTGCATAGTTGGGAGTTTAGCCCAAGAATTTGAATTGGTAGACTAATGATTAACCCAATGTGTATAAGTGTTTGTACCTAGTCCAATTCAAATATTAATTTGGACAAACCCAATGTACATGGATTATATGAATACATATATAAGATAAGTATACTTATATATATATATAGGAATATATATAAATAGATATAGAGATGTATGTGTAAAGGTAATAATAAGCTAGCATATTGTACAAATGATAAAATGAAAGTGAAACATATGGATGCTACCCCTCATGGCCGAAATTTGGCCCTATTAAGCCTAAGTGCTGATTGTTGTTGCACAAAAATGCTTACAAGCAATCCCATGTGGGCTCATGATGAAGAAGGACATAGTTGGTGAAGGAGTTGGTAATTCCTTTTTACCTAATCACCTTTTACCCATGGTTAATACCTAGTTGGGTGTACAAATACAAGTATTATACCAAGTACTAATACATGTATTGCATACATAGACCTTGCCTATAAATATAACCCATCCTAGTTCATTTCTTCATTTACTTGAAATTTCGTAAGTGTTAGTAGTATAGTAAGAGCTAGAGAGAAATTGAGTGAAGTAGAAGAAACCTAAAGGAACTCTTGCACTTTGGTGGTTCAAGAGGAGTTCAAGAAGAAGAAGCAAAGGTGGAGAACTACTTAAGGTTCCTAGCTAAGAGGAAGAAAGCCTTCAAGAAGTAAGTTCATAATCTAGCTTTATTTTTATCAAGCTAAGTTAGTATATACAGATATTAGTAAGAATGCATGTTTGATTGTGGGAAGTTTATGTGTTGTGTGATCATGATTGATCTAAAAGTATAATGATGAGTATTGGAAGGAGGATATGTGATTTATATGTCTTGGTATGTGATCTAAGTAAAAATGAATCATGTAGAAGCATGTGAGCATGAAAGCTAGCTTAGTATACTTGAAAGTTTGATAATTGTGATTAAAAGGTGTAAGAGATTTGTCTAATTCTAAAATGTTATATTGAACTTGGATAAACTGTAATACGAATTCTTAATATTTGATCTTTTATCTTACTGGATTCGTTCTCTAAAATGTTTTTCATCATCCTCAGTCCTAAATGATGATACAAATGAATATCTTTGGCTGTGGTGCGAAGATGAATGATTAATCGATGAATATCTTTGGCACGTAGTGCAAAGATGAATGATTACGATGAATATCTTTGGCCGTGAGTGCAAAGATGAGCAGTGTTGAGATGAACATGACCCACTTGTTGAAAAGAAAGTCATCATGGCTGTAGTGCATGTAGATGGACTTGGTATGATTATGACCAAGGATTATTCGGTATAATTATGGCCACCGTAATGTTACAAATGATGTGGTAAAAGTCCTCGTTGGCCGTAGTGCATTGATGGGCGGAGTTTTGGTATGATTATGGCTATGTATTCTCTTTAGCCGTAGTAGTCTGAAAGACGAATTATTTTATGGCGTGATCGGGGACTGGCTGATGAATACACCAATATCCTTGGCGTAGTGGTCATGGATAATTAAATGGTCGTGATCTTAAAAGAATATCTTTGGCACTGTAGTGCATGAATGATTTAATGATGTGGATTATTTTTTTAGCTGAGTCTCAGCGATAAATATTATGAAAAACTTTTTAAATCATAGAAGATAGTAGATTTTATAATTTACTTGACTCTTCTAATGGATTGTTTATTCCGCTGCAGTTGTTGATTTAAAATTTGTTGTCTATTATATTCTATCGGTTGTTATACTGTTGAAGACTAATGATAATTTGTTGTATATTATCTTAGTCATAATATTTCTTATTGGGCTAGTTGAGCTCACCCTTTCTTTCACTGTTTTATTCAGAAAATGAGAATATAGCTGGGACTAGTCGGGGAATGGATTGACGGTCCAGATGGTTGCATTAGTAGTCCTCATTATTTTGTGAAATAGTTATCAATAATTGTAATAAGGACTCCTTTTGAGTTTTTATACTCTCTATTAGACAATAGTTGTATTCAAACTCACAGTATATGTGTTGTCGTATTACTGAAGTTGTATTTATTTTTGTACCATGTATTTGGCGACTCATAATGGGTTGGGTGGAATGGACCTATTTTGGGGGCGTCACAACAATTGTATTATTGAAGTTGTAGTTTGCTTTCTGTACCATGTATTTGGCGACTCAGAATGAGTGTTGTATACCTATTTTGAGGGCGTCACATTTATTTTCTTATTTAATTTTTTTGAATCTATCTTTTATGAAACTTTACTCATTTTATGAAAAAAATAAAAGTTTCTTATATTTTTTGATGAAAATAATAATTATTTATAAAATTATTTAAAATAATAAATTTTAAAATATTTTAAAATAATAATTCTTAAAAAAATAATTTTAAAGTAGTAATTATTTTTTAAAATAAAATTTAAATTTCTTAGTTTTTTTCTTTAAAACAAATTAGTGAAATTGGTGTTGGGTCAAACTTGGACAAGTTGTGTTAAAATTTGGTCAAAATGGTACAGGTTAGGGTCGAAATGGGTAAAAAAACGGAAATGTAAAAAAAATATCACTTTAAGAATTTAATTGGCAAAAAATAAACATTATGGACGGCTTTAAAATTGAATGGCAATTTAAAAGGACAAAATTGTTATTCAACCAAATAAAAATTATCTCAAAACTTGAAAGGCTTTTATTTTGAAAATGCCAAAATACTTTAAGATGAAGTTTACACCAGCCCTTCTCGCTTTATATATTAGATTACTAAAACTTAATTTTCCCAAATTTTTATTCAATTATTAGCAAATTTAGATAATATATATTTAAATAAAAATTAAATTAGTTTAAGAGGAAATAAATTATCAATAGTTTTGATTTTCTAATAAGTTGTTTTTATTGCATGATACTCTTATACCTTATGTATATAAATAGCTAAAGCACAAAGCATTTTCATGTTTTAAGCATAGAAACATTTTTTTGGGGTCCTTCATTCAACTATTATGACTGCAATATCTCAATTTATGCTTTTTTTTGGGGGGCTTATTTTAAAGAATTGACTTATTTTAAAATGACAATATAAATTAATTTATAAATTATTTTAAGTTGTGACTTATAAATAAAAACGTTCGACGTCAATTTGATTTAATTATAAGTCAGAAAGTAAGTTAAAACAAGTTATGAAGGTGTTCAGTTACTTATAAATTAAAATAAATATAAAAATTATTAAAAATGACATTAATAAAAAAAAGTGCAAAATAAACATTACATTTGGTCAAACTAACTTATTTTAAAATGACTTATAAATTATTTTTAAATAAGTCACAATAGTTACTATTTTTTTTTACTTAAAACTTAACTTATAAGTCAGAAATAAATGGTTGTCAAACACTTTAGGGAACAACTTATAAGTTGTTTGACAAACTTATAAGTTGTTCCATAACAGAGCCTTAGGTGCTGCTTGTTTTCTGCTTAATGGCTGACTGATTCAACCATTCAGTGCATTTGTTTTTTGAAAAGATAATCTGAATGGTTGAACTGGTTTACCATTCAAAGGATTTGGACTGAATGGTTTAATCCCATTTTTTGGCTAAATGGACTGAATGCTTTTTTTATTTTTTAAAAATATTAACTATTATATTAAATAAATTTATAATTTTTTTAGAGCGATAAAATAATAAAAATCTCTTATTCAGATATTTCAGACATGTCAATTATCAAATAATTTTTTTCATTTATATTCAGATTCAAATTCAGCTCATTCAGATTCATTCAGTTTTTATCAAACACCATCTTAGTCTTGTTTGACTTATTTGACGGCCTTCCTCTTATGAGTTAAATTCGAGCGTAATATTTTATTCAAAATCAAAATTAAAAATTATTGAATTTTTAATAAATAAATAAAAAATTATTGTTATTTATATAATTCAAACACGTCTTATCCATACACATGATTTGTTTATAAAAACAAATTCTCAGTCTTAGTTATTAATTTGTTCGATTTTGATGTTAGATACTAGAAAAAGAGAGTTGAAAAATAAGAGTTTTATTCACCCCTTTTGACTAAGAACAAATTTTCTTTTTGATTATTCTATGTTTTATATAGAAGTAGTAAGTATTTCCTCCTACAATTAGAGAAACATTTATAAAGTAATGACTTGTAAAATAAATTTTATTTTTTAAAATACATTCTTAACATTTATTAGGTATACAATAGTAGTGGTATGATAATATTTAATTTATCTATAATATAAATAATGACATGCTTGTTGATTGCACTAAAAAATATCGACATCTTAATTTTTTTTTGTCATTTTATAGTTTAAAATTAAGATTTATCTATAATTTTAGAATAAATAAAAAAATGTATCTTTAATCTTTAATTTTAAAATAAACAAAAAAAGTTGTTTTAAATTATACTTTTTTGCTTAAATAATATACAATCATTATTGACTTTTTGAATTCAAGTTTAAATTTGATATAATTTATTTAATTTTAAATTTTTAATCAATATAATGATGAATACAATAAACTATCTAAAAAATATTATTCATTATAAGATTTATTATATTTAATAAATTATTTAAATTTTAAAAATTAATTTACAAAAAAACAATAACAATCTTATGATTTGAAAAAAAAAATAGTATTTTTTTTTTCAAAAATATGTTTTTGATTTTGGAAGCCAGAAAAGTACTTGAGTGTTTTGCCAGGTGATCGCAGTTTTTAACCCCTGCAAAGATAAACCTCTTTTTCTTTTATTTTTCTGTCTGTCAAATTTCTCTTATCACTGTGTTTTCTTTTCACCTCCGTTTCCATTTCCCATTTTCCATTACCACCACCTCTGTGTTTCTCTCTCCTTTCCCAGTGATGGAAAAGTGTAGAAAAGAGGACCCGAGGTTGCGCCAAATATCTTAAACTCTCTCTATACCCCTCCCCCCCTTGTCATTTAGATCCTAATCTTCCAATCAGACTTCATTTCTCTCCCGTCTATGTAAGAATCCGACGGGTCCTCAAGCAATTTCTGTTTATCCTCTCTAAAATTTCAGGTGAATCTTGGATTTTTCTGCTTTGGGATTTGTTTACTTGTGAGTTGTAAATGTCTGTGGAGCCAAAACACCATCTGGGTATTTGTGGAAATAATTAATCTATGATTGATTTTGGTATTTTTGATTTTTTTTTTTTTTTTTTTATGTTTTTGTATATGATTAGTTGATGGGGTTTGATTATTGGTTAATGTATTGCTAGTGTTCTATCTCTTTGGGTGCAGTTTTCTCTTTATTTTATCTTTTGAGGTATGGGTTTTGATAGGATTGTATTTAATTTTAAAGATGATTTTGGAGGTTCCCTGTTGATTTTAAGTAATGTTAAATTTGTTTAGCTTTTTGTATAGTCATTACAGTGTGTCCTGATTCTATGTCTATGTTTTGAGTTTGTGTTTGTGATGGTTCTTAAGTTTTGAGTGATTTGGATGCTCCTTGTTGATTTTTGTTGAAGTTTGTTTCTGTTTGGTGTTTCTGTGGCAGTGTTACTTCACTATGTTGGGTTCCAGTGTCTGAGTAACTTTAATTGGTTTCAGGGATTAATGGGGAAAAAGGTCAAGAAGAAGGCTAGAAGTGGTCACAAGGAGAAGCGGGTTGTGACCACCTCCCAGAAATCTGCTCAGGAACGTAGCAATCCCAGCATTGAGACTATTGATGCTGTAGCGCCAGCTGTAAAAGAGAGAAAAGCATGTCCCCACCTTGATAAGGGTTTCGATTCTGTTAAGGTGTCATTGAAAATTGGGTCTTCAGGACCTTTGAAATGTGAAGATTGTAGGGAAGAATCCGTTGACAGACGCGCAGGTAAGGCAAAAGGCAAACATGGGAAGAAGAAAGGTGGTTCTGTGGATTCTAAATTAGCTGCAAAAGCCATTTGGGTTTGTTTGGAATGTGGTCATTTTTCATGTGGAGGGGCTGGATTCCCAACAACGACTCAAAGCCATGCAGTTCGGCATGCCAGACAAAACGGTCATCATTTGGCTATTCAGTTTAAGAACCCTCATCTTCGGTGGTGTTTCCCGTGCAGTACATTGATTCCTGTTGACAATTCGGAAGAGAATGGCCAACCGAAAGATGTGTTATTTGACATTGCGAAAGTAATAAAGGCACTACTTTCTGAAGGAGCATCGGTCGATGTTGAGGATGTTTGGTTCGGGAGTGGAAGTGTCAAAAGCGAGATGAAGTCAGAAAATACTGCACCAAGTAATTTAGATGGGGGTGGTGGTTATGTCGTCAGAGGTTTGGTTAATTTAGGGAACACTTGTTTCTTTAATTCCATTTTGCAGAATCTTATGGCAATGGATAAATTGCGTGATCACTTCTTTAAAATAGATGGGTCCATTGGGCCACTTACAGTTTCTTTGACGAAGCTCTTTGTTGAAACAAACCCTGAGACTGGATATAAAAGTGTACTAAATCCCAAATCCTTTTTTGGATGTGTTTGTGCCAAGTCCCCTCAGTTTAGGGGATTTCAACAACATGATAGTCATGAATTGCTTCATTGTTTGCTTGATGGGTTAAGTATTGAAGAGTCAAGTTACAGAAAACAAACTAGATCTTCTATGGACGAAGGGATGTGTCCAAATCCTGCTCCTACTTTTGTAGATGCTATATTTGGGGGAAAACTCTCCAGTACTGTTAGTTGTTTGGAATGTGAGCACTCCTCAATAGTTTATGAGCCTTTTTTAGATCTCTCACTTCCTATACCTACTAAAAGACCTCCATCCAAGAAGGCCCAACCAGTCACTCTACCCAAGAAGCCAAAACTGCCTGCAAGACGAAGTCAAAGAAATCGTTCAAAAGTTAACGGAAGTACTGATCCTCTGCCTTCTCATAGTATTACTGACTCATCAAATGGCGAGCCGACTACTTTCCAAGTACAGTCTACTGCACCTGTTGCAGAGAATATGGTTACTTCTTCAGTTAATTCTGCATCATCAGAATCAATAGACCAAACTGTTGTTGGTGCTAATAAAGTTTCAGCTTCACAGAATCTCCCAGCTATTGAAGGGTTTGACAACAATTTATTGTGCAAAAATGTTTCGGAGAAAACATTGGTTTCAGTGGATAATACAACATGGTTGGATTACCTTGAGTTGGATACACTACCAAATGAGCATGATATGGCTGCACAAATCAATGGTACTTCAGTGAATAAGGATACTGGTAATGAGGATGCTTTTGAGGATGATGTCTTATTGCAGAATCCCTTGGAATTTAGTAGGCAGGATCCTTTACATTGTATGGAGCAAACAGTACCTTTGGAAAATAATTTGACATGGATGGATTACCTCGAACCCGCTAGCTTATCAGATGATCCTGATATGACTTCACAAATTAATGATATTTCTGGAAATCAAGATTTTATCACCAAGGATGCTGCTCCGAGTAATGGCTTTTCATGGCATAGCACAGAATCTGGTAATCAGGTTTTCCCCAAGGATTCAAGTCTTGAAATGGATTGGGAGAGAAATTCTTGGGAAGATGAGACCCCATTACAGGTTCAAAGTTCAGAAGTTCTGTTGCTTCCATGCAAAGAAGATACCTCAACTAATGGAGAGACATTAAACGGAGAAGATGGGGTCACAACATCCCCCGTTGGCTGTGAACAAGATTCCTTGGACTTTGGCGACTTTGGAGATTTATTTAATGAGCCTGATGATGCTGCTGGGCCCACGTTGAAGCCTCCCAATGATAAGTTGTCTGAGTCTAATGAAGTTGTAGGGACTGGTATTACCGTCAGAAACAGCAGTGGATCTGATCTAGATGAGATTGATAATACCGATTCTCCAGTTTCAGTAGAAAGGTGTTTGTCTTATTTTACGAAAGCGGAGCTTCTTTCCAAAAATGAACATGCTTGGCATTGTGAAAACTGTTCAAAAGCTCTGGTAGAGCAAAGTAAGTCAAGAAAGAACCTTCAAAATCTATATCAAAGGTTTAAGCTTAATGGAGGTGAGGATAGAATTGATATGCTCAGTTAGGTTCTGGCAAGGATTTTGTTTTTCCTATTGGCAGCATGAACCTAAGTAATGGAAATAATGAACGGGATGTACTTGATAGTTCTGCTGAAAGGTTGGTTTCATGTAATGGAATTATTGATGGTAATTTGAACTGCACATTTGAAAGGAATCAAAAAGCTGAGCAGCATGTGGTAGCTCCCCAGCTGGAGGAAGAAAAAAATGAGATGAATGATGCACTTCAGAAGTTGGCATGCAATCAGGACAGTTCCAATGACTCTTACAGTGTCAATGAGTCTGGTAGTGTTGGATGCAACACTAATTACATACAACAAATGGTAACCCAGTCCTTAGCTGGAGAACATGAAGCAGAAGGAGGTGAGGATGAGGAGGTGGATTCGGAGAGCATCAAGGTGAAGAGAGACGCAACGAAAAGGATTCTCATTGATAAGGCCCCTTCCATCTTGACCATTCATCTGAAGAGGTTCAGCCAAGATGCTCGTGGTCGAATTAGTAAATTGAATGGTCACGTGGATTTCAAAGATACAATTGATCTCAGACCATACATGCATCCCAGGTGTGATTTTATTCTTAATTCGACTTAAGTAAACAATTCATCTTCTATAAATGCTTAGATAAATAAATATATGCAATAACTTGCTTATCTGAAACTTCTGAGGCAATGAAGTAGGTGTTTAAATTTGCTATGATTGACTAAATGATTTGATAACAGTATGAATCTATTTAATCTGACAGCTGATAAACTCGATGGGATGTCAGTTTATCCATGCAATCAAATTATATATATATATATATATATATATATATATATATATATATATATATACCTACTCCTTCTGTCTGGCTTTAGGTCGTACTTTTGTTTCCAAAACAATTTCCCAAAATCGTGTCCTCTTACTATATTCAAACATTTTTGTTTAGTTATCATTATTTTGAGTTAGAAGAACGTAACTTGAGGACCACTAAAGGCTTTTTTGAGCTTCTACACCCATTTCAATGTTTTATACCCCGATCTCAAAATGCGATAAAATAAAATGGAGACATCAGAAGTTGGACAAACAGATAATAAGAGTGGCTGTGACCTGCTTTGTCTGGTTGTTTCATTTTTTTGTTCCTGCCTGCTAGTATTTTTTTCCCCATTTGGTTGCACCCTCTTTAGCATGTAGACTTTACATTCTGTCAAAAACTCAAATAAGATAAAAAAAGAAGGAAAAAAAAGCCATATCTTCTTTTTTATAACAAACCCAACCAATAGAAAAAAGGAACTGGGAATTTAAACCTTGAATCCCTTCCTCCTTGACAATTTCCAGTCTTAAGATTGTCAGTCTCTTAGAATCTATTTGTCATCATGTATTAATCTAAGAAAGATATGCGAAAGAATTTAATCTGGTTTTACTTGACCTAAATAAGACATTTATAGCAAGAACATCTTAAAGCTAATTCATTCCGTTCTAATTGATTATTTTTACCACACTAAAGTAGAATAAAATGGAAGGATCTTTGGTAGTAGGAACTCTTTTGAGAATAAAAGCACTTTTTGAAGATAAATGAAAAAGAACCATAAGAAAATATAGGAGAAATGAAGAAAACTTGTTGTGTTATCTGCTTAAAGATACTGTTGTTTATTACCCCCATAACTATTTTTATTTGGTTGATGCAATGAAAAAGGGGTGGAAAAATGACAGCGCGGTATAGCAGACAAAGAAGAGATGGGATGGGATTGGGAGAGTCATATTCTTGGCAGAATGGTCGAATCAAGCAAAACTGTCTTTGTATATGTGATGCAAGGATTAACTATTTATCACCTCCTTTATCACTTGCCTGGTGGGATTGACTTTTTTTTTGCTAAATAGATTGACTAGTTTTTGTCTCGCTCTTTCTCGGTTTGTTTTGGGTTCTTTTTTTTTCTGGGTTTTGATTATCATCTAGGTTGATCAGTGGAAAAAAGCATTTGTTGGATATTACTTTGATCTCTCTCTTTTTTGAAAGCATGCACACATGCGTACATTTAGAACTTCTGTTTGATTTCTTTATGTTAGTAAGTTGTGATATCAATGTTAATCTGCAATTTCAGTGGTTTGCAATCTCATGTTTTTTTCCGGCTATAATATTTCATTTGACAGTCTGTTAAAAAGAGAAATGGTGATGCTAATTCACCTATCATATGATATGTTACCTCTACTTTATTAGGGTATTGAGTGAACGGGCAATCTATTTTCTTCTATCATAGGGTTTGTTTGATAATAATGACACTACACGCATCATAGATCTTTAATCGTGTTGACTACTGTTATTTAACTTGACATTGTATTTTCTTTGTATTGTTAATCGAGTGTCTGTGATGATTCTCTTTTTGGGTGCCTTTGGGGATCGTATACTAATAAATATATTAACTCCCATGGGATAGTTTAAGTGGTAGTGAGCCTAATGATAAGGGCTTTCAACTTTCAATGCGATTCAAATACTCCACAAAGGCAATAATCTCCTTTGGGGCACCCACACATAGTTTACTACGGGACTACCCGGTGTGCTTGATTGTTTTGGTATTGCATGCACCTAGTGGTTTATTAATACATGAGGGGTAGTGTCTAGGGTTCCCCCACCATTAAAATAAATATACGCAAGAGTACATTAAAATTCATATTAGTTTGTATACTTTGAGAGCATGCTTATCAGGCGACGACTAGGTGACACTTAGTCGTCAGGTCAGTGGGATGAATTAAGTTGTCTGGGCAACTTGGTCGAAAGTCAGAGAGTTGAGCGCGCTCAGCCAGAAAAGACGTCACCTTGGACGACTTAGCAGCGACATGGACGACTGAATTTCAAATCGGGCGACTTGGATTTATGAGTCAGGTATGGTTTGACTCGAATTTAACTGGGTTAAAAAAAAAAATTCAGGAAGTTAAAACCTAATCATCGATCGATCAATCGCAACTCGCAAGCCAACAAAACTTATACAGAGAGGGAGAAAGGGGAGAGCTACAAGGAGGGAGAGCAAGCAACTTACCGTGTCAACCTCGGTAACGACGACGACGACTTCGGCACCTCCTGTATGTTCTCCTTCTACTCTATTTCTCTATTTCTCTTCTTCTCTTCTCTACTTCAGTACTTCTACTCTCCTTTTTCTCTTTCCTTTGGGTAGTCTTTCTTTTTGAGCGAAACAAAGAGGGACAGCCGGAAGCTCCCTCTGTATTTTTTTTGGTATTCTGTTTCTATCTTCTTTTTGGGTTGGGGTAATCTTATTCCTTTTAAATTTTTTAATATGATATATGCTTGCTTACTTAGACCATGGTACACGTGCCAACTTATCTACTGGTTATGGTCCTGCATTCTGTCCTACTATATGCATGAATGAAGTAAAGTAATTGCTTCTTCTTTTTTTGGTATGGTCCGGTCCTGTGCAGAGCCAATTCAGCTATAATCCAAGAGATTAAAGAAAAATAATAATTATATAATATAGTTTGTCTTGTGCTATGCTATGGCCAATGCAACTATTTTTTTATTTTTTTATATGATATATGATCAATGATGCATTGTTATCTTGTGCTTATATTGAATTAAACTAAATATTAGTATATTATAAATATATCACCATTTATATAATTTGAAGTTGGTACAAGTTCAAAAAATTACAACTATAATAAAATTATTATTTTGGCTTGATTTTGTCCGCTTATTCTTGTGATTTGCTATGTTATAACCTGCATTATGAATATGGTAAATCATTATAAATATAAATATATAAATATTCATATAAATGTTGATATATATAATTTTATTCGTATAAAATTTAAATAGTTAACGACTTGTCAACTTGACGACGACTAGTCGGGCGTCTTGTCGACTAAGCGCTTAAGCTCCCGGCTGTCGCCTCGTCTCGACTTGGCGTCTTGATAACTATGTTTGAGAGTATTACGAATCACCTCAGCTTTTGAATTTTTGTAATCAGTATGTTTCTAGTCAAATGAGTACATTTTAATTTGACTCTTGGGTGATTCAGCAAGTAAAAGATTCACATGTCTTGTATCATATTCTAGAGAACTGAAAATAACTTGAGGATGGTTCAACTATATGGTTTGGTAGTGGTAGAAGATATTTTTCCGCAGATTTTGTCTTCCCTATGGTATATGTAGGATTTGGTCCGTACTACTCGTAACTTTGGTTGCTAACTTACTGTATGTTTCTATATGCATCCTACTTAAACCAGAACTGTACCTGGTCTTGTCATTGGTGTTAATGAAATATTACATATTTCCTTTTGAAACTATCCTAAATTATGTCGGAAAAAACATCTCTAGTTTTTTCCTCTTCCTTTTTTTGGTCCGGCATCAAAAAGAAATTTGATTTTGCTCCTTTTTATAATTGTAACATACAAGTAGGTCATGCTGCTGAAGCAAAATTTGACCAACTTCTGTCCCAACTTCTCAGAATGAAGTAATTACTACATCAGTAAGAAAAACAAATGGAACTGTATGAGTAGTCCTGAGCGGATTTATCTTTTATGAATACAAGCGTTATCATGTTTGTCTACAAACATATGCAACACAACTAGACATCCAATCTGAATGTACCAAAGTCACATTTGTTCTTGTGGTGTGTGTTCAGCTAGTCCTACCCCCCCCCCCCCCCCCACTTTTTTTATTTTTTTGTATAATACTTTTCTTTACATTTCCAAATGTGCTTCTACAAAGCAGGAAAGTTATATGTCATCTGAACTCTCTTTGGATTATAATTTACAGGTGTGCAGAAAGAGAGAAGTGCCAATACCGCCTGCTTGGGGTGGTTGAGCATTTGGGGTCGATGGGGGAAGGCCACTATGTAGCATATGTGCGGGGAGGTGCAAAGAGTACGGGAAAGGCTGATAAAGAAAATGGTGATTCTGTGTGGTATTACGCTAGTGATGCCTACATTCGTGAGGTTTCTTTTGAAGAAGTTCTTCGCTGTGAGGCCTATATCTTGTTCTATGAAGAAATTTGAGTAGGTTGTATTTTTTATTTATTTTTTGCTCTTTTTGTATGTCCATGAGAAATTGGGGAAATTAAAATTAACACCCCTGTACACACACTGTCATACACACAAAGGGAGGGCTAGAGAGAAAAAGAGTTTACAACAATATTTACAAAAATTAACACCCATTTTTTTTATGTACAATGAGTTTGAAGTTTATATGATTTTCTTTCTTTCTTTTTTCTGGTATAAAAAGTTTATATTAATATGAGCTAGTTTGTAGCAGCTTGCTTATTCTTACTCAAATTAGAGATTTTTATTTTATTTTTGGGTGATCAGCTTATTCAATAAGCCACAGTATTGTGTTTGGTGTAGTTTTTTACAAATAGCTTTTAAGTGAATACTGAAGGATATTTATAATTGTAATAAGGGTATTTTGTCATAAAGCAATTGCTCATTTAAATTACTGAATAAGCTGAGGAGCTACTAAATTACTAAAATTTACAATGTTTCATGTTCTTTTGTTTGTGTTTTGAGGAATCAATAAGTTGTGACAAGCAAAATTATTCAGCTTAATTTTTAAAATAAGTTATACGTTGCTTCGAATAAATTGTGAGCAAAGGGCTATTTATTGGCCAGTTGAATCTCACCCCACCCCAACCCAATCCAACCCTAACCATATCCCACAAAAGATAGTAGGTTCTTATTGATGTTTAGTGCAAGCCTGCCTCACTCGGGTTTATAAGTTTGCTAGGTAATAGTTCAAAGCAAAAATTTTGGACGAGGACTACCTCCAATCTCCATTATATTTTTTGTTAAGAGTATGTATGTTGTTCTATATCGACTAGCTTAACAAAGTATGTCTAGTATATAATGATTGACATAAATGTAAAAATGTCGTTGTGATTTTATCTAAAGTTTTCGTTAGTCCATGAACTTTTTTCAAAAATAAACTTCTAATGTTATAATTTTAGCTCAACTGTGATTTTGTCTTAAGTTTAACGTTAGTCCATGAACTTTTTTGTAGACAAAATGTGATTGGCAACTTTTCATAACATATTTTGCTAACGAGGCATGAAGAAAGAACAAAAGGAAAAAAACCCTAATCACGCCATTCTGTTCTGTAATCGAAAAGAGGAGAAGAAATCAAACCCTAAAAGCCATTGCTATGCAATCAAAGAGAGAAGAAGAAAGCGAATTCATTGAAGAGAAGAAATCAAGTCGTCATCTTCAATCTTTTTTGAATCGCTCGAAGAATCGCCATGACTTACAGTTCGTCGTCATCTTCATCCTCTACTCGAAGACGCACCATTGATGTTGATTATGAAGCTGTCACTGTGTTATTGTGGGTTAAGAGATCCTCTGTGGACCTTATGGAGCAAAACAAATCCGAGCATGAGATTCAAAGTAAGTGTTTATAATTTATTTTGATTTATTGTTTGAAGGGTTAAGTTCAGATGACCACCTAGGGTTTAGCGGTTTTCCCACTTAACCACTTGTAGTCAATAAAGCTACATTTAAACACCTGACGTTTTGAGTTGAAGTGAAAAACTGCCTTCTGTCATAACTCCGTTAATTAAGTTGGATAAAGACTTAATTACCCTCCATTTTTAGAGTTTCGATTCTTTTTTTTTTTTTTCTGTCTTTTCCTGTAAAGAAACTACATACTTAGAATATAAAAGAAAATCAAAGAGTCCATGAAAAGAAGCTTCCATGACAAGAGCTTCTATCCCATTATGCTCCATCTTCGCCATCAACTTCTGAATCAATGAGATGTTGGCTAGGTCTTAAAACTTTGTTGTTCTGATAATGAGATGTTGTTACCAGAAGAATTGGTGCACAAATCTCCTATGAATATGTTTACAGCAAAAATTGGGGAGTCACTGGCTTTGTTTCAATGTGATAGGCTGATGTAGATGGATGTTTTAACCAGTGATCATCACAACCTTGGAATCTTGGACTGGAATTTATTTATCATGGCGCACATATGCATCAGCATAACACTTGTGAACAATCCAACAGTATATAGCACAATCAATTTTCCATTACCTTGTTGGATTTTGGGATTATAAGAAATCAGCTCTCCACTTTTTGCTAAAGTTTTGATTAATTGGTTTCAAATAATAAACTTGAGCCTCCAGTACATTTTAGTAGCATACTTTTTAGCTGTAAGCTATAAGCATAAACTTGAGATTTGTGCACCAATTCTTCTGGTAACAACATCTCATTATCAGAACAACAAAGTATTAAGACCTAACCAAGTTCAACCATTTGAAGCATAGCCAATTAGCTCTTGTATAGAACCACTGTGACATCCAATAACAAAAGGGTGACTAAGAACAAAACTTTGAAACTCAACCATTTGAAGCATAGCCAATTAGCTCTTGTATAGAACCACTGTGACATCCAATAACAAAAGGGTGACTAAGAACAAAACTTTGAAACTCCGGTGATGCCGTCTCCGGCATAACCATCTTCTCCCCAAAGCAAATTGCCCACATTAACGTTGCCCAATCCAGTACCACCACTCTAAGTGACAACACATCTCCGGAAAACCCATTACAAAATCCCCAAAATAATTGGAAATGCAAATTCCCCAAAATCGTCTCACCAGGTAATTGGAACTTACAATTGAAGGGCTTGCAACCAAAATCACTGGAACCCACTAACCTTAAGATTAAATTCACTACTAAATTCACCAACTTCATCCTCAATGTCATTAACATACAGCTTTTGAATTGAAAATTGTGCAATTGATAAATCGAAAAGCTTGAACCTCTGTAGCTGATTGGGACGGAGACTCGACCGGAGTGATAAAAAAGTAATCTTTGGGAGGTAGGCGA
Source organism: Panax quinquefolius (assembly GCA_020205615.1). Lineage (NCBI taxonomy): Eukaryota > Viridiplantae > Streptophyta > Magnoliopsida > Apiales > Araliaceae > Panax > Panax quinquefolius. The sequence continues at coordinate 110,770,755 of CM035171.1, read as the reverse complement.
GTGTAAGTGGTGGCCTCATTGGTCGGATCACGGAGGAGGCGGCGGTGCGAAAACTTCAGTACACCTCGCATGAAGAGGAGAGAGAGACAAGAATGTGGACATAGAGGATCCATTGGTAACTAACGCATGGAGTACGTGGCCGAATACACCTCATGAGCTGAACGTACTTCACTTTGGAGTTTTGAGATTTCGCCTTCTTCTTCGTCGTATTCAATACAAACGCCATTGAATCGATCGAAATTGAGCGGATAGAGAAGAATTTTTAGGGTTTTAACGGGTGAATTTGAGGGAGATCAGATTGGGGAAAAGATTGGCGAGTGTATATGAGAGAGAGGACGTCACGGTTTGAGAGAGGGGGTATTTTGGAGATTTACTAGTCTTTTTTTTGTTTCAGTACCTTCTCACGCGTTTTTGGTGTGTGACATACACGCACGGTTAAGTTGGATGGAAAATGTGACGTTTTTACTTCAACTCAAAACGTCAGGTGTTTAAATGTAGTTTTACTAACTACAGGTGGTTAAGTGGGAAAACCGCTAAACCTTAGGTGGTCATCTGAACTTAACCCTTGTTTGAAAAAGGGTTGTACATGTATGTTTATAATTTTTTATTTTTTGGAGTCAAGAAAAGGGATGTGGGTTCTTTGTATGGCATGACCCGCATATGTGTGAGAGGGCAAATGTGGTCAAAAATGATCTGAAGAGGGAGAACAAGCTTTCGCATATGGAAAATAAGGAGCTGAATAAATTTCCTTAGGTTGAAGGGGCATCTGAATTGAAAGAACTGGTTCATCAGTTGAAAATTTTGAAGTCAAATAGAGATGAAGTTTTTGTGAAACAAATTAAAGAAACAGATTATTTGATCAATATGAAGTGCATTGTTATGTTATTATTAGTTACATTCATCTGCATTTCTTTTATGCTACTTAAGTAGAAAAAATGTTAGATGAATTGATAGTGTTGTGAATTGTAATGTATTGCAGTTTTGTTTGCAGTTAACTCAATGTCAAAGAATTGTTGAAATTGGTTAATGGAAGTTCTTTTCTGTGTCTATCATTGTGAATGAGTTGTGCAAGTTTATACAATAAATGTTAAATGAAAGCAAAGACAATAATTGAACAAATTATGGCTGCTTTGTGACTTATAATGTTCTGCAGTTTTTTGGTCTGTGAACTCAATATCAACGAATTGTTGAACCAACTTGGTTAATGGAAGTCCATTTTTGTGTTTATCATTGTGAATAAGCTGCGCAAGTTTAATACAATGAACAAAATATAGTGACAAAATATATCGCCAAAATATAAGTTGCAGAAATGTAAGACCCCAACTTTTATGAATAAAGAATAATTTCCTCGAAATATATTTGTGAATATTATGGTGTGGATTTGATATAATGTTATAGTTGTGGGTAATATTTATAAATTTTGCAAAGTAAGCAAGTGGTTATATAATATTCGATTGGTGGGAGAATATTACGTTTTAACGAGAGAATATTAAATGCGACGGCACAATCATTAATGGACCCCATTAACGGAAGTATTGTCGTAGTTAAAAAGCGACAAAATTATCTTTCTATAAAAATAACGGCGGAGGTGTTTCTGTTAAAAGCTGTTGAACTACCCGGTAGTAAAATAAAGAATATGTCTGGCGTGGTTGCGTAGTAGCATACGGTATTGATTATTGATCTTTACGTGAGAAGTCATTTCGGTTATACTCAATTATTACTCTGATAATTGCGACATCATATCTCTCATATTATTGATTCAATTATTATTACAGTATCATCTGCATAATATGATATATTATTAAATTAATAATTGAGATGACAAAGTTATTTATATTATCATTTGCAATATTGACAATGTCTAGAAGTTCTGTCAAGGAGAGGTTTGGTCACCTAATTGTGCGCCAATAAGGAGAAATCCTTATCGGAAAGCCCCCTCTTTCCTGGGAACGACCTGGTTGTTAAATATTGTGAATTATAATATTAATGATGAATAAGTTCGTGTTGATTAAAGATGAATTTTATAGTTCCTTTGTGTTGAACTTATTTGTGTTAGTATAATTGATGTCTGGAGGTTATATTGTTCAATCGGGTATTCGGGGCACTTTTTGTGTCGGAGTACTATTCATGAGTTACTATTCACGGGGTATTATTCACCCGTAGGATATATTTCTTTTTGGTCCAAATCATTTTTGGGTACAATATTATTCCATGAGGAGATGTGCTAATTTTTCAGACCGTTGGTTGAAGATATAATAGTAAATCAATATGGACCGCTGGTGGAAAGTTATAATAGTAAATCAATATGGATCGTTGGTTTAAAGTTTTAATAGTAAATCAGTATGGACCGTTGCTTTAAGTTTTAATAGTAAATCAATATGGACCGTCCGTTTAAAAGTAAATCAATCTGGACCGTTCATGAATTAGTTATTATTCAGTCCATTCTTCTATAAATAGAAGCTCATTCCTTCATTATTTCTTACGAATTCACTGAAACTCTAGAGAGATAAACTATAGAGAGAAAGAAGAAAAATATTCTGCTACTTCACTACTTGATGATTCGGTTTTTTCTAAGGTAGGGGATATTATTTCTTGTACTTTCGTAAGGGTATTATTTCTTCGTATTCATGAAGAGAACTTACATTATTCTATTCTTTATTATTATGTTGGAATAACTTTGTTTATGTAAGTCTGCATACATGGTGAAATTCTTACATTATTCCATTCTTATTATTACATTGGAATAACTTTGTTTATCTGATACCACATACATTTTGAAATTCTTCTAATATTCCGTTCTTTTTATTATTATGTGGAATATCACATGCATCTTGCGTTCTGGCGGACACAGTTCCATTATTTATTATTCGGCTTAATATCACATGCAATGCGTTTATCTTTGGACCTTGTTGAAAGTAGTATGCACACAAACGATCATGTTTGATGATAAAGCATATACTTTGTAATCTAATTCATTCATTAATAAAAAGTATTAATTTATTAAAGGCTTTTAAATTATCTACATGATCTTTGTTTTGTAATATGTGATAAACCCATAGTTTTAAGCAATGCTTTTAGAATAATGATGATGATCATTCTAATGAGATCTAAATTCTTAGAAAGCTTAAAACTAAAATAGTTCCCAATCATTGGATTACTAAATTGGGGATTAGTGAATCCGAATAGATTGGTACATCGTTAACTTGCTCATTGGATGAGGATGATTGATCTCATGATCATTTGTGTGGAGACACTAAAGCAAGTATGTAGGTGCTTATTAGAGAATAAGTTCATTTGAGCGTTGGCTCGCTAAGGAATACCTAATGGAGTTTTACTTGCTGTCGATAGGAATTCTGTAGTGATAGTAGTACAAGTAATCCTTGGACTTGAGATCATCATAGTATCTTGTGTATGATGAGTTATACTTTGACTTATTCCTTAAGACCCTTAGGGTATATCAAAGGGTATGCTTGGGTATAATAAGTTATACATGGAGATAATATATGATCGATAAAGAATCTACCACTTATTAAAAAAGAGAATGTCCTATGTGATTCGATAAATGACAACCCAAAGAGTTCTTGGCCAAGGCGAGAATGAAATTAGAAAGGAGTTTCTAATTTGCATTATTTGAGTTGTGCGTTTAAGAATCGAAATACATATAATTAAATAAAATAAGACTTGACAAAGAATTCCATGTCTTATATTTAATTGGGACATTGTATGGTGGAAGGATTGAATTATGCGGTAACTATTTACTCAAAGGTTCTTTTATGATTAATGTGAAATCTATATTATCCGGAAAGTCGTTGATCGCTAGGGAGGTCGATCCTATTGTAGAATAAATATTATTTATTTAAATAAATTAATTGTTTAATTTATTTATTTAAATAAGATTAGAATTGTTCTAATTGATTTATTCACAACCTGGTTTAATATGGAGAACCTAAAGGATCACACCATAAAAGGAAGAATAATTATTTAAGAAGTTAATGGCATAATCGTAATAATATGTTATGTATATTTAATTTAATCTATGGTGATAGAATAAATTAAATAGCTTAATATTATTATTTAATATTTTAGAAATATTAAATATAAATTAATAAGAGGAGTCTTATTAATATTATTACAATTATTATTATTATTTTAATTTCTAAAGAGTTTAGAAATTAATTTAATATAAATACTCTCATTTATTCCTAATAGGATTAGGAGGGAAAATTAGTTAAAGGAGTTTAATTAATTATCCCTAATAAGATTAGGGAGCCCATTTAATTAAAAGAGTTTAATTAAATAATACCTTATTTTTAATAGGGTTACTTGATATCTTTATAAGAGGAGTCTTATATCAGATATCATGAATACGTAATAATTCCAATTTGTTGAAGAGTACGTTCTTTTCTATAGAGATAGAAACTAGGGTTTGAGCCAAATACCCATCTTTTTAAATCTTTCTTCTTCCTTGGTGGATCACCTCTAGAAGCCAAACACTTGGGTGGCTAACGTTGATCAAAGGAAGGAACCAAACCCGGTGGATTCAAGTTGAACGCGAAAAGGATTGGAGGTGAACTTGTACCTGAGGAAGCTCGAATCTTCAAGGGTATGATTCTTGTTCTTTCTTTTTCGTTTAATTAATAATTATGCATAAAGGGTGATCCGGGTATATGGTTTGTAAAATTTTAGAACTCTGATTTTTACACGTTTCCGCTTATTTATGCAATTTGATTGCGCACATGAATATTACAAACCTAACAGTGGCATCAGAGCCAAACCTTTATGCAAATTATTAATTGTTTAATTTGATATTATATTGATATGTGTTTAGAACAATTTAATTGGGCATAATTTAATTGTATAAAATTTAAATTAAAAAAAAATCGTGATTTTTTTTTCTCTCGTTGCTGATTCGCGTGATAATCACCTGCTGATTCACGTGGCCATTATTTTCAATATGAAAAGTGATTCACTTTTATTATATCCGTACCTTCCTGCAGGAAACTTTGAAATCCACGGTTTTTATATAATATATATATATATATAATATAATAACCAATATATATATATATATATATATATATATATATATATATATGCCGTTTGTTAAACTAAAGTAAAAGTAATCCTCAGTGTTTTATTATAGTATATTTTGATTGTGTAGTATTCCATGCGCCGGAATGAAATCGAACAATTTGTTCAGGGGAAGCTGATGTTAACTTTTGTTTAAGAATGCCCCCGAATCCAATATCTGAGGCGTCTGTTTCAACAATTTTGAACGCTGAATCATTGGAAATGCCAAGGCAGGGCAATGTCTTGACATATTTTTTAACTTGTTGGACTGCAGAAGTATGAATGTCAGTCCATGGTGGAGGATTATTTTGCAAACGCTGAAAAAGAGGTTTGCAAATCTTCCTGAGATTCTTGTAGAACTTTTGCTGATATAATTCAAATGAGCGAAATCTCTGCGAGCTGGGTTTTATTGGTTATCTTATCTCGGGAACTTGTCGTAATTGAATAATAGCTGTTCAATAAATTTGAACTTGTCCATTGAAGATATTAAGACCAAGAAACCTTATTCTGACCTGAAATAGGCTGCATTTGGAAGGAGAAAGAACAAGACCATTTACTTTAACAGTAGTGAAGAACGATTTTAAATGTTTTTCATGTTCTTCAATAGTCTTGGAGTAAACAAGAATGTCGTCGATATAAACAACGATAAAATGGCTGAAAGGGTTTAATATGTCATTGAGGATATTTTGAAATTCACTTGGAGCATTTTTTAGGCCAAATGCTTGAACATTCCATTCATAATGTCCAAATGGAGTGGTGAATGCTGTTTTGTACTGATCATCAGGATGAATGGCAATTTGCCAAAAACCGGATTTAAGGTCGAATTTACTGAAAATGGTGGCATTACTTAACCTATTGATAAGGTCGTCTTTGTTGGGAAGGGGGTACCTAATCCATTCTAAGACCTTGTTCAATGGTTTGTAATTGATAACTAAACGAGGTACACCTCTTTCTTTTTCTGCTTCATTGTTGACATAGAAGGCAGAGCAAGACCAAGGGATTCTTGGGTTTAATTAACCCTTTATTAAGGAGATCATTGATTTCATTTTTACATAACTCCATTTGTTCATGACTCATCTGAATAGGTCTAGCCTTAGTAGGAATTAAATGTTCTTTGAATTCCTTAGCATAAGGAAGCCTAACCATATGTTTCTTTCTATGCCAAAAGGCATTGGGGAATCTGAACAAAGGTTATTCTTCATGTAGGTTTTTAATTCTTCAATTTTTGGCCAAAATCTCTTTATTTTGAAGTTGTTCTTCAATTCTTTTATATTTGATTTCTTCTTTTAAGGAATTCAAATGTGTAGATTCTGATTTATTAAATTCAATGATTTAGAAATGGATTCTTCTTGAATGTATTTTAAATCTCTTTCTTTTAGTTTAATAAGAAACTTAAATGTTATTTTCTTTCCTAAATGTTTACAGTTAATCCTTCATTACTAGTTGTAAATGGGTATAATAAGTATATAAATGGTAAACCCAAAATAATTTTATCTCAGAAGATTGCGAATCAAAACAAAAGATGTTTTGAAACACATGTATTATCTTGACAAATATGTACTTTAGGTAATTTATATCTTATTTCCATTTGACTACCATTAAATTGAATTTAATTTTTACCGGTTTTTTATAATATTTAGTCGGGATTAGACCTTCTTGGATACAATTTAAATCACTTTTTATATCTACCAAGGCGATGAAGTTTGTATTGAAAAGTTTTTATCCACAACTAGGTTAATAGAAACATACCATTTCACGAATGGTGATGTCTTTAATTCTTTTAAGTGAAAGACCTTGAATGAATAAGTCCGAAATATCTTTAGTACCGGATGATTACGGTTCATCGTGATCTTCATTACTAGATGAGGAATCATTGATCTGAAGATCGAGCCTTTTATCTAAATCTTTTCTTAGAATAGAGACTTCTATTTTTAAATTAGCAATTTCTTTCTTTAATTTATTAACTTCTTGATTTAATTATGGAAGACTGACTTCTTTAACTGGAGATTTAAATCTTTCCAAAGTTTTATTAAGACTAAAAATGGTTTTCTTTAGCTTTAATAAACTTATCGTTTTCTCTATTATCTTTAGTTAGTAAATCTTTTAAGCTGTTTTTGTGTATTGGACTTTTAACTTAGGATCAGTGATTTTACTAATTAAGTCAATTAACAAAGAACTCTCTTCATCATCCTTGTTAATTACATTAATCTTTTTAGTGCAATAATTTTCATTGCAATTATTAGCACAGATGGTGACTTCATCGGCGCTACTGCCAGAATTATTTTCATTGTTTTCTTCAGAGGAATATGAAATGTTAGAGTCTTCATCATTACTATCTTCATTTCCTATTCTCATTAACTCTAGTATATATTCAGTATCTTCGCTAGTAATATTTAACTGAGACAATTTCTGTTTTATTTTGCATTCGCTTTTATAATGACCCTTTTGCCCACAATTGTGGCACACAATTTTACTTTTATCAAATTTCTTAGTTCTTTTAGTCTGTTTTTTATTAGTGGGTTTGGGTTTATTATAATAACTATCTTGATTCTTATCTCTATGATGATCGCGTCTTTTCTTGTGGCGTCTATGACTTTTGTGAGAGTCGATATGTTTATGCTGTGCTTTCGCCTGCAGGCAGAGCCACGGGAGGTAAGCCATATTGCTTTCATGAAAATGTTCCGAGCTCATATTTAGCCTTTTTCTTGTCTTTACTAGCTTGTTTGGCTAACTTAAAATCAATGCACATTTTAATCCTATTTTTGAATATAACTGATTATGTCACCATAAGTGAGATTAATATATCCTAAATTTTTACTAAGTTCTTCACGAACTTTATGAGCAAATAAGGATGGTAAACCATTAACAAATTTTTCTTTCCAGAAAGGTTTATTACTGTCATTTCTCATCATAACTCTAGAAGTAAAAACATCTTTGTACCATCTAAAGTCACTTAGAGTGGGACAAGTGAGATTACTTAGCTGATCGTGAATTCTTTCTGTGATGTTACTGGGGGTTCCTACGAAGTGTTTTATTATAGTATAAATCAAAGTATTTACTCCATCAGGTGGCCCAATCCCTATATTTTCATCAAAAATCGGGTTACCTTCAGCATCTAACTGAACAGCATGGATAATAGATAATCTAGAATCCTCAGTGAGATGTTTTTCCCACCAAGACACGAGAATACACAGAAATCCACTGTGAATAATTCAACAATATCTGGTTGAGTAAGAGTGTTGAATTTTGTTAGATAGCTGTTTGCCACCATGGACATATGATTTAACTTATTGAGGATTTCTTGTTCGCTAAATCCGTCAATATTCCATTCATAAATTTTATTAGACGAAACAGAAAATTGTTTATCTAGATTTCTCTCTTCAAATTGTAAATCTGGAGGAGTTGGTCTAGAATACCAATTTCTGGTCATACTAGTATTATGGACAGTTAACTTATTTAACTGTTCTTGAATATCTTGTACTGATGAGGTAGCTGATTGACTATCGACCGACTATCGCTTTCATTATCGAAATTAATCGATCGATAATAGCAATAATAGTAAATTGTTTACGGTTCGATCTTAGTTTTTAATTTTTTAAATAACTGATCAATGGCTATTGTAAGATCAACGTCTTTATTAGGTAAACCTAATTTTTCTCTATTTTCTGGTAGTTTTAATAGTGGTTGAACAATTTTTGACTCTGGTTTTTTAATCATATTTTCTTCAAATTTTTCTTCAATCCTGTCTAACTGTTTTCCTACAGTTGCTAGGTATTGGTTACTAAAATTTAATTGTTCAATGATTTTTTTATCATCATTAATTCCATTAGAGATTTTAAATGGGCTTTGGTAGTAATCAAGTATTTTTTATTTTTCTTGAAATTAAATGCATTCTAAAGGTGGGTGACTCGTGAAACTTTAGACTTGTCTTCTTTGACCCATTGAGTTTTAGTTATAACATTGCATTTAAATTGATACTGTTCATACCAATCATAGAAGGTAATATTAATTTTTTCATTATTAATAAATTTCTTCCATTTATTGACAATTTTATCCCTTTCTTTCTCAGTTGGGTGATTTTTTCTAAATTGATGTCTTTTAATTTTATTAGACTTGGAGTTAAAATCATTCACAAGATTAATCCAATCTAACACAAATTCTTTCTTAATGACTCTTAATTGATTATTAATTGGAACATCAAAATCAGACTGAGTAGGAAGCTCAGAAGGAGTCGGAGAAGAAGAGCTTTCTTCTTCGGCTGGGTAATTCTGAGGATGACAAGAATAACAAGGATGACTTGCTTGACCTTGATTTAAAATTCCTTTTAACTTAATGTCTCTAATAGAAGGGTTACTAAGGACTTCAGAATCTCTTCTAGGCAGATTCATAGAAGGAGCTGAAGAACTAGAATAATCTTCTATAATAATCGGTCTTCTAGAGCGTTAAAGCTAACTTTGACAGTTCCATCAGAAAATTGCCTTATGTTTTCAATGTTCACTACGTTGTTTACTACAGGCTGCTGGGGTATTTCACTTGGTAAAATCCATTGACTGGGTAATGAAATATCTTTCCATAGAATTGTTCTAGGGATCTGGATATTAGCGTCATTTGGTTGAACTTTGAATTAATCTGATGTGATCTTTAGGGCTCTTATTAAGGGCATGGACATTCAAATTAGTCTTCATGGTCTTATAATAAATTCTAAAGATTAGAGCAATTGGTTGAGAACCTTCAATCATTTGTGTAATTTCTCCTGCTGTTTTAATATTTAATGTTAAGGCTTTTAATAGGTGTTGATCACTTAGACTAAGTGTAAAAGTCGAAAGCAATTAAAATGGATAGGACCATTGTGCGATGGCTTCCATAGCACCTATTATGCTTGGATAATAATTCAAAATCTAGCATCTCTCGAGACGGTAGATACTTGAATTAATTCCTTTAATATTCAATGGTTTAACTGCTACTTGAACTAGACCTATGTGAATGAAATTATAACCCTTTTTTCTATGTTTTTTAATGACATCTGGGGAAAGAAGGCTACAATTTTCATATTCTTTGTTAATAGCATAGACCTTTTCAACAGTTTTAACATTATAATCTGTTTTAAAGTTATCTAAGAATGTTGGCTGATAAATTTCTTTGGGAGAAATTAAGGTATATTCGATTATGTAAAACTTGGTGATGTTTTCGTGAATCGCTTTATTCTCTTCTTGATTAACTATGTCTGGCATAGGTTGCAAGGTTGACCTATGACTAGCTGAGGAGTTAGATCTAAATAACCTACTCATTATTCTTTGGGTTCAAAATATTCACTCTTTATCTTCCATTCAGACCCTCTTACCTGGGTAGACGCATACCTATTGTTCATAAACCCTTCACCGCTCGCACAAGAGACTTACCTCGGGTTGGCAGGGAACAAGGTGTTCTACAGTAAGTTAGGTGACTTTTGATAAAGGATGAAATGGTTTTTGAAAACAGTTTTAATGAAGCAAATCAAAAAATCTTACTGGTCGCTAGAACACAGAAGAACATGGCTTTGATACCATTTGGGGCGGAAGAAGATATAGAGAGGAAGAACAGAGAGAGCGCATACACAATCAAATACAGTTTTATAAATAAGTAACTGAATTGTATTAATGATTCATACTATGTACAAACTAAGAACTGAAAATAAAACAAGAACTTACAAATTTAAAACATTTAACTAGAGAATTGGAGAAGAGGGGTTAAGTAGGCTGATCAGAGGTAGAAACTAAAGATTCTTACGAGAGAGAGAGCCTGTCGAGTCTTTCTAAGTTTCAAAATGATTTGCCAAATGAGCTCGCCTTCCTTTTATAGAACAAGGAAAGGGAACTATTACATTTACTTGGGTAAAGTAAGAAACATTTCACTAAGGTAAAAGTGATTTACTAAAGTAAAAGCAGAAGTAAGAAACATTTCACTTAGGTAAAAGTGAATTACTAAAGTAAAAGCAAAAAGTAAAAGCAAGTTACTAAGGTAAAAGCAAAAGTAAAAGTACAGACAAGCAACTGTTGATGAACAGTGCTAACTTTTGACTATTTACTATAATAAAAGTGATTTACTAAAGTAAAAGCAGAAGTAAGAAACATTTCACTTAGGTAAAAGTGAATTACTAAAGTAAAAGCAAAAAGTAAAAGCAAGTTACTAAGGTAAAAGCAAAATTAAAAATACAGATGAAGAATTGTTGATGAACAAAGTGCTAACTTTTGACTATTACGAGATGCTTTTGGTAACACTTTTGACTCGACTCGCTTTTCGGTGGAAAGTGGAATCTTTTGACCGCTTTGACCAGTCGAATAAAGGATCGTCAGAAAGCGGGCAGGTCTTGCTAATCGAGCGATGGCAGAATCGGCTCACGGAAAGCGAGTCTTTGGCTAATCGAGCGATGGCGGCTTTTCTTGTAGATGTCGAGCAAATGGGTCTGAGCATCCGAAGGTTGATGGTGCCGTAGGGATCATACTGACCATCATCTTCTCGCAAATTAGCTAATCGAGTCATTACGAGAAGAAGTTTGAGGAATGCCTGAGGCTTCTTCGTGTAACTCATCAATTCTTCTATTGAGGGCTTGAGCAATAAGTTTTAATTCACTCTTAGGAGCAATCTTTGAAATCGAATGCTGCTACGAATGAGGGAGGATCTGTTGGGTGATTTTTGACTTAGACTCTTTTGAAATCTTTTTCTGACTTGAGGAAGAGGGTTCTAAAGAGATGGCTTTAGAATCCTTAGCCTGAATGACTGGGGAATTAACTGGAACTGGAATAGGAGCAACAGGAAATTCTTGTTGAACCTGACCAATAATTCTATTAACATCGAACTTATCCCACCACTTAATATAGAAAAAGCGAGAAAGTCGAGGGAGTGGATCAGAGATGACTGCTGAATTACTAGCAACAGAGGGCGGAGAAATACCGTATTGCCATTTAAGAATCCAGGGAACCTTATATTTACTAATGAAGAGAAGAGTGAGAGGAATATTCTCATTCTTTGGATCTGGTTTACTATTATTAGCAAAATGGGTAACTTGGACCTTAAGGGGATCGGGAAGGAGGTCATAGGTAGAACCATGCCTATACCACCAGAGAACGAACCAATAAGGGATTGGACTCTTGAATTTATGATCGAACTGAATAAACCAGGAATGACTATGGGACTCGTTACGATGAAGGAGAACCTTATACCGAAACTTCAATATAATCATAAAAACAAAAGGATAACTATGATTAGAGAGTTCCATTAGATCGGAGGGATGTTTTCCCCAATCAGAAATCTGAAGGAATTGTTTAATATACAAAGAATGATAAAGAACTTTTGATTTATCATTATTTGCATAAATTGGTTTGATATTTACTGACTCAGTTTCAAGGAGAATGTCCTTATAATAAACAAGAGACTTATAAGGAGCAGCTGGAGGAAAATGCCAACCAGGAGGGAAAAAGCAAGCGACAAAGCTTAATCTGGATCATTTTTTGGTTTCATGTAGGGTTCAATATGAAACAAATAACTTTCCCATTTGAGCACATGCTCAGAAGAGGAGTGACTGGGAGCTGAAGACGAAGTCTTTGCTGGATTACTGAATGGGTCAATGGGTTCAGGTTTATTAACTAGAGCTGAACTATAAGGCTTGGGAATTGTCCCAAGAATGTAAAATTTGTTTGATGATAAATGGGGAGTAATGGGTGAGGGACTAAGGTACCTGGGATGATTACTTGGGCCACTAGGGGCGACCCGGACCACGAGAGGAGGTGAACCTCTGAAACTCATGGTCAGATAAGACTGTATGAATAAATTCTCTGGTAAGAAAATCAGGAATAGAATTATTTTTGCCTTTAATGTATTCAATATCAAAATCAAAAATGCTTAATAAAGCTTGCCATCTAGCGAAAGAATGCTTAGAGGCTAAATTTTCAACATCTTTTACTAATATGTATTTGGGTGACTTACGGTCGATCACGAACCAAATTTCGATTTAATAAGTCATTTTGAAATTTATTAATACATAATACTAATGAAAGAATTTCTTTTTTAATAGTACTATATTTTGATTGTGTAGTATTCCATGCGCCGGAATGAAATCGAACAATTTGTTCAGGGGAAGCTGATGTTAACTTTTGTTTAAGAATGCCCCCGAATCCAATATCTGAGGCGTCTGTTTCAACAATTTTGAACGCTGAATCATTGGAAATGCCAAGGCAGGGCAATGTCTTGACATATTTTTTAACTTGTTGAATTTGCGAAGTATGAATGTCGGTCCAAGGTGGAGGATTATTTTGCAAATTTGAAAAAGAGGTTTGCAAATCTTCCCGAGATTCTTGTAGAACTTGCCTATATAATTCAAATGAGCCAAGAAATCTCTGCGGTTGGGTTTTATTGGTTATCTTATCTCGGGAACTTGTCGGTGAATTGAATAGCTCGTTCAATAGGTTTGAACTTGTCCATTGAAGATATTAAGACCAAAAACCTTATTCGACTGAAACAATTTGCATTTGGAAGGAGAAAGAACAAGACCATTTACTTTAACAATGAGTGAAGAACGATTTTAAATGTTTTTCATGTTCTTCAATAGTCTTGGAGTAAACAAGAATGTCGTCGATATAAACAACGATAAAATGGTGAAAGGGTTTAATATGTCATTGAGGATATTTTGAAATTCACTTGGAGCATTTTTAGGCCAAATGCTTGAACATTCCATTCATAATGTCCAAATGGAGTGGTGAATCTTTGTTTTGTCTTGATCATCGGGATGAATGGCAATTTGCCGTAAACCGGATTTAAGGTCAAATTCTTCGAAAATGGTGGCATTACTTAACCTATTGATAAGGTCGTCTTTGTTGGGAAGGGGGGTACCTAATCCATTCTAAGACCTTGTTCAATGGTTTGTAATTGATAACTAAACGAGGTACACCTCTTTCTTTTTACGCTTCATTGTTGACATAGAAAGCGAGAGCAAGACCAAGGGATTCTTGGATTTAATCAACCCTTTATTAAGGAGATCATTGATTTCATTTTTACATAACTCCATTTGTTCATGACTCATCTGAATAGGTCTAGCCTTAGTAGGAATTAAATGTTCTTTGAATTCCTTAGCATAAGGAAGCCTAACCATATGTTTCTTTCTATGCCAAAAGGCATTGGGGGAATCTGAACAAAGGTTATTCTTCATGTAGGTTTTTAATTCTTCAATTTTTGACCGAATCTCTTTATTTTGAAGTTGTTCTTCAATTCTTTTATATTTGATTTCTTCTTTTAAGAAATTCAAATGTGTAGAATTCTGATTTATTAAATTCAATGATTTAGAAATGGATTCTTCTTGAATGTATTTTAAATCTCTTTCTTTTAGTTTAATAAGAAACTTAAATGTTATTTTCTTTCCTAAATGTTTACAGGTTAATCCTTCATTACTAGTAGTAAATGGGTATAATAAGTATATAAATGGTAAACCCAAAATAATTTTATACAGTAAGATTGCGAATCAAAACAAAAGATGTTTTGAAACACATATTATCTTGACAAATATGTACTTTTGGTAATTTATATCTTATTTCCATTTGACTACCATTAAATTTAATTTAATTTTTCAACGGTTTTTTATAATATTTAGTCGAGGATTAGACCTTCTTGGATCTGATTTAAATCACTTTTGATATCTACCAAAGCGAAAGTAAGCTGTATTGAAAAGTTTTTATCCACAACTAGGTTAATTGAAACATACCATTTCTGAATGGTGATGTCTTTAATTCTTTTAAGTGAAAGACCTTGAATAAATAAGTCTGAAATATCTTTAGTACCAGATGATTCTGGTTCATCGTGATTTTCATCACTAGATGAGGAATCATTGATCTGAAGATCAGGCCTTTTATCTAAATCTTTTCTTAGAATAGAGACTTCTATTTTTAAATTAGCAATTTCTTTCTTTAATTTATTAACTTCTTGATTTAATTATGGAAGACTGACTTCTTTAACTGGAGATTTAAATCTTTCCAAAGTTTTATTAAGACTAAAAATTGGTTTTCTTTAGCTTTAATAAACTTATCATTTTCTCTATTATCTTTAGTTAGTAAATCTTTTAAGCTGTTTTTGTGTATTGGGCTTTTAACTTAGGATCGTTGATTTTACTAATTAAGTCAATTAACAAAGAACTCTCTTCATCATCCTTGTTAATTACATTAATCTTTTTAGTGCAACAATTTTCATTGCAATTATTAGCACAGATGGTGACTTCATCGGTACTCCTGCTAGAATTATTTTCATTGTTTTCTTCAGAGGAATATGAAATGTTAGAGTCTTCATCATTACTATCTTCATTTTCTATTCTCATTAACTCTAGTATATATTCAGTATCTTCGCTAGTAATATTTAAGCGAGACAATTTACATTTTATTTTTTGCATTCACTTTTATAATGACCCTTTTGCCCACAATTGTGGCACACAATTTTACTTTTATCAAATTTCTTAGTTCTTTTAGTCTATTTTTTATTAGTGGGTTTGGGTTTATTATAATAACTATCTTGATTCTTATTTCTATGATGACTGCGTCTTTTCTTGTGACGTTTATGACTTTTGTGAGAGTCAATATGTTTATGCCTGTGCTTTCGTCTAGAAGGAGCCACAGGAGGTAAACCATATTGCTCGCAAAATGTTCCGAGCTCATATTTAGCCTTTTTCTTGTCTTTACTAGCTTGTTTGGCTAACTTAAAATCAATGCACATTTTTAATCCTATTTTTTGAATATAACTGATTATGTCACCATAAGTGAGATTATCATAATCAATATATCCTAAATTTTTACTAAGTTCTTCACGAACTTTATGAGCAAATAAGGACGGTAAACCATTAACAAATTTTTCTTTCCAGAAAGGTTTATTACTGTCATTTCTCATCATAACTCTAGAAGTAAAAACATCTTTGTACCATCTAAAGTCACTTAGAGTGGGACAAGTGAGATTACTTAGCTGATCGTGAATTCTTTCTGTGATGTTACTGGGGGTTCCTACGAAGTGTTTTATTATAGTATAAATCAAAGTATTTACTCCTCAGGTGGCCCCAATCCTATAGTTTCATCAAAATCTAGGGTTACCTTGACATCTAACCCCGAAAAGCATGGATAATAGATAATCTAGAATCCTCAGTGAGATGTTTTTCCCACCAAGACCTGAGAATACCTGTAAATCCACTAGCCAATAATTCAACAATATCTGGTTGAGTAAGAGTGTTGAATTTAGTTAGATAGCTGTTTGCCACCATGGACATATGATTTAACTTATTGAGGATTTCTTGTTCACTAAATCAGTCAATATTCCATTCATAAATTTTATTAGACGAAACAGAAAATTGTTTATCTAGGTTTCTCTCTTCAAATTGTAAATCTGGAGGAGTTGGTCTAGAATACCAATTTCTGGTCATACTAGTATTATGGACGGTTAACTTATTTAACTGTTCATGAATATCTTGTATTGATGAGGTAGCTGATTGACTATCGACCGACTATCGCTTTCATTATCGAGTTAATCGATCGATAATAGCAATAATACAAGCTTGTTTCCTGGTTCGATCTTTTGTTTTAATTTTTAAATAAGCGATCAATTGCTCTTGTAAGATCAACGTCTTTATTAGGTAAACCTAATTTTTCTCTATTTTCTGGTAGTTTTAATAGTGGTTGAACAATTTTTGACTCTGGTTTTTTAATCATATTTTCTTCAAATTTTTCTTCAATCCTGTCTAACTGTTTTCCTACAGTTGCTAGGTATTGGTTACTAAAATTTAATTGTTCAATGATTTTTTTATCATCATTAATTCCATTAGAGATTTTAAATGGGCTGGCCGTAACTGAAGTATTTTTTACTGAAATTAAGACAGATTCTAAAGGTGGGTGACTCGACGAAACTTTAGACTTGTCTTCTTTGACCCATTGAGTTTTAGTTATAACATTGCATTTAAATTGATACTGTTCATACCAATCATAGAAGGTAATATTAATTTTTTCATTATTAATAAATTTCTTCCATTTATTGACAATTTTATCCCTTTCTTTCTCAGTTGGGTGATTTTTTCTAAATTGATGTCTTTTAATTTTATTAGACTTGGAATTAAAATCATTCACAAGATTAATCCAATCTAACACAAATTCTTTCTTAATGACTCTTAATTGATTATTAATTGGAACATCAAAATCAGACTGAGTAGGAAGCTCAGAAGGAGTCGGAGAAGAAGAGCTTTCTTCTTCGGCTGGGTAATTCTGAGGATGACAAGAATAACAAGGATGACTTGCTTGACCTTGATTTAAAATTCCTTTTAACTTAATGTCTCTAATAGAAGGGTTACTAAGGACTTCAGAATCTCTTCTAGGTAGATTCATAGAAGGAGCTGAAGAACTAGAATAATCTTCTATAATAACTGGTCTTCTAGAACGTTCAAAGCTAACTTTGACAGTTCCATCAGAAAATTGCCTTATGTTTTCAATGTTCACTACGTTGTTTACTACAGGCTCTTTGGGGTATTTCACTTGGTAAAATCCATTGACGGGTAATGAAATATCTTTCCATAGAATTGTTCTAGGGATCTGGATATTAGCATCATTGGTTGAACTTTGAATTAATACGATTAATGATCTTTAGGGCTTTTATTAAGGGCATGGACATTCAAATTAGTCTTCATGGTTTTATAATAAATTCTAAAGATTAGAGCAATTGGTTGAGAACCTTCAATCATTTGTGTAATTTCTCCTGCTGTTTTAATATTTAATGTTAAGGCTTTTAATAGGTGTTGATCACTTAGACTAAGTGTGAAGTCAGGAAAGCAATTAAAATGGATAGGACCATTGTGTAGATCGGCTTCCATAGCACCTATTATGCTTGGATAATAATTCAAAAATCTAGCATCTACGAGGCAGGTAGATACTTGAATTAATTCCTTTAATATTTAATGGTTTAACTGCTTACTTGAACTAGACCTATGTGAATGAAATTATAACCCTTTTTTCTATGTTTTTTAATGACATCTGGGTGAAAGAAGGCTACAATTTTCATATTCTTTGTTAATAGCATAGACCTTTTCAACAGTTTTAACATTATAATCTGTTTTAAAGTTATCTAAGAATGTTGACTGATAAATTTCTTTGGGAGAAATTCTGGGTATATTCCAGTTATGTAAAACTTGGCTGATGTTTTCGTGAATCGCTTTTCTTCTGATTAACTATGTCTGGTATAGGTTGCAAGGTTGACCTATGACTAGCTGAGGAGTTAGATCTAAATAACCTACTCATTATTACTGGGTTCAAAAATATTCACTCTTTATCTTCCATTCAGACCCTCTTACCTGGGTAGACGCATACCTATTGTTCATAAACCCTTCACCGCTCGCACAAGAGACTTACCTAGGGTTGACAGCGAACAAGGTGTTCTACAGTAAGTTAGGTGACTTTTGATAAAGGATGAAATGGTTTTTGAAAACAGTTTTAATGAAGCAAATCAGAAGATCTTACTAGTCGCTAGAACAGCGAACAATCACTTGGCTCTGATACCATTTGGGGCGGAAGAGAAAATGAAGAGAGAACAGAGAGAGAGCGCATACACAAACAAATACAGTTTTATAAATAAGTAACTGAATTGTATTAATGATTCATACTATGTACAAACTAAGAACTGAAAATAAAACAAGAACTTACAAATTTAAAACATTTAACTAGAGAATTGGAGAAGAGGGGTTAAGTAGGTGATTGATCGGTAAAACTAAAGATTCTTACTGAGAGAGAGAGCTCAGAGTCTTTCTAAGTTTCGAAAACTGATTTGCCAAATGAGCTCGCCTTCCTTTTATAGAACAAGGAAAGGGAACTATTACATTTACTTGGGTAAAGTAAGAAACATTTCACTAAGGTAAAAGTGATTTACTAAAGTAAAAGCAGAAGTAAGAAACATTTCACTTAGGTAAAAGTGAATTACTAAAGTAAAAGCAAAAAGTAAAAGCAAGTTACTAAGGTAAAAGCAAAAGTAAAAGTACAGACAAGCAACTGTTTTCTTCAGAGGAATATGAAATGTTAGAGTCTTCATCATTACTATCTTCATTTTCTATTCTCATTAACTCTAGTATATATTCAGTATCTTCGCTAGTAATATTTAACTGAGACAATTTCTGTTTAATTTTGCATTCACTTTTATAATGACCCTTTTGCCCACAATTGTGGCACACAATTTTACTTTTATCAAATTTCTTAGTTCTTTTAGTCTGTTTTTTATTAGTGGGTTTGGGTTTATTATAATAACTATCTTGATTCTTATCTACATGATGACTGCGTCTTTTCTTGTGACGCCTATGACTTTTGTGAGAGTCAATATGTTTATGCACGTGCTTTCGTCTGATTTTGACCCACGTGAGGTAAAGCCATATTGCTTTCAAAATGTTCCGAGCTCATATTTAGCCTTTTTCTTGTCTTTACTAGCTTGTTTGGCTAACTTAAAATCAATGCACATTTTTAATCCTATTTTTTGAATATAACTGATTATGTCACCATAAGTGAGATTATCATAATCAATATATCCTAAATTTTTACTAAGTTCTTCACGAACTTTATGAGCAAATAAGGATGGTAAACCATTAACAAATTTTTCTTTCCAGAAAGGTTTATTACTGTCATTTCTCATCATAACTCTAGAAGTAAAAACATCTTTGTACCATCTAAAGTCACTTAGAGTGGGACAAGTGAGATTACTTAGCTGATCGTGAATTCTTTCTGTGATGTTACTGGGGGTTCCTACGAAGTGTTTTATTATAGTATAAATCAAAGTATTTACTCCATCAGGTGGCCCAATCCCTATAGTTTCATCAAAAATCGGGTTACCTTCAGCATCTAACTGAACAGCATGGATAATAGATAATCTAGAATCCTCAGTGAGATGTTTTTCCCACCAAGAAACATATGGTTAGGCTTCCTTATGCTAAGGAATTCAAAGAACATTTAATTCCTACTAAGGCTAGACCTATTCAGATGAGTCATGAACAAATGGAGTTATGTAAAAATGAAATCAATGATCTCCTTAATAAAGGGTTGATTAAACCCAGTAAATCCCCTTAGTCTTGCTCTGCCTTCTATGTCAACAATGAAGCAGAAAAAGAAAGAGGTGTACCTCGTTTAGTTATCAATTATAAACCATTGAACAAGGTCTTAGAATGGATTAGGTACCCCTTCCCAACAAAGACGACCTTATCAATAGGTTAAGTAATGCCACCATTTTCGATGAATTAGACCTTAAATCCGCTTTTGGCAAATTGCCATTCATCCCGATGATCGATTACAAAACAAAGATTCACCACTCCATTTGGACATTATGAATGGAATGTTCAAGCATTTGGCCTAAAAATGCTCCAGTGAATTTCAAAATATCCTCAATGACATATTAAACCCTTTCGACCATTTTATCGTTGTTTATATCGACGACATTCTTGTTTACTCCAAGACTATTGAAGAATATGAAAAACATTTAAAATCGTTCTTCACTATCATTAGTAAATGGTCTTGTTCTTTCTCCTTCCAAATGCGACTGTTTGAGGTCGTCGAATAAGGTTTCTTGGTCTTAATATCTTCAATGGACAAGTTCAGCCTATTGAACGAGCTATTCAATTCGTTGACAAGTTCCCGGATAAGATAACCAATAAAACCCAATGCAGAGATTTCTTGGCTCGCTGAATTATATCGGCAAGTTCTACAAGAATCTCGGAAAGATTTGCAAACCTCTTTTTAAGCGTTTGCAAAATAATCCTCCACCATGGATGACATTCATACTTCCGCGATCCAACAAGTTAAAAATATGTCAAGACATTGCCACCCTTGGCATTTCCAATGATTCATTGTTCAAAATTGTTGAAACAGACGCCTCGAGATATTGGATTCGGGGCATTCTTAAACAAAAGTTAACATCGACTTCCCTGAACAAATTGTTTCGATTTCATTCGTACAAGCATGGAATACTACACAATCAAAATATAGTACTATTAAAAAGAAATTCTTTCATTAGTATTATGTATTAATAAATTTCAAAATGACTTATTAAATCGAAATTTACGGTTCGCATTGATTTATAAAGTCACCCAAATACATATTAGTAAAAGATGTTGAAAATTTAGCCTCTAAGCATTCTTTTCGCTAGATGGCAAGCTTTATTAAGCATTTTGATTTTGATATTGAATACATTAAAGGCAAAAATAATTCTATTCTGATTTTCTTACCGGAGAATTTATTCATACAGTACTTATCTGATTCGTGAGTTTCAGAGGTTCACCCTCTTCTCAGGGTCCGGGTCGCCCTAGTGGCCCAAGTAATCATCCCAGAGGTACCTTAGTCCCTCACCCAGTTACCCCAGTTTATCAGTCAAACAAATTTTACATTCTTGGGACAATTCCCAAGCCTTATAGTTCAACTTTCTAGTTAATAAACTTTGAACCCATTGACCCATTCAAGAATCCAAAGAAAGACTTCGTCTTCAGCTCCCAGTCACTCCTCTTCTGAGCATGTGCTCAAATGGGAAAGTTATTTGTTTCATATTGAACCTACATGAAACCAAAAATGATCCAGTTAAGCTTCTTTGCCCGCTTTTTCCCTCTGGTTGGCATTTTCCTCCAAATTTGCTCCTTATAAGTCTCTTGTTTATTATAAGGACATTCTCCTTGGCGAGTCAAGAAATATCAAACCAATTTATGCAAACAATGATAAATCAAAAGTTCTTTATCATTCTTTGTATATTAAACAATTCCTTCAGATTTCTGATTGGGGAAAACATCCCTCCGATCTAATGGAACTCTCTAATCATAGTTATCCTTTTTGTTTTTATGATTATATTGAAGCCTGGTATAAGGTTCTCCTTCATCAGAACGAGTCCCATAGTCATTCCTGGTTTATTCAGTTCGATCATAAATTCAAGAGTCCAATCCCTTATTGGTTCGTTCTCTGGTGGTATAGGCATGGTTCTACCTATGACCTCCTTCCCGACCCCCTTAAGGTCCAAGTTACCCATTTTTCTAATAATAGTAAACGGATCCAAAGAATGAGAATATTCCTCTCACTCTTCTCTTCATTAGTAAATATAAGGTTCCTGGATTCTTAAATGGCAATCTGGTATTTCTCCCCTCTGTTGCTAGTAATTCAAATAGATCGTCTCTCGATCCACTCCCTCGACTTTCCCGCTTTTTCTATATTAAGTGGTGGGATAAGTTCGATGTTAATAGAATTATTGGTCAGGTTCAACAAGAATTTCCTGTTGCTCTATTCCGATTCCAAAGCAATTCCCGATCATTCAAAGCTAAGGATTCTAAAGCCATCTCTTTAGAACCCTCTCCTCCTCAATCGAAAAAAGATTTCAAAAGAGTCTAAGTCAAAAACCAGTCCAACAGGATCCTCCTGTTCCCGTAGCATTTCTGATTTCAAAGATTGCTCCGGTAGTGAATTAAAACTTATTGCTCAAGCCCTCAATAGAAGAATTGATGAGTTACACGAAGAAGCCTCTAGGCATTCCTCAGCTTCTTCTCAGAATGACTCAGTTAGCCAATTTGCAGAAGATGATGGTCTGTAT
Organism: Panax quinquefolius; assembly: GCA_020205615.1. Taxonomy (NCBI): domain Eukaryota; kingdom Viridiplantae; phylum Streptophyta; class Magnoliopsida; order Apiales; family Araliaceae; genus Panax; species Panax quinquefolius. Next base: position 110,748,108 of record CM035171.1, on the reverse strand, counting down.
GATCCCTACGGCACCATCAACCTTCAGGATGCTCAGGACCCATTTGCCTGACATCTACAAGTAAAAGCGATTCTTTTATTACGATAGCCAAAGACTGCTTTGGCTTTCCGTGACCATTCTTTGATTCGATTAGCTGCCTGCTCGTGACCGATCATTTGTTCGACGATCGGTGATTAAAAGATTCCACTTTCCACCGAAAGCAGAGTCGAGTCAAAGTTGTCGGCCAAAAGCATCTAATAGTCAAAAGTTAGCACTGTTCATCAACGATTTGCTTATGCAATACTTTTACTTTTGCTTTTACCTTAGTAACTTGCTTTTACTTTTTGCTTTTACTTTAGTAATTCACTTTTACCTAAGTGAAATGTTTCTTACTTCTGCTTTTACTTTAGTAAATCACTTTTACTAAAGTAAAATTTAGTTTGTATAGCCTCACTTTAAGCCAAGTCCCGACTAATGAGTCACTTTACTTAAATGTTTCTTCAAACTTTTTCTTCTTTTGCTCCACTTTCAATCGCCTGACTTGCTGTAAAACACCTAAGATCGCCATAAGTCCCGACTAATGCCGTTTGTAAGTCTCAATTGGGAGCGATGTAAGGCTAAAGGAACCTTTAGATCTCTGAGTGCGAGTTTACTTAAAAGCGAAGCGGTTCGAGTTTAAGAGGAATGACAAAAAGAAAGAATTTTTGTTTAAGCAGTTAACAAATTAGTCTTACATTTAGATCGATTCTTGATAGATCGGGACCAATCGAGTGATCCTTTGTTTGATTTCATCGATCATTTTTTAAACAAAGAATTTTTACAAAATCTAAGAAATTTTGAAGATTTTGACCAATTTTGATGAAAATTATTTCCTCCTTCTTTATAAACAATTTTTTTGGGGCTGATAGGGTTATTTCCTGGATAAAAATTTTAAGGCGGAATAGTAGGGGATGGTGACTCATCTGAGAAGATGATCAACAGCACCTTCCAAACATCTACGAGAGATGGACCAAGTCGAGGAAGAAAAGCATTGGAGGCATCTTGATCGGCCAACGATGATGATGGCCCCAAATACCATCATCGACTTTTGCTTTTACTTAAAGCAAAAGTCTTTTACTTTAGTAAATGTAAAAGTAAAAGTAAAAAGAATAACTTTTGCTTTTACTTAAGTTAAATATTTTTAACTTAGTTAAATGTTTCTTACATTTACCCATGTAAAAGTAAATGTAAAATGTTTCTTTACGTTTTACTTTTACTTTAGTAAATTACTTTTACTTGATTAATGTAATAGTGATTCTGCGTGAATCAATAGTAATTTACTTTTCGGTTTTCTATTTAAAGAAACTCAAGTGTTAGAGTTTCTTTAAACTTAATTCATTGAAGCCTCGGAGCTTCTCTCTGAAAGCTCTTCCGGTCCTCTCCTTCTCTCTAGTTATTAGAGAGGCGAAGCTTTCAAACGATCTTCTTAGTTAAAGATGAAGAAGAAGTCTTCAATACTTCTTTCTTCTTTAAACATTTAGTCTAGGAATTAATGTAATCCCTTCCCAAATGTTTATAATACTGAAAAGAGATTACTTTCTGGATTCAAATGGTCATCTTCTTAATCTTTTCTTTCTTCTGTTAAAGTTTTTCTTTTAAAAACTTATCGCCGCTGTTATATGGTATCAGAGCCACACGGTTGGTTCTTGATGCTATCGGTGGTTTCGAAGAATAAACAGTTTGATTTGTTTACTTAAATGTTTCTTCAAACTTTTTCTTCTTTTGCTCCACTTTCAATCGCCTGACTTGCTGTAAAACACCTAAGATCGCCATAAGTCCCGACTAATGCCGTTTATAAGTCTCGATTGGGAGCGATTAAAGGCTAAAGGAACCTTTAGATCTACAGTGCGAGTTTACTTAAAGCGAGAACGGTTCGAGTTTAAGAGGAATGACAAAAAGAAAGAATTTTTGTTTAAGCAGTTAACAAATTAGTCTTACTGTTTAGATCGATTCTTGATAGATCGGGACCAATCGAGTGATCCTTTGTTTCAGATTTCATCTGATCTGTTTTTAAACAAAGAATTTTTTACAAAATCTAAGAAATTTTGAAGATTTTGACCAATTTTCGGTAGAAAATTATTTCCTCCTTCTTTATAAACAATTTTTTTGGGGCTGATAGGGTTATTTCCTGGATAAAAATTTTAAGGCGGAATAGTAGGGGATGGTGACTCATCTGAGAAGATGATCAACAGCACCTTCCGGCATCTACAGGAGACGGACCAAGTCAAGGAAGAAGACGCCAGAGTCTTGATCGGCCAAACGATGATGGCCCCAGCCATCATCAGCTTTTGCTTTTACTTAAAGCAAAAGTCTTTTACTTTAGTAAATGTAAAAGTAAAAGTAAAAGAATAACTTTTGCTTTTACTTAAGTTAAATGTTTTTAACTTAGTTAAATGTTTCTTACATTTACCCATGTAAAAGTAAATGTAAAATGTTTCTTACGTTTTACTTTTACTTTAGTAATTACTTTTACTTCAAGTTAATGTAATAGTGATTCCTGCGTGAATCAATAGTAATTTACTTTTCGGTTTTCTATTTAAAGAAACTCAAGTGTTAGAGTTTCTTTAGGCTTAATCGATTGAAGCCTCGGGCTTCTCTCTAGAAAGCTCTTGAGGTCCTCTCCCTTCTCTTGGAGTTAGCAGGAGGCGAAGCTTTCGAACGATCTTCTTAGTTAAAGATGAAGAAGAAGTCTTCAATACTTCTCTTTCCCTTAAACATTTAGTCTAGGAATTAATGTAATCCCTTCCCAAATGTTTATAATCTGAAAGAGATTACTTTCTGGAATTCATAGGTCGTCTTCTTAATCTTTTCTTTCTTACATTAAAGTTTTTCTTTTAAAAACTTATCGTGATTTATATATGTATCGAGCCACGGGTTGGTTCTTGATGCTTTATCGGTGGTTTCGAAGAATAAGCAGTTTGATTTGTTTACTTAAATGTTTTTCAAACTTTTTCTTCTTTTGCTCCACTTTCAATCGCTTTGACTTCATAAAAAACACCTAAGATCGCCATAAGTCCCGAAATAATGCCGTTTGTAAGTCTCGATTGGGAGCGATTAACAAGGCTAAAGGAACCTTTAGATCTCTGAGTGCACGAGTTTACTTAAAAGCGAAGAAGGTTCGAGTTTAAGAGGAATGACAAAAGAAAGAATTTTTGTTTAAGCAGTTAACAAATTAGTCTTACATTTTAGATCGATTCTTTGATAGATCGGGACCAATCGAGTGATCCTTTGTTTGATTTCATCGATCATTTTTAAACAAAAAATTTTTACAAAATCTAAGAAATTTTGAAGATTTTGACCATTTTTGATGAAAATTATTTCCTCCTTCTTTATAAATAATTTTTTGGGGTTGATAGGGTTATTTCTGGATAAAAATTTTAAAAGCGGAATAGTAGGGGATGGTGACTCATCGAGAAGATGATCAGCGACACCTTCCAAACATCTACGAGAGACGGACGAGTCGAGGAAGAAGGCGCCAGAGGCATCTTGATCGGCCAAGCGATGATGGCCCCAGCCATCATCAGCTTTTGCTTTTACTTAAAGCAAAAGTCTTTTACTTTAGTAAATGTAAAAGTAAAAGTAAAAGAATAACTTTTGCTTTTACTTAAGTTAAATGTTTTTAACTTAGTTAAATGTTTCTTACATTTACCCATGTAAAAGTAAATGTAAAATGTTTCTTACGTTTTACTTTTACTTTAGTAAATTACTTTTACTTCAGTTAATGTAATAGTGATTCCTGCGTGAATCAATAGTAATTTACTTTTCGGGTTTTCTATTTAAAAGAAACTCGAGTGTTAGAGTTTCTTTGAAACTTAATTCATTGAAGCCTCGGGCTTCTCTCTCTGAAAAGCTTCTTGAGGGTCCTCTCCTTCTCTCTAGTTTAGCAGGAGGCGAAGCTTTCAACCCGATCTTCTTAGTTAAAGATGAAGAAGAAGTCTTCAATACTTCTTTCTTCCTTTAAACATTTAGTCTAGGAATTAATGTAATCCTTCCCAAATGTTTATAATCTGAAAAAGAGATTACTTTCTGGAATTCACGGGTTATCTTCTTAATCTTTTCTTTCTTACATTAAAGTTTTTCTTTTAAAAACTTATCGCATTATTGTTATATGGTATCGAGCCACACGGTTGGTTCTTGATCTTATCGGTGGTTTCGAAGAATAAACAGATTTGATTTGTTTACTTAAATGTTTTTCAAACTTTTTCTTCTTTTGCTCCACTTTTCAATCTTTGACTTCTTTGTAAAACACCTAAGATCGCCATAAGTCCCGAATAATGCCGTTTGTAAGTCTCGATTGGGAGCGATATAAGGCTAAAGGGAACCTTTAGATCTCTGTGCGAGAGTTTACTTAAAAGCGAAACGGTTTGAGTTTAAGAGGAATGACAAAGAAAGAATTTTTGTTTAAGCAGTTAACAAATTAGTCTTACATTTTAGATCGATTCTTGATAGATCGGGACCAATCGAGTGATCCTTTGTTTGATTTCATCGATCATTTTTTAAACAAAAAATTTTTACAAAATCTAAGAAATTTTGAAGATTTTGACCAATTTTCTGATGAAAATTTTTCCTCCTTCTTTATAAACAATTTTTTTGGGGCGATAGGGTTATTTCTGGATAAAAATTTTAAAAGCGGAATAGTAGGGGATGGTGACTCATCGAGAGAAGATGATCAACAAAGACACCTTCCAAACATCTACGAGGAGACGGACGATCGAGGAAGAGAAGGCGCCAGAGGCATCTTGATCGGCCAAACGATGATGGCCCCACCATCATCGACTTTACTTTACTTAAAGCAAAAGTCTTTTACTTTAGTAAATGTAAAAGTAAAAGTAAAAGAATAACTTTTGCTTTTACTTAAGTTAAATGTTTTTAACTTAGTTAAATGTTTCTTACATTTACCCATGTAAAAGTAAATGTAAAATGTTTCTTACGTTTTTTACTTTTACTTTAGTAAATTACTTTTACTTGATTAATGTAATAGTGATTCTGCGTGAATCAAATAGTAATTTACTTTTCGGTTTTCTATTTAAAGAAACTCAAGTGTTAGAGTTTCTTTAAACTTAATCGATTGAAGCCTCGGAGCTTCTCTGCTAAGCTCTTAGAGGTCCTCTCCTTCTCTCTTAGTTAGCAGAAGGCGAAGCTTTGACGATCTTCTTAGTTAAAGATGAAGAAGAAGTCTTCAATACTTCTTTCTTCCCTTAAACATTTAGTCTAGGAATTAATGTAATCCTTTCCCAAATGTTTATAATAAAAGAAAGAGATTACTTTCTGGATTTCATAGGTCGTCTTCTTAATCTTTTCTTTCTTACATTTAAGTTTTCTTTTAAAAACTTATCGCCATTATATAATATCGAGCCACACGGTTGGTTCTTGATCTTATCGGTGGTTTCGAAGAATAAAAGCAGTTTGATTTGTTTACTTAAATGTTTTTTCAAACTTTTTTCTTCTTTTGCTCCACTTTTCAATCGCTTTGACTTCTTTGTAAAACACCTAAGATCGCCATAAGTCCCGAATAATGCCGTTTGTAAGTCTCGATTGGGGCGATTAAGGCTAAAGGAACCTTTAGATCTCTGATGTATGAGTTTACTTAAAGCGAAACGGTTTGAGTTTAAGAGGAATGATGAAAAGAAAGAATTTTTGTTTAAGCAGTTAACAAATTAGTCTTACATTTTAGATCGATTTCTTGATAGATCGGGACCAATCGAGTGATCCTTTGTTTGATTTCATCGATCTTTTTTTAAACAAAAAATTTTTACAAAATCTAAGAAATTTTGAAGATTTTGACCAATTTTGATGAAAATTATTTCCTCCTTCTTTATAAACAATTTTTTTGAAATTTGATAGGGTTATTTCACGGATAAAAAAATTTAAAGGCGGAATAGTAGGGGATGGTGACTCATCGAGAAGATGATCAACAACACCTTCCCAGCATCTACGAGAGACGGACCAAAACGAGAAGAAGGCGCCAGAGGTCTTGATCGGCCAAACGATGATGGCCCCGACCGTCATCGACTTTTTTTTTACTTAAAGCAAAAGTCTTTTACTTTAGTAAATGTAAAAGTAAAAGTAAAAGAATAACTTTTGCTTTTACTTAAGTTAAATATTTTAACTTAGTTAAATGTTTCTTACATTTACCCATGTAAAAGTAAATGTAAAATGTTTCTTACGTTTTACTTTTACTTTAGTAAATTACTTTTACTTGATTAATGTAATAGTGATTCTGCGTGAATCAATAGTAATTTACTTTTCGGTTTTCTATTTAAAGAAACTCAAGTGTTAGAGTTTCTTTGAAACTTAATCGATTGAAGCCTCGGGCTTCTCTCTCTCTGAAAGCTCTTGAGGTCCTCTCTCTCCTTCTCTCTGAGAGTTAGCAGAGACGAAGCTTTCGACTTGATCTTCTTAGTTAAAGATGAAGAAGAAGTCTTGATACTTCTTTCTTCCCTTAAACATTTAGTCTAGGAATTAATGTAATCCCTTCCCAAATGTTTATAATCTGAAAGAAAGAGATTACTTTCTGGAGATTCATAGGTCGTCTTCTTAATCTTTTCTTTCTTACATTTAAGTTTTTCTTTTAAAAACTTATCATGCATTTGTATATATAATATCGAGCCACACGGTTGGTTCTTGATCTTATCGGTGGTTTCGAAGAATAAAAAGTTTGATTTGTTTACTTAAATGTTTCTTCAAACTTTTTTTTTCTTTTGCTCCACTTTCAATCGCTTTGACTTCTTGTAAAACACCTAAGATCGCCATAAGTCCCGATAATGCCGTTTTATGTAGTCTCGATTGGGAAGCGATTAAAGGCTAAAGGAACCTTTAGATCTCTGGTGCGAGAGTTTACTTAAAGCGAAGAAACGGTTCGAGTTTAAGAGGAATGACAAAAGAAAGAATTTTTGTTTAAAGCAGTTAACAAATTAGTCTTACTGTTTAGATCGATTCTTGATAGATCGGGACCAATCGAGTGATCCTTTATTTGATTTCATCGATCATTTTTAAACAAAAATTTTTACAAAATCTAAGAAATTTTGAAGATTTTGACGATTTTCTGATGAAAATTTTTCCTCCTTTTTTATAAACAATTTTTTGGGGTGATAGGGTTATTTCACTGGATAAAAATTTTAAAGGCGGAATAGTAGGGGATGGTGACTCATCCGAGAAGATGATCAACAAGACACCTTCCGGCATCTGAGAGGCGGACCAAGTCGAGGAAGAAGGCGCCAGAGAGATCTTGATCATCCAAACAGTGATGGCCCGGCCGTCATCGACTTTTCTTTTACTTAAAGCAAAAAAGTCTTTTACTTTAGTAAATGTAAAAGTAAAAGTAAAAGAATAACTTTTGCTTTTACTTAAGTTAAATATTTTTAACTTAGTTAAATGTTTCTTACATTTACCCATGTAAAAGTAAATGTAAAATGTTTCTTACGTTTTACTTTTACTTTAGTAAATTACTTTTACTTGATTAATGTAATAGTGATTCTGCGTGAATCAATAGTAATTTACTTTTCGGTTTTCTATTTAAAGAAACTTCAGTGTTAGAGTTTCTTTAGAAGCTTAATCGATTGAAGCCTCGGAGCTTCTCTCTCTGAAAGCTCTTGAGGTCCTCTCTCCTTCTCTCTAGAGTTAGCAGGAGGCGAAGCTTTCGACTTGATCTTCTTAGTTAAAGATGAAGAAGAAGTCTTCAATACTTCTTTCTTCCCTTAAACATTTAGTCTAGGAATTAATGTAATCCCTTCCCAAATGTTTATAATACTGAAAGAGATTACTTTCTGATTCAAGGTCATCTTCTTAATCTTTTCTTTCTTACATTTAAGTTTTTCTTTTAAAAACTTATCGCATTTGTATATATGTATCGAGCCACCACGGTTGGTTCTTGATCTTATCGGTGGTTTCGAAGAATAAGCAGTTTGATTTGTTTACTTAAATGTTTCTTCAAACTTTTCTTCTTTTTTCTCCACTTTCAATCGCTTTGACTTCTTTGTAAAACACCTAAGATCGCCATAAGTCCCGACTAATGCCGTTTGTAAGTCTCGATTGGGAGCGATTAATAAGGCTAAAGGGAAACCTTTAGATCTCTGATGCAGAGTTTACTTAAAAGCGAAAAAGGTTCGAGTTTAAGAGGAATGATGAAAAGAAAGAATTTTGTTTTAAGCAGGTTAACAAATTAGTCTTACTGTTAGATCGATTCTTGATAGATCGGGACCAATCGAGTGATCCTTTGTTTGATTTCATCGATCATTTTTTAAACAAAGAATTTTTACAAAATCTAAGAAATTTTGAAGATTTTGACCAATTTTCGGTAAAAAAAATTTTTCCTCCTTCTTTATAAACAATTTTTTTGGGGCTGATAGGGTTATTTCCTAGATAAAAATTTTAAGGCGCGGAATAGTAGGGGATGGTGACTCATCGAGAAGATGATCAACAAAGCACCTTCCCAAATCATCTGAGGAGACGGACCAAGTCGAGGAAGAAGGCGCTTGAGGCATCTTGATCGGCCAAACGATGATGGCCCGACCGTCGTCATCGACTTTTTTGCTTTTACTTAAAGCAAAAGTCTTTTACTTTAGTAAATGTAAAAGTAAAAGTAAAAGAATAACTTTTGCTTTTACTTAAGTTAAATATTTTAACTTAGTTAAATGTTTCTTACATTTACCCATGTAAAAAGTAAATGTAAAATGTTTCTTACGTTTTACTTTTACTTTAGTAAATTACTTTTACTTGATTAATGTAATAGTGATTCTGCGTGAATCAATAGTAATTTACTTTTCGTTTTCTATTTAAAGAAACTCAAGTGTTAGAGTTTCTTTGAAACTTAATCGATTGAAGCCTCGAGCTTCTCTCTCTGAAAGCTCTTGAGGTCCTCTCCCTTCTCTCTTAGTTAGCAGGAGGCGATCTTCGACTTGATCTTCTTAGTTAAAGATGAAGAAGAAGTCTTCAATACTTCTTTCTTCCCTTAAACATTTAGTCTAGGAATTAATGTAATCCCTTCCCAAATGTTTATAATACAAGAAAGAGATTACTTTACCGATTCACCGGTCATCTTCTTAATCTTTTCTTTCTTCTGTTAAAGTTTTTCTTTTAAAAACTTATCGCCGCTGTTATATGGTATCAAAGCCAAGTCCCGACTAATGCCGTTTGTATACAAGAACTTACAAATTTAAAACATTTAACTAGAGAATTGGATAAGAGGGGTTAAGTAGGCTGATCAGAGGTAGAAACTAAAGATTCTTCTGAGAGAGAGAGCTCAGAGTCTTTCTAAGTTTCGAAAACTGATTTGCCAAATGAGCTCGCCTTCCTTTTATAGAAACAAGGAAAGGGAACTATTACATTTACTTGGGTAAAGTAAGAAACATTTCACTAAGGTAAAAGTGATTTACTAAAGTAAGCGTAGTAAGAAACATTTCACTTAGGTAAAAGTGAATTACTAAAGTAAAAGCAAAAAGTAAAAGCAAGTTACTAAGGTAAAAGCAAAAGTAAAAGTACTGAATGACAATATTGTTGATGAACAAAGTGATAACTTTTGACTATTACTGATGCTTTTGGTAAACAACTTTTGACTCGACTCTGCTTTGGTGGAAGTGGAATCTTTTGATCACTTTGACCAAATGAGCAGGTGATCGGTCACGGAAAGATAGTCTTTGGCTAATCGAATAAAGATGGCGTTGCACGGAATGGTCTTGGCTAATCGTAATAAGATGGCGAATCGCTTTACTTTGTAGATGTCGAGCAAATGGGTCTGAGCATCTGAAGGTTGATGGTGCCGTAGGGATCATATGAGACCATCATCTTACGCAAATTGGCTAAGCGAGTCATTACGAGAAGAAGGCGAGGAATGCTGAGAGGCTTCTTCGTGTAACTCATCAATTCTTCTATTGAGGGGGCTTGAGCAATAAGTTTTAATTCACTCTGGGAGCAATCTTTGAAATCGAAATGCTACTGGGAGCAGGAGGATCTGTTGGGTGGTTTTTGACTTAGACTCTTTTGAAATCTTTTTCGACTTGAGGAAGAGGTTCTAAAGAGATGGCTTTAGAATCCTTAGCTTTGAATGGTAGGAATTAATCTGGGCCCGGAATAGAACAACGAAATTCTTGTTGAACGACCAATAATTCTATTAACATCGAACTTATCCCACCACTTAATATAGAAAAAGCGGGAAAGTCGAGGGAGTGGATCAGAGATGACTGGCAATTACTAGCAATGAGGAGGAGAAATACCGTATTGCCATTTAAGAATCCAGGGAACCTTATATTTACTAATGAAGAGAAGAGTGAGAGGAATATTCTCATTCTTTGGATCTGGTTTACTATTATTAGCAAAATGGGTAACTTGGACCTTAAGGGGATCGGGAAGGAGGTCATAGGTAGAACCATGCCTATACCACCAGAGAACGAACCAATAAGGGATTGGACTCTTGAATTTATGATCGAATTGAATAAACCAGGAATGACTATGGGACTCGTTCTGATGAAGGAGAACCTTATACCAGGCTTCAATATAATCATAAAAACAAAAAGGATAACTATGATTAGAGAGTTCCATTAGATCGGAGGATGTTTTCCCCATCAAATCTGAAGGAATTGTTTAATATACAAAGAATGATAAAGAACTTTTGATTTATCATTGTTTGCATAAATTAGTTTGATATTCTTGACTTCGGTTTCAAGGAGAATGTCCTTATAATAAACAAGAGACTTATAAGGAAGCAATTTGGAGGAAAATGCTGACCGGGAGGAAAAATGGCGACAAGCTTAATCGGATCATTTTTGGTTTCATGTAGGGTTCAATATGAAACAAATAACTTTCCCACTTGAGCACATGCTCAGAAGAGGAGTGACTGGGAGCTGAAGACGAAGTCTTTGCTGGATTACTGAATGGGTCAATGGGTTCAGGTTTATTAACTAGAGCTGAACTATAAGGCTTGGGAATTGTCCCAAGAACAGAAAATTTGTTTGACTGATAAACTGGGGTAACTGGGTGAGGGACTAAGGTACCTCTGGGATGATTACTTGGGCCACTAGGGCGACCCGGACCCTGAGAAGAGGGTGAACCTCTGAAACTCATGACTGTATAGTACCTGTATGAATAAATTCTCTGGTAAGAAAATCAGGAATAGAATTATTTTTGCCTTTAATGTATTCAATATCAAAATCAAAAATGCTTAATAAAGCTTGCCATCTAGCGAAAGAATGCTTAGAGGCTAAATTTTCAACATCTTTTACTAATTTGTATTTGGCTGACTTGCAGTCAATGCGAACCAGAAATTTCTGATTTAATAAGTCATTTTGAAATTTATTAATACATAATACTAATGAAAGAATTTCTTTTTTAATAGTACTATATTTTGATTGTGTAGTATTCCATGCTTGTAATGAAATCGAACAATTTG